>OX442417.1:3039957-3639957 GCA_949361645.1 Spongilla lacustris | reverse complement strand
GCTGGGGTAGCTTCCATTGTTCCAGGAATCTGAAGCGGCGCTGACACATTCTCCACAAGGTTGATAACGCACTTGACAGTCTATAAGGTGAGTGAGGCTGAGCCGCTGATAGTCTCAGACTGAAACAAAAATACTTGTGTCATGTTCACTTCAATAACTTCGTCGAGCTCATCTGACTCCAGACTTGAGCATCACAGCACTACACAATCAGCACCATAGCACTACACAATCAGCACCATGGCACTACACAATCAGCACCATAGCACTACACAATCAGCACCTTAGTACTACACAATCAGCACCATAGCACTACACAATCAGCACCCTAGTACTACACAATCAGCACACATACTTCACCCATGGCATTACTTCAGCACCATAATAGGTTGGCACTACTTCAGCACAACACCATAGCACTACTTCATATGCTTCACAAACACAGCACCATAGCATTGCTTAGCACTGCACAATATCACTACTTAATAAGTGCAGCACCATAGCACTACACAATAAGCACCACAACACTACTTCACTAGTAGAGCACCAAGGCACTACTTCAGAAGGACAGCACCATCAGGCGTGTAGGAAGGTGGGGGTGCAAATAAATGAGCATGTTTATAGGCTGAGGGGGGAGGGGGAGGGGGGAAGAGATCTGACCTATGTTTAGGATGGTGTGTGGCACACCCTCCCCCTCCATTTATACTCTTATACATGGTACTGTGGAGAGGGGGGGGGGGGCTATGGTCCCAATGGCCCCCATACTTTTTATGCCATTGACCATAGCACTACTTCACAAACACTGCACCATAGCATGTCATAAATGGCACTGCACAATCAGCACCATAGCACTACTTCACAAGCACTGCACCATACCACTACACAATCGGCACCATAGCACTACACAATCAGCACCATACCACTACACAATCAGCACCATAGCACTACACAATCGGCACCATAGCACTACACAATCAGCACCATAGCACTACACAATCGGCACCATAGCACTACACAATCGGCACCAATCGGCACCATAGCACTACACAATCGGCACCATAGCACTACACAATCGGCACCATAGCACTACACAATCGGCACCATAGCACTACACAATTGGCACCATAGCACTACACAATCAGCACTATAGCACTACTTCACCCATGGCACTACTTCAGCAGTAAACAGGGATGGCACTACTTCACACGCTTCACAAACACAGCACCATAGCACTACACAATAAGCACCACAGCACCACTTCACAAGCATAGCACCATAACACTACTTCAGAAGCACAGTGCCACCATCAGGTGTGTAGGAAGGTATTTAAAGGTGGGGGGTACAAATAAATAAGCGTGTCTATAGGTTGAGGACCTGACTCAGAAATTTTAGGATGGTGTATAGCACTCCCCCCCCCCCCCACTCCCCCCTCCATTTATACTTTTATACAGAATAAAGGTGAGGGGGGGGAGGGGGGGCAATGCCCTCTTATGACAATAAAATGGAGGCAATGGCCCTTGCTTCCTCGCACAAGCACTGCACCATAGCACTACTTCTGAACAAACACTGCACCATAGCACTACTTCACAAACCATAGCACTACTTCATAAATGTAACACCATAGCGCTACACAATAAGCACCACAACACTACTTTACTAGTATAGCACCAAGGCACTACATCAGAAGGACAGCACCATCAGGCGTGTAGGAAGGTGGGGGTGCAAATAAATGAGCATGTCTATAGGCCGAGGGGGGAGGGGGGAGAGATCGGATTTTTAGGACGGCGTGTAGCACCCCCCCCCCCCCCCCCCCTCCATTTATATATGGTACTGGTGAAGGGGGCTATGGCCCCAATGGTATTCATACGTCCTATGCCACTGACCCATACCATTACATGTACTTCAAAAACACTGCACCATAGCACTACTTCATAAATGCAGCACCATAGCACTGCATAATCAGCACCATAGCACTACACAATCAACACACATTCTTCACCCATGGCACTACTTCAGCACCATAACAGGGATGGCACTACTTCACATGCAACAACACCATAGCACTACTTCACATGCTTCACAAACACAGCACCATAGCATTGCTTAGCACTGCACAATATTACTACTTGATTAACATAAACGCAGCACCATAGCATTACACAATAAGCACCACAGCAAGCATAGCACCATAGCACTACTTCAGAAGCACGGTGCCACCATCAGGTGTGTAGGAAGGTATTTAAAGGTGGTGGGTACAAATAAATGTGTCTATAGGCTGAGGACCTGACATAAATTTTAGGACAGTGTATAGATGGTAATGAATAAAGGTGAGGGGGGGGGGCAATGCCCCCCTATGACAATAAAATGGGGGTAATGGCCCCCATGGCCCTTGCTTCCTCGCACAAGCACTGCACCATAGCACTATGTCACAAGCACTGCACCATAGCACTACGTCACAAGCACTGCACCATAGCACTACGTCACAAGCACTGCACCATAGCACTACGTCACAAGCACTGCACCATAGCACTTTGGCCCCTCCGCCTAAATCCGGATTATCTTTTGGATTTTAATGCACTCTTTTGTAGAATTTAGCTTTTGGATTTAATCTGGATTTTTTAATATTAATATAAAAGGTTGCCCGCTTTTTTGTGGTACTAACGGATTTTTAGAAAGATTTTGCACAATCGTTGCGTTGTGAACTGCCATCGCAGTCAATGGCAGAAGCCGCAGAACTAGTTGAGTGCGAGTCCAGCGACTCCAACTATTCGGGTGCTGATTGTGTAGTGCTATGGTGCTGATTGTGTGGTGCAGTGCATGTGAAGTAGTGCTATGGTGTTGTGCATGTGAAGTAGTGCCATCCCTGTTATGGTGCTGAAGTAATGCCATGGGTGAAGTATGTGTGCTGATTGTGTAGTGCTATGGTGCCATGGTATGTGCTATGCTTGTGAAGTACAGTGTAGTGGTGCTATGGTGCTGATTGTGTAGTGCTATGGTGCCATTGTGTAGTGGTATGATGCAGTGCTTGTGAAGTAGTGCTATGGTGCTAAAAGTGTAATGCTATGGTGCTAAAAGTGTAATGCTATGGTGTTGAAGTAGTGCTATGGTGCTGTGCCTGTGAAGTAATGCTATGGTGCTGATTGTGTAGTGCTATGGTCAGTGGCAAAGGAAGTATGGGGGGCCATTCGGACCCCCCTCCACAGTGTGAAATAGTGCTATGGTGCAGTCCCTGTGATGTTATGCTATGGTGCTGTGCCTGTGAAGTAGTGCTATGGTGCTTGTGAAGTGCTTTTTAAAATAACATACATGTTCAAGCTGGGAAATTTGTTGGTGTACATGTATTTGTATTTGAATGTGAACACTTACCATTCAGCTGGTATGTGAACACTATTACCATTCAGTCTATGTAAACTTTCCAGTGGCCCAGTCCTGCCATAATCTGTAGTGATAGGTTAACAATAATATTCACTGCCACCATATGCGAGGCTCCCAAAGCTGCTTGTGTTAGCACTTTTTTTGCACCCCCAACTTTATATACCTTCCTTCGCACCTGTTAGTGCCTTGGTGCTATGCTTATGAAGTAGTGCTATGGTGCTTTCTATGGTGCTGTTTTATCAAGAAGTGCTATTTTGCAGTGCTATTGTTGCAGTGCCTGTGAAGCAGTGCTATGGTGCAGTGCCTGTTAAGTTGTGCTATGGTGCAGTGCTTGTGAAGTAGTGCTATGGTGCTGTGCCTGTTAAGTTGTGCTATGGTGCAGTGCTTGTGAAGTAGTGCTATGGTGCTGTGCCTGTGAAAAAGCACTTCACAAGCACAGCACCATAGCACAACTTCACAAACACTGCATCATAGCACTACTTTACTTTACAAGCACTGCACTATAAGAAATAACAAGCTTGTTGGTTGTGAACACAGTCTATGTAAACTTTCCAGTGGCCCAGACCTGCCATAATCTGTAGTGATAGGTTAGCAATAATATTCACTGCTAACATATGCAAGGCTTCCAAAATTTCTACCCCTGTGAAGCCTGGACTTTAAAAAAAAAATCTCAACACTGCTCTTGTACTATATGAGCTACTACACAAATATTCAGAGTATGTTGCTCAGCTCCCTAGATGAAATAGGGGCCATGTATGAGGGGCACCACTTAGAATTTGCAAACACACACACGTACAGACACACACACATATGCAGGCACATATGCACACACAATCACAGATGTACAACACACACAAGCAATCAAAGCAATCACTAATGTACATCAGGGTTGGCAGTCCAGGTAAGGATAGCTTTTGGAATTTAGAGGTGGTGGCAAGAGGTGAGGCAAGCTTATAGCTGGTGCCTCCGTATCTTAGGCTTCACACAAACACACCCCAGATCAGAGCACAAGGTGTCATTGGCCGTATGTATTGACCTGGGTACCCTCACTTCCAATAGTGCTAGGGGGTTAAATGAAGAGGTGAGAAGTGATGGGCAAGTCTAGAGCCATTGCCTTTCCCATGTACCATTTGGATAACAGCTTTGGCAAGTTTTGGAGTGGTCAGGAGACATAGCTCCACACTGAGGTGGTCACTATAGCTGCATGATGGCCAAGGTGTTCATAGCTTGCCTTAAAGACCATCTATTGTTTCCATCAGAGTCACCTTGACCATATTTCCCATGCAGCCATTAAGTGGTGACCTGGCCTGCATGGCCTCAGTTCAAGGTGCACCTTGTGCCATGGAAGCTACATGTGTATTGCTTGGGCATTGCACCCCATTAAAAGGGGGCTGTAAACTATACATGAACATTAATTAAAGGTGTAGTACACTTTCAAAAAGGAAGATTTCATGGAGCATCAGATGTGTACATGAGTCACAAGCCCATTCCCAATTAACATGAGGATGGGTGGTGCAAACTGTTGTCTTTTCAAATGAGGATTAAGGGCTAACCTTCCTATAGCAATTACCAATTCTCCTGAAACAAAATGGGTAACAAGTTGTCTTTGAGCTGTAGTAGCCCACCATAAAAAGCACTATTTCACAGGCACAGCACTATACTAGCACTTCCTACCAAGCGCTGCACCTTAGCACTACTTCACAGGCACAGCACCATAGCACTACTTCACAAGCACTGCTTCACAAGCATTGCACCATAGCTCTACTTCATAAATTCAGCACCATAGCATTACACTATTAGCACCATAGCAGTATACAATCAGCACCATAGCACTACACAATCAGCACCATAGTACTACACAATCAGCACCATAGCACTACTTCAGTACTAAACAGGGATGGCACTATTTCACATGCACAACACTATAGCACTACTTCACATGCTTCACAAACACAGCCCATAGCACTACACAATAAGCACCACAGCACCACTTCACAAGCATAGCACCATGGTACTACTTCAGAAGCACAGTGCCACCATCAGGTGTGTAGGAAGGTATTTAAAGGTGGGGGGTACAAATAAATAAGTGTGTCCATAGGTTGAAGACCTGACTCAGAAATTTTAGGATGGCGTATAGCACTTCCCTCCCCCCCCACTCCCCCCTCCATTTATACTTTTAAACATCATACAGAATAAAGGTGAGGGGGGAGGGGGGGGCAATGCCCCTCTACAACAATAAAATGGAGGCAATGGCCCCCATGGCCCTTGCTTCCTCGCACCAGCACTGCACCATAGCACTACTTCACAGCCACTGTACCAAGCACTCCTTCACAGTCACTGCACCATAGCACTACTTCACAAGTATAGCACCATCAGGCGTGTAGGAAGGTGGGGGTGCATATAAATGAGCATGTCTATAGGCCGAGGGGGGAGGGGGGAGAGATCTGATCTATATTAGAACTTTTAGGATGGCGTGTAGCACCCCCCTCCATTTATATAACCCATAGCACTACATGTACGTCACAAACACTGCACCATAGCCCTACTTCATAAATGCAGCACCATAGCATTACACTATTAGCATTACAGCACTACACAATCAGCACCATAGCACTACACAATCAGCACCATAGCACTACACAATCAGCACCATAGCACTACACAATCAGCACCATAGCACTACACAATCAGCACCATAGCACTACACAATCAGCACCCTAGTACTACACAATCAGCACACATACTTCACCCATGGCACTACTTCAGCACCATAATAGGGATGGCACTACTTCACATGCACAACACTATAGCACTACTTCACATGCTTCACAAACACAGCACCATAGCATTGCTTAGCACTGCACAATATCACTACTTGATATACACAGCACCATAGCACTACACAATCAGCACCATGGCACTACACAATCAGCACCATAGCACTACACAATCCGCACCATAGCACTACACAATCAGAACCATAGCACTACACAATCAGCACACATACTTCACCCATGGCACTACTTCAGCACCATAATAGGGATGGCACTACTTCACATGCACAACACCATAGCACTACTTCACATGCTTCACAAACACAGCACCATAGCATTGCTTAGCACTGCACAATATCACTACTTGATAAATGCAGCACCATAGCACTACACAATAAGCACCACAGCAAGCATAGCACCATAGCACTACTTCAGAAGCATGGTGCCACCATCAGGTGTGTAGTAAGGTATTTAAAGGTGGTGAGTACAAATAAATGTGTCTATAGGGTGAGGACCTGACATAAATTTTAGGATGGTGTATAGATCGTACTGAATAAAGGTGAGGGGGGAGGGGGGGGGGCAAATTGCCCCCCTATGACAATAAAATGGGGGTAATGGCCCCCATGGCCCTTGCTTCCTCGCACAAGCACTGCACCATAGCACTACGTCACAAGCACTGCACCATAGCACTACGTCACAAGCACTGCACCATAGCACTATGTCACAAGCACTGCACCATAGCACTATGTCACAAGCACTGCACCATATCAAGATGCAATCAGCACCATAGCACTACTTCACAAGCACAGAACGATGGCACTACTTCACTACGTCACACAGAGGCACTCTGCTTCATAAATGCAGCACCATAGCACTACACAATCAGCACCATAGCACTACTTCACCCATGGCACTACTTCAGCACCATAACGGGTACTGCACAATAGCACTACTTCACAAGCACAACACCATAGCACTACTTTACAAGCACAGTAACAGCACTTCTTATAACTGGCACTGCACCATAGCACTAGTTTGTGTTGCTAACGTTGTGCAAAGAAGGCAGCAAGACTTATAGTACATGTAGTATACAGTAAGGCTTAGCGGAAAGCCTTTTCCTAAATGAATCAATCAACACCCTCCTGATGTCTGCGATGTATTATAATGTGGCTATGAGTGCGTACGTACCGAGAGTCCACGTGCATTGCACGATCGCCTCAATTACTTGTTAACTTTACTTCGCTAATCGCTAGTTGTAAAGTCAAAGCCAGCCGTAACGAGATTGTTTCCACTTTAATTTCCAGCAAGCAAAAGTGGTACTGGGTCTTTGGGGCGGAGAATAGGCGGAGCCAGATATAAATTGCATATTCATGTCTCGGAAGAACGGGAAGCGCGTTAGGATACATTGGTGGCGCGAATCGAGCGGGAAATATGCACTAACTTTGCACTGCCATATTACCGTAACGGATAATATACAAATCAACGATCTGAACAAATCAATAGCTACAGGACTTCACTATGTATGTTCCGAATTTGACGCGTTTTCAACACTCGCACCTCGAGAAATGTGGATTTCTAACCCGCGGGGTTAACGAATGCTGTACCCGCTGCACGGAAAATACCTAGATTACAAAAATCGATTTCCACAGAGAGAAATGGTGTGGGAACAAGTGTACGAAATTTGAAAGGAAAAGGCTGTACCGTTGCGAAGATGTGCTGTTAAGTGTAACGTGCAATTTTTATAGTGATAAAATTATAACCCCACAAGTCCGATTTTGCTGGACACCGTATAATCGGTAAGAAAGTAAAAAAAATAAAAAAATAAAAAAATATTGACTATGCATTTAGTAGAATAGCAGGGTTTTTTAAAAAAAGATTTCCTTTAGTCAAAGTAAACGATTCTGTTTTTCTTAGTCGCGATTAGTCGATATTCGATTCCTTCAAATGCAAAAATTGGTACCAAATCGATAACCCCTTTTTTTCAGTCTTGCGCCTGTACACAAAGGCTTACTAACGGGTTGGAAAAGAGAAACATTGTTGATGTAATCAACACTTAGTCTGGGGACCCGGCCAAAGGTAACCGTAGATTGGCTAGTCAGGGGCGGCGGAGCAGGGGGGGGCAGGGGGGGCTATTGCCCCCCCAAATATCGATGTGGGGGGGGCTCAGCCCCCCCTTGCGCTACCATTAGGTTATGATCTTATTAATATTGCGAGCGCGTGAGATTTCTGTACTGTCAGTGACTGTGCGTTTAAATAGGGTTAGCCTCGTATTAACGATCGATATACAATGGACTGGGGACCAGGATAAGTAGTTCCAACTACTGGTTCCCAGGCCATTGTAATCGATCGTCAATAACGAAATACACTTTTCTGTCGTTTGAGGTACGAATTAGACAGAAAAAATGCTCTTATATGAATTTAGCTAAGTGTATCGAGCCAATGTGTTGGTTGGGGGGCATGAGGTATGCAATCTAATAATATGCTGTTGATTGGTGTTGAAGGCGTGTATGCATAACTCGACCATGTGCATAGCTGTTGAGTGGTGTTGGAGATGCGTACGCATATTGGGCCACGTGTAGATAGATATATAGTGTGTCTGGTGTTGGGAGTTAGTCAATCTAGGCGTCTGTACGTGTGCACTGCTGCTGTTCCCGTCCGAACAAGAAGAATTCGAGATGTCGTCGGAAGAAACCAGTCAGGCCCAGGCGAAAGCTATCCTCACCCAGATGTCCGAGTTTATGACAGGGCTAAGAGAATTGAAAGAAGAAGTTGCTGTTCAGCAAGACGAGCTCGTGCGGTTGACTGCGAAAAGGTCCAGGCAAGATCGACCCTACGCCTTTCGACGTACTGGCAATGCCGCGCAATACAGTTTCGTGGAGGAAGTTGTAGAGCATGTCAGGGAGGCATCCTGGCAGCTGGAGAAGGTGGACGGACCGAAGGCAGAAGCGGCGGCTAAGGAACTGAAGGAGGCGGAAGCTCTCCTTACTCGCCGGATGAGGATCATTAAAATTGCAGACAGATCGGACCATGGATGGAATATGATTGCAGAATACGAAAACGATGAACTCGCTCTGGACTCGGACGATGAGAAGAAGCTTGCGAGGGCTGAAAAGGAGGCAGAGAAGAAGGCAGCAAGAAAGAAACCTAAGCTGCCAGCAGCCATCGCGGCTCCACTGTTGCCCGCCGCCGCAGGGGATGCTGTCCCACCGGTGCGCAGGTTCGGCGCAGCTGTTCCAGTGCCAGCGAAGATAGGCCCTTGTTTCGTCTGCGGGGAGTTCGGCCATTTGAGGCGATATTGCTCGAAGCCAGCTGCATCGATGAGCTCGGCATCGGGTGTGTAAGCGAAATGATGGTATGTTTGAATATGAATTTTAAAATACAATGTCAAAAAAAAAAAAAAAAAAAAAAAAAGGGACAAAATTCGATCGCGTGCCCGTTATTTAGGGGTCGGCCGTGTGTTGGCCTGCATGCTGTTAAGGTAGCTGCACATTAGCCTGCATACTAGCTTTTACTGGCCGGGTGGGTAGGTGGCTGTGCGTTGGCTGCATGGTTAAAGGGCCGTATGTTGGCCTGTTAGAGGGCCGTGTGTGGGCCTGTTCATAGTTGGCCCGTTAGTTGGCCGTGTTTTAGCCGTTAGATGGCCGCGTGTTGGTCTGTTTAATAGATGGCCGCGTGTTGGTCTGTTTAATGGATGGCCGCGTGTTGGTCTGTTTAATAGATGGCCGCGTGTTGGTCTGTTTAATAGATGGCCGCGTGTTGGCCTGTTAGATGGCCGTGTGTTGGCCTGTTAGATGGCCATGTGTTGGCCTGTTAGATGGCCGCGTGTTGGCCGGTTAGATGGCCGCGTGTTGGCCGGTTAGATGGCCGCGGTTTGGCCTGTTAGATAGCTGTGTGTAATGTTGGCCTGTTACCGGTATAGATGGCCGCGTGTTGGCGGACGTCTTAGGTCCTAACGAGTCAATAGGTCATGTCCTCGCAAGTGAGCATACTGCTGTGCACCAATCCTTCTTTGTGAACTCTAGTGTGTGGAGCTGATGACAGTGGCGTGCATGATGACGCACCCAAATAATGGTGAAGAGTCATTGGGGAGGGTAGCGTGCATGATATAGGAGGTAGGTCTGGCTTGCGAGACTAGCGTACTGTGAATGACTTAATCGGTGTTTTGTTTGGGTGCGTGTATACGGATGAAATGAAGGCAGGTTCTATTGCATGAATCATGGTCCGCTCCGAAGAAATACATGTATACCGAAGGCAAACGTTATACAAAGTGCGGTTTTGAATTGGGGGAACAAATTCGAAGAGAATACATGTAGTTCTGTGAGACAACTGTTCACCTATTTGAGATCCTCCATGACAGACAGAAGAAGATTTAATAACTGCTTCAACTTGCATGTGCATAAAGAGCCAGCAGAATGCATAAAGATAGGAGGATGTAGCCAAGGAATTCAATGATCATGCAGCGAATTCGGTACATTTCCCACCGAAAAGAATGGTCCGTGTTTAAACGAGCGTATTGACGTAATCATGAAATCATTAACGCAGCTGCGTGCTATTCTTTTTTTTTTTTTTAAATCTTGTTGGAGTACTAGTTCTTTTCTGAAATGTTGAAACAGGGTACGACCGTACGAGGAAGCATGTACGATTACAAAGATATGCTTGTTTATACACGGACCATTTTTTTTTCAGTAGGGGCGGAGGGAGGGGTACTACTACGTACGGTACGCGCATGGGTATGAATATAATTATCTTTTTAAACCCCTGCCCCCCCAAATATGGACACCCTCCGCCGCGCCTGCTAGTTATAATACCCTTATCATCGCGTGAGCAATGACATTCGTTGTCCGCCATCTTGGTGCACAAGTTACTATCAGACGGTATTAGCAAAACAAAGCTTTTGTACGTTCACAGTAAGTGATTATGGGTTTGGTTTTATTTTTTTACAGTGGGCACTGACATCATTCCATGGTAAGAATACAAAAGTATTACAAGACCCAAAACAGGCATAAATAATAAAAAAAATTGCCCATACCGTCCGTACTATGAGCACCAAGATGGCGGACGGCATTGAATATGAATTGAATTAACCTCAAATGAATTTCATGAAATTTTCATGTGATTTTTGACGTCATATGAAAGGGTCTATACTATCAGTGCCCTACACTACCTTGCCTCGTCCCCAGGCCCTGTTTTTAAGTTGCGGGAGCGAAAAACTGTTTCTTTTGCACCACCAACTGCAACTGACAATGCAATACTCAGTTGATAAATCTGGCAGCTTCCATCCATGTATTGTATTTATAATTGGATACATCTTCTGGGTCCAGATGTGCAATTAATGTGTCCCCACAACATATTTGATCCTCTTGGCCACCATGCTGTTACTTGTAAATTTGGTGGGGATGTTGTGTCTCGGCACAATCAGTTAAGGGATACCTTTGTGCAGACATGCCGTATCGCAGGTGTCAGTGCTAGTATTGAAGCTGGAAGTGGGCTAGGACATGAACACCTGCATACTAGACCTGCTGACGTCCTTCTGCCAAATTGGATTTGCTCCACACCTGCAGCCCTTGACTTCACTGTGGTCTCACCGCTTGGTTCAAGCCATATTGTTGAAGGAGAAGAAAGGAAGCACATCAACAATGACCAGAAGTGCACCAAGAGCTCAACTGTTTATGTGTCCCAATGGCTGTGGAGGTATATGAGGCTCAGTGTATGTTGTCAAGACTGGCCACCAGACTTTCTGTGAAGTCTTCAGTACCCAGACCCCAAGCCATGTCAAGTATATTTGCAAGGCTCAACATGATGCTGGTCAGAGCCAATGCAAGGGCCTTGCTAAGCAGAGTTACTCTAGGAAAAATGACATTAGTTGGCTTGCTGTATACATAATAGTAATGATATAATTTATTAGGTGAAAACAACACCAAAAAGGCATGCAATGGCATAAAGAATACACTTTTAAACTGCCTAACTATTCATATTGGAATAGTCTGCAAAAAAAGGGGGTGGGGGGGGAGGGGGTTAGGTCCAGATGATTCAGATGAGTTTTTAAAGTGCTAATGGAGGATGCAGATACAACTGAGTTGGCAGAGAGTTTCAAATTGTTATGACACGTTAACAAAAAGTTTAGTTGAAGATTATTACGATGTTGTATTGACCCAGACTTATGTTGATATTGGTTTCCTGAACATCAAAGTTAATCCACAGAAGTCTGATATGTTGACATTAACAATTTAAAACCCTATCTTGTAGTGCATCACTGAATACTCTGTTATATTTATGTGTGAAAGCTTAGCTCTTAGAGATTGCAGACAGATCTGGTAAAGAAACTTCGACTTTCTCGGCAATGGAATTGATGTCCTGATGAAGAAGAGCCATGGATTCTATACCTGCGTATTTGACTCTAAAAGCGGCTGAACATAGGTAGTGAATACTGAATAGCCATAGCAGTATTTAAATATTACTAGTGTGAAAACCCTTCAATACAAGAGCATATTGATGAGCTACAGCAGAGCAATGAATATGAAACTTCAAATCAAAGATGCCAAGATTGCGAATAAAAGATTGCTAGGTGACCAAAGGAGACAACAGTGTATTTTAGGAAAGCAATATTTAGCTGCCACTTGAAAGACCAGATTCGCAAAATTCAGATAGAGAGTTTGTAAATACAGCTATGCAACAATCATCAGCAATAATTTTCACTTGAACAGGTGGTACTAGACAGTCTGGAAGATCACTGATGTATATTAGAAAGAGCAGAGGACCTAGAACAAAGCTTTGATTGCTTTATACATAAAATAATGATATAATTAAGGGCACATCACTTATGACTGGAAGTGGAGTGAGCTGAGATTCACTAATATATATGCACTGAACCCGATCTTAAAGAAAAGAGGATAAACAATCCAATAAATGAGAATTAAAACCATATGATCTGGCTTTTAGCATGGGAAACTGAACAAAAGTCTTTGCAAAGTCAATGTATACTGTATTTGTGGTATTAAAACTTTTAAGTCGTGGTAAAAGTGAACCTATTGATGCAATTGACAAGGAACATACAAGACTATTATACTTATGGACATTTGGGTAAACTTTTAAATACATATTATGTGAGACTACCTGCAGATGGCCTAATGTATTAACATTATTATTTCATAATGGTCTGCATCACATGCACATACACCACTGTATGGTAAAAGATATGGATACATTGTGTGACTCCAGAATATCAGTCAGGATGTCGATATTTTAGATCACTGCATTAACCATATGTCACCTATCATAATGCTAGTGTTTAGTCAGTACATATAAGTGTATATATACCAATCTGTATTTGGCTGTTATATTTAATAACAAGCTTAGGTTACTAACAAGATAGCCATAAACACACAGTAATTTAGTGTGCATGGAAAGAGTAATACATTTTAAAAATGAATTTAAAACCAGTCATAGGGATGAATAAACATAGTTTTGAACTCTACTGATTCAAACACTTCACCTTCCTTTTCACAGTCCCTTTTCAGAGAAGAGTATCAGGTGTTGACAAAATCCAGAACAAATCATTATCATCATCAGCTATGTACATATGCCCACATGTAGTGGAATTTTAATAGGTCGGCAAAAAGTAAACATCTCACTTAGGAGTCAGTTATTTGTGCTCAGCAATGTTTCCTGAAAAATGATTACATGTTATAAATTTCATTGCTCAGCCCCAGCACAATTATATTGGTATTGCTGTTATATAAGAAAACATTTTGATTTCAAACTTCTTCATAAAGATTTGACCTGCACGTTATGTCCAACTAAGGTGGGTTAAGACCTCATCTATCTTGAACACAAGGAGCATCCAAATTGATGAGTAGCAGACTTTTCACATGTTTTATAGTATGCATGTTTTGTTATTTTTTGTTGTTGCAAGGGGTGCAGGGGGGAGAGGGGAATGAAGGGGAAAGACAGACTTCCCTTTCCTGAAAGTGTGATGAGAAATCCTGAGGATGAATATTAGTTTATAATAAATCTTACTCAGCTAGCCTACGTATTGTATTGAATGCTATCCAGAAATACCCTTTTGCAAGGTCACTGCCAGCCTTTGGTAGAGGAGAGAGAAAGAATTATATTCCCTAGGCTTGGCTTACAACCTTGTGCCTAATTTAAATCCATACCTTTGCTGTTTTCACTTGAATATCATATATATATGTACAATGCTAATAGAATGTACAATTGCTTGAACACATGTGGTGGCTGTAAGCACATACATGTATAATCTAATTTATTGTACCCATGGATATGAAACAATCCTTATGGAGGCATAAGGAGGAAGTTTAAACATAATGTACTCATCTACTCCATGGCAACATTGATAATCAATATATATTTAATTTGCAATATATATCACTTCATAGTAGAGCCCACAATTTGGATTGCCGTTGGATGTTCCAAGAGTTGCATTTGGCTGTTGGAGAAAACATGCTACCCTGTATGTGGTTGAATCACCTGGAAGAAGAAATGTCATTTGACATGCCCCTTGTTGAGCCAGCTTGCACACAATGGATTGGATCCTACCTCTATCACTCACTGTTTTCAGGACCCTAGCTGGCTTGTCACTTATCGGCTTACCTTTGTCGTTTGTTACTCCCTTATTGTTGTATGTAAAACTTCTCTATGCAGGTCCTTAGGGATGAAGAGCAAGAATGCACCATACTCCCAGCAAAGGGCCATGCTTACAAATTGGAAAATTTGAGTGTATATTTGGGGTATCAGCCACCACATTAATTTTAACTATAAGAGTTCACCAATGTGTTCAATTTTATCACTTTGAATCTTGGAGCCATAAGATAATAAAATTAATAACACAGTTTCGCATTGTGTTATAGAATATTCACTCACTTCACATCCAATGTAAGCTTTGCTAACAATTGTAAGGCTCTCAGGGTCAATGTTCTTAAACAACTCCATATTAGTGTGTGTAATGATAGCATATTATAATGTTGGTATAAATAGCCGAGAAATGCTTTTACATGTAATATGATCATATTGTGATATTATAATAGATCGTCACTTTTTTATTTGGATTATTGCAGACATCATAGATGCTTTGTGCCCAGGTCAACAATTGCTATGAATGAAATGATAAGCTAAATATACGGACACACATTCAAATATATATGTTACGCGCAAAGCGTGGATTTGCGCAAACCCGGGATTGTCCTGCGCAAACCCTGGATCCATGGTTTGTTTGCGCAAACTCGAGATTGCCCTTATATATATTTTAACCCAATCAACTCGCGTATCTCATAATGTTCAACTGAACGAAGGCACAAAAGTCGTATCGACTACGCCAGAGCCTGGCAGAGCCGTTGAGCGTACACACAGATAAGTGGAGGTGACCTGTCGGTCTGTCAAGTCTGGTCTCCAACCTATTTGGGCTTTTCAAGACGGTAAGTTAATTGTGTGGTAGGCATTTATATATTAAGAGCGGATCGTGATACCCTCGATAGAACACTTTCTTGTGATGGTTCTAAAAGGCCCAGTGGCTTCGCTTGAATCCAGCTTATGGGCGCCCGCTAATCACGATAGTGGGTGAAAGTCGTATCTGTACTGTCAATATGTAACGCAAATATGGATAAAATTTGAAGTTAAAAAGTATGTAAACTGAAGTACAGCTGTATTTGTCAAAAAGGAAATCAGGGAGCTAGTTTGTTGGGTAGTTGCGCTTATAAATGGGACTATAGTACCAACCGTTTGAAGTTTTGGGTGAAGTTGCACTTGGACGCTGACTCTGTGATGTGCTCTGTTCACCAGCCAGCATTAGAAACATGTGACAAGTATTTTTCGTCATTAATAATAAAAAAAAATCTGTTCAGGATTCTAATAACACCACCGTGCTAGCTGTGTTAGTAAATTGGTGTATGTGGAAGATTTTTTTTATGACAGTGTCAACAATGAGGTCATGTATTACCAAAAAAAAAAACAAAAAACAAAAAAAAAAACTAACTTATGCATGTACAGAGAAAATTGTTAATTTCGTGTATGTATGTATGTTTTATAGATTTAGCATTCTTTGAATGTCTTCCATGGTCTACGGGTGTGGATATTCAGTTTGTGAGGGTGCTGGTCTGTCATCGAGGATGATCGAGTCACCAGGCCTGTTTATAAAACACTACAGCAAAATCTAGTCAGTGCCACACAATCCATCAGGATTTAAAGTACTAATCTATATTGTAGCCTCAAGTGCGTGTTCAAGTTGTGATTTTATCTACAAGGTTAATCACTGATGATTGGATAGGTATGGACCAATCCTGCTCTTCAGAGCCAATCAGAGGAGAGGGGCAAGGAGGTGGCCTAGCTGAAACCTTGCACCAAATCAATTAAAATTTGCTCATATCTTATTTTACCCATGCAAAATATTTCAATGGGAGCACTTTAATTGCTGAGAACTGGCCTGGTGACTCGACCATTCTTGATGACAGACCAGCATCCTCAATGGAAATTAGTCTTGGGCTGATTGGCATGAAATGAAGTAATTTATACATGCAATGCCAATTAAAATCTTGATGTAATAATTTCTATCTATATATTTTTGTAGGTACTGGAGATGGTGAGGAATATCTCAGGGGAAATGTATTTCATATTTGGTAGCATTATTGGAAGCTTGTCAAGCAACTGTACAAAGGAAGACATGAAGAACTGCTTGTCAAGATGTAATGAACCTGACCACATTTTCAAGATTGTACTCAGTGTCTCATCAGTAGAGAACAATTGTATTTGTACACCATAGGCTTTTTATTTGTACTGAAAACGCATGTTATTTGATATAAAGTAATGTGGATGTACTAATTATTCGTTACCCATCGCTACTTAAATATATTACATGCAGACATGTCTGATCTACGCTTTGCGCAGGGCAATCCCAGGATTGTCCTGATCCATGCTTTGCGCACGAGCAATCCTAGGATTGCGCGGCCAATCCATGGTTTGTACCACAAACCATGGATCCGGGGTTTGCGCAGGACAATCCCGGGATTGCGCAAATCCACGCTTTGCGCGTAACATATATATATACAAGTAAATCAAAAACTTCTCTATCGAGAAAGTGATTGGTGGGATGTAGGATTGGTGGTGCAAAAAGCAAGGAAACATGGTACAGTGTGTTAGAGTGAGGTTTGGTAGGATCGATTCTACAACTTACAGTCCTGAATTTGCAACTGAAGAAGCCTATTTGCAAATGTAGTACTGTTATAGTTGTAGGATCGATCCTACCAAACCTCACTTTAACACACTGTACCTTGTTTCCTTGCTTTTTGCACCACCAATTCTACATCCCACCAATCACTTTCTCGATAGAAAAGTTTTTGATTTACTTGTTCCCCTAATTCTTTTTTCTCTGCCAGGAGTGATCATGGCTTAGTGTATTCGTTAAAGTTGCAATTAATGTATATATAGGAGGCTTAGATTCCTCTTATGTGTAATCTGAGTATATATGTATAGGCCTCTCAGGTATATTAAGGCAAGGCTTTTTTTATTTTATGCAATTAACGGAGCGCGCGTGTACGTTGCTTGGTTTCAAATTACTAATGGCAGCTGCTGCGTATCAGTGAACAATTCTTTATATGGACAGGGGCGGATTTAGAGGGGGGGTCCAGGCGGTCCGAACCCCCCCTTTCCTATATGAAAAATGACGTAATGCATAACAATGACGTAATGCATACTGTAATCTATGCAGCGTTCTGCATGTTACCGTCCTTGAATTTGCAGGCTTGCACATCGTTCTAGCCAAGCGGGATCTAAATCGATCTAACTAAATCTTCTTATTAACGAAATTTAATTTTGCATGTTTGGTTAATTAGTATTTCATCGCGCGATCGCGATCGAATGGTGCGTGTGAGGATGGATCTCAGATTCTTTTTGAATACAGATTATTACCGTAGCTATAGAGCTAAACAAACTAAAAGTACTAATACAATAGTAGAACGTGCATGAGTCGTATATAGACCGACATGTAGCTGGTGCATGGCCACGTGCACGCTTCAGTCACAAATTCACAAAAGCTTTGCGTCACGAAGTAGCAGTAGGAACCGTAGCATTGTGAAAAATGAAGAGTTTTCTCGTCGCTATCCATGCAAGCGCAGGCTCTAGTAATCGCATGATGTTTGTATTGGATATCACTGTGAATTTCATGCTAAATAAGC
The DNA here is from genome assembly GCA_949361645.1 of Spongilla lacustris. Taxonomy (NCBI): domain Eukaryota; kingdom Metazoa; phylum Porifera; class Demospongiae; order Spongillida; family Spongillidae; genus Spongilla; species Spongilla lacustris. The sequence continues at coordinate 3,621,629 of OX442417.1, read as the reverse complement.
GCAAAAGCAAAAAGCGGCTGGGGCTTCGCCCCAGACCCCACTGGGGGAGCTATCAGCGCTCCCCCAGACCCCCTTGCTGTCACGGGAGGGGCACGCCCCCTCCCCAGTTGTGAATATATTTATCGGACCCCCCCTTTCCCAAAACCCTAGATCCGCCCCTGATGAACTAGTTCAGTTTTAGGTGTTGTTTAAAAAGGAAGAACTATTGCTTCTTTTGTTGTTTGGCAGCGTATCACCACCGCGATTTGTCGGAATCGAGTGACACGTGCAGCTGTCGAGGTGGCCATTTAGGACCTTAAGGTAAACATATATAGGCTTTGCCGGAGGGTATGCCAAAGGGTTTCTGGGTGTTGTATTAGTTCGTCCCTACAACTATAACAGTCCTACATTTGCAAATAGGCTTCTTCATTTGCAAATTCAGAACTGTAAGTTGTAGGATCGATCCATATATATATACATATAAACCCCAAAAGACTGGTACACAACTACACTTACTTATTGTATAGAATGCTACCCAGAATTGTCCTTTTGCATGGCCTGCCAGCCTTTTGATAAAGGAGAGAGGAAGAATTATCTTCCCGAGCCTTGGCTTACAACCTTGTGCCCAAATCCATCATGCGCAGCAGGGCCTAACACCACTAATATGTCAATGGCCACAGGCACATAAAGGCCCCCTCCCACCAAGTTCAGGTACAAATCAAGCAGTGTTACAATCAGTGGTAAGGGTGGTTAGGAGTAGTTGGGGAGGTACATGTAAGTAGTAACCCACCTACTCCAAACTACTTGTACCCATGGACTGATGCTATAGTATTTCCTCCTATCTAACTATCCAAATGATCTTTCTCACCTGCATGCTCCTTACTAAGATAACTACCTACTGAAGAACTAACTGAGAACTACATGTGTAGTTAGAGAATATTCATTCCAGCCTTATCCTACACCAGTTTTAATCCTTCATATATTTAAACTACCTACAAATGTGATATCATAATGGTAGCCAAAGCACAGTGGAAAGTTCAGCATGGCAGTTTAAGAGACAGAGATGTCAGGGCCATAAAATATCCCCTTGTTGAACACCCCCACACCCTGATAGGGATGGCCGGTTATGCTACCTAATAACAGAATAAATTGTTGTTAACAAAAATATGAAAATTCTGAAACAGCTCTGCCTGATAATGCTTCTGATTGCAGAAAAGGTTACACCTGTTCTCTTTGATCGCTTCTTTTGTAGGCTCCTCATCGCTGCTGAGGGCATTTTCACTTTCCTTGTGACTAGTAGAGGCCTATGAACAACCTTATTTAGCATTCTCATCAAGATCACAGCAACTCGTCTGACTATTGTACGGTCTGATCTCTCCAACTAAGTCTAAGCCGTCTTTATGAAAGTCCTCGATCTATTCACCTGACTGTGGTATTGTCATTTCACCACTAAATGTCAATCCAACACATATGACATGCTCTGACGAAATGTACGCCACTCTAAACAAATCAGATTCCATTTCCATGTAGCACGGACTTATCTGTATAAGGCAGAGCTGTTTCAGAATTTTCAAAGTAGGCATTCGCTATTTTCAGCAGCTTAGTTAGTTGCCCTAGTTATAGGACGATTGCACACTTCTAGGCTCAAGTAACAGTATAAAGGTGGTGGTGACCTGACTTCCTTTAATTTTTAAGCCTAGGCATTATGATTAGAAGGCACTGTTCCTTCAAATGCTAGATAACGCCAACTTAACTTTCTCTTTGAACACAATACTTACATTCACACCAAATCATTACAAATATTAATTACACTGTGTATAAATCCTAATTATAATACACATTAAACTTAAGAATCATCTAGAAGTGGTTCACGATAACTATTAACATAATCCTCATTGACCAATGATTTCCTTTCTCCATCCACTCCCTCCACTGGAACCTTCCTGCACATATTTTGAATCCTTTCATACACTATGATGCATACTGTAAGCACCACAGCACAAGTCACACAAAAGGATATTACAACTTCACGTGATCCACTATTACTAATAGCAATAGAACAGCATAGAATTGAAATATTTGCACTAAAAACCATTTCAATCAGAAGATCAGACCACTTCTTGTACACAGATAAGCCCACTGCAATGCACAGGTACACATAAACACAAGCTATGATGGCCAACATCTTGACAGGTGTACTATCTGACAATATGAACACCTGGTACAGAGGGAGGCGGATAAAGAGAACAACACCTGGCCAGAAGCGATAATGATCTTTGAATGGTGCCTGGTAACTGTCAAGAAATGGCTTCAGTTTGTTAACCCATTGAAGGCCTCTCCAATGAGATCTAGTCTGTAAGCATGGAGCCATGGCAAGATATGGAATGATGACTATTATTATGACAAACATACCAAATATAAACAAAGGGAGGTGTTTCTGTCCTAAATATTCAATATTTCCATCATACTGCCATACATATGAATCTGCAGCACTGTTCATTGTATTGAGGGAAACAGGTGAGAATATGGTGATGATGGTTTGTAGGATCTTTGAGTATGATAGGAGTGTAGCGGCCTCATCCATTCCATTTACATCACAGCAAGGTTATAAAGACTGACACGAATACTCACTACAGACACCTATATATGTAATCATACGCATGCGCACATAGCAATTATACAGTTTCCAATAACCGTTACACAGCTCCCCCTTTTCAGGGAGTGGGTCCACACACTCAAATATCGTCCGGTAGACTCCATGGGTTTCCATATCTGTCCGGCGGTCTTCTGTTCCTTGTTGATCTCCTCAATACCGGTTGCGCCTCCTCCTTTGATTCTTCGGTGTCCCTGGCCTGATCTGCCCCATCCGCTTGTCCCTCTTCCCCGTCTGAGTCACCCAATACGGACAAATGATCCCCATCTCTTATTTGTTCTACGTTCCTCTCGGGTTCGGCCACCGGCCCTTGTCTTACTCTTTCTCCCCTCTCCGTGGATTCATCCACAGTATAATCCTCTTCTTCGTTGCCTTCATGATGTTCAGCGGTGTTATCCCTACTGTCTTCTTCGAACGGCTCAGGGAGTTGCCTTCGTTCCGAGACTAACTTAGAAGGAGCAGGCTTTAATCTGTTGAAATGAACAACATACTTTTTCCTCGAGTTAGAGCAGTCAACGATACGATAGACGCACGGGCTTACCACTTTTGTTACCTTAAATGGCCCTCGCCATGGCCTGTGGAACTTCTTGCATTTGTTCCTCGGCACGGCTGGACTGTGAAGAAATACCAAGTCATTTACCTTGTATGATGTTCCACGGCACTTTAAATCATAAACAACTTTTTGGCGCTGCTGTTTTCTACTTGCATATTTCTGAACCCACTGATAGCTCTGTTGCAGCCGTCCTATTAATGCAGTACTGTACTCATCCACTGACTGATACTCTGGAGTAGGAATATTGTACAACAAGTCTTCAGGCAACCGAGGGTCACGGCCGAACATAAGCTGGAATGGTGTAGTTGCTGTGGTTTCATGGGCGCTTGTTCTATAAGCAAACAAAAGCGAGGGCAGAAAAAGATCCCAGTCACGTTCCCTTTCCAGAACAGTCATGCTCAACATTTCCAGTAATGTTTTGTTAAACCGTTCTACTAACCCATCTGACTGGGGGTGGTAGGGTGTAGTTCGTGTCTTCCTTACCCCCAGCAAAATACAAATTTCTTTTACCAGTTTGGACTCGAAGTTCTTTCCTTGGTCAGTATGTATACTGTCAGGTACTCCAAAGCGGCATATGAACTCGTTTACCAGTACCCTGGCAACAGAAGTGGCCTCCATATCTCTTAGGGGAAAAGCTTCTTTCCATTTGGTAAAGTAATCGCCGATAACCAAAATATAGCGATATCCTCGAGGGGTTTCAGGAAGGGGGCCTAAAATATCCATTGCCACACGTTCGAGTGGCCTTTTAGCAAAACACGCTTCCATAGGTGCTCTTCCCCTCGGCGGCGATTTTCTTGAATTACAAATTGAACATTCATGACACCACTTCTCAACGTCTTTCCTCTGCCCCGGCCAGTAGAATCGAGCGCGAGCTTTCTCCAGAACTTTACGAGCCCCAAGATGACCTCCCGCAAGTGAATTATGCAGGCCCTCTAATACCTCAGAAACTAAATTCGCCGGCAGGACCAACTGCAAATGTGCGTGCAAGCCATTACCTTCGACATCTTGCCACTGCCTATATAACATGCCATCTTTAAGTACCAAATACTTCCTCTGTACCCAAAGTGACTGTAACTTCCAATTAGCTTCAACCGGGCAGGAAGCAGGTAGGGAACCGGATGCTAGCCATTTAATTGCCTCTCCCAAGTCTGGGTCCGCTCTTTGCCTTTCTCGAAGCTCTATCTCTGTCCACACAGGCAAAAACTGTGCCCCTGTGGACATGCACCCAAAGCTAACATCGGAATCCTCCATTTCACTGGATCCGAAATCCAGTCCACACTGTTTGCAGTTGCTACGAGAAAGTGAATCAGCATTGCCATGCTGTTTACCCGGTCTGTGGATGACTCTATATTGAAACTTGAAGGAATGCAGCCATTTCAGACAGTGATGGTCTGTACGAAGTTCGAACTGTCGTCCATACAGGTACGGACGAAAGTGATGCGCAGCCCACACAACAGCCAACATCTCGCGGCGAGTTGCACAATACTTACGCTCAGTTCTGGATAGCACCCTACTCGCGTAGGCTACTACTCGTTCCTTGCCATCCACGACTTGGGATAGCACAGCTCCTATTCCTTCCCCACTAGCATCCGTGTCAAGAACAAAGTCAAGCTTAAAATCAGGAAAGACCAGAACAGGAGAAGTCATTAGCTGCTTTTTTAGTTCAAAGAATGCATCATTGCAGCTGTTGGACCATTCCCACGATGCTTCACTATTGGACAAAGCGTGCAACGGGGCAGCAATCTGTGCAAAATTCTTAATAAAACGTCGATAATAGGAGGCTAATCCAAGGAAACATTTCAATTTTCTAACGTCGTTGGGCACTGGCCAGTCTGCAATGCACTGGATCTTATCAGGGTCAGTTTTAATTCCCTCTTTACACACCACGTGACCTAAATATTTCACACTGGACTGGAATAAATGACACTTGCTTGGTTTCATTTTCAACCCTGCCCCTTTAAGACGCAAGCACACTTCTTTGAGCCGCTCGAGGTGTTCTTCCACTGTCGCACTGAACACAATGATATCGTCTAGGTAGACCAAGCATGTGGACCAATGCAGACCTGCTAGTACGTGCTCCATCAAGCGTTGGAACGTGGCGGGCGCATTACAAAGACCGAATGGCATTACCCGGAATTGGAATAACCCATGTGGTGTAACGAACGCAGTTTTTTCCCTGTCCCCAGGCTTAACCTCTACTTGCCAATAGCCAGACGCTAAGTCCAGCGTAGAAAAATAGCAGGCGCGTCCAAGAGCATCCAGAGTATCGTCGATCCTGGGCAAGGGCTGTGCGTCCTTGCGTGTCACGTCATTAAGCCTACGGAAATCAACACAAAATCTAGTTGACCCATCTCGCTTCTTAGCAAGCACGATAGGCGCCGCCCACGGACTGCTACTAGGCTCGATGACTCCCCGAGTCAACATGGAATCGAGTAACTTACGGACTTCATCCCTCCGATGGTAGGGAAGTCTACGTGGTTGCTGGCGTATTGGGCTAGCTCCCTCTGTGTCTATTCCATGGTACACCAAGCTCGTCCGACCAAAGTCGTCATCGTTTTTGGCAAAAATGTTCTCAAACTCCATTAACAGGTGCATAGCAGCATCCTTCTGGGCTGCAGACAAGTCGTGTGCCCCAGCAAGCATCTTCTCTGCCCACGTCATGTCTCGGTTTTTCAAAGTCGAAGGGTGATTGACTGCGTTTTTTCTGGCCTCCCGCCATTCACAGACTTCAGCCACAGGTTTCAAGACCCCGACCTTCTCGTCCTTATGCACTGTCACCGGGGCTGGATTGAGATTAAGGATTTCGACCATCATGTGATCCGAGTTGGCCTTCATCAGTGAGTGGGCAACCAACAAGGAATGCTGGTCATTAAATTTCATCAGTGGCTCCATGATGACATCTGATGACATGGTGGTGTTCCCGCTGTGTACCGTCACAGGTAACCGCATGCGGCACGAGGCAGGAATTACAATGGTCTCCGACATACTCACAAAACACAACTGCACCTGACTCCCATTGTTGCATTCTGATGCACACATGCATTGTTACAGACTGGTCGCCAGCTAACAATACCCGATTATGTAGGTCAATTATGCAATTGTGTTGACACAGAAAGTCGGCACCCAAGAGACAGTCATGGGTGAGCTGTCTAGCCACTAACACCATATGCTTTTTAACCAATCCCCCTAACACAACATCCAATTCCACTTGTCCCAATACATCAAGTGTTTCACGATTAGCTACCACCACCGCCCTAGTAGGTTCTTCCAGTGGAGCACTTCCATTTGGAGACGAGCCCAGTTCCCTCCACACCTTCTCTCCAATCAAGGTCACCCCAGAACCCGTATCCACCAACATTCGGGTCTTGCGACCGGAAATACACCCGTTAACTATTAAAGAAGAACTTACAGCTGCCGTTCCCGCGGGACTAGACTGTTTCTTTCGCCGTGGACAGAATCGTTTCGTATGTCCCGCCTGCCCACATGCCCAGCACACAATTCTCCTCCTTTCCTGTCCCCGGAACGGTTGGGTTTCACCTAGTTTCCTCCTCAATCTCTCAGTCAACTCCGAGAGCCGTCTCATTTCCATCTCGGACTCTTCAAGTTGCTTGGCTATGTCCTCTGCTCTTCGACCAGACGACACACTCACTTTATGCGCAGCAGCAGCCGTGCTCCTGTCCCTTTCACTAGGTTCCAACGCCTCGGCGACCGTTGCCCGTTCCTTCTGAAATGTCCTTTGAGCAGCTTCAATCGTCTCCCACTGACAAGCCAACCGCACGGCTTCGTCCAAGGACTCAGGGTTCTCCCGCATGAGCTTCATCTGCATGGACGAGGAACGTAAACCCTGAATAAATTGACGTCTCACCACTTCTAGTCGCTGTCCCCCGGACCACTGAGGGTAGGCTTTGTCCGCGAGAAACCGCAGGGCGCCTACAAACTCCGTCAGTTTCTCACCAGACGACTGCACCCGCTGTTGAAACCTGCAGTGAAACTCCAATTCATTACCTTCTGGGTCATACTGCCGGCGCAGGCACTGTACGACTTCGTCGTAGTCGGTAGAGTCAACGAGTCCCTGCTGCACCACTACCCGAAAAGGCTCGTCCTCCAACAATGGAAACAGCTCGCTAGTCCTCTTCTCATCTGGTATTTTTGCCTCGAGCACGTACCTTTCGAACCTTCTTATCCACAGCGCGAAGTCAGCTTTCTCCGTGAACCGTGCCGGTGGCCGCAGACTCATTCGGACCGCGCGAGGAGTGACCTCGCCCCCTGTGGGATGACTTTGCACGTCCTCACTACCCAGGGACGTGATCCCACTTCTGACACCATTTGTAGCGGCCTCATCCATTCCATTTACATCACAGCAAGGTTATAAAGACTGACACGAATACTCACTACAGACACCTATATATGTAATCATACGCATGCGCACATAGCAATTATACAGTTTCCAATAACCGTTACAGGAGCACAAGAGTGGACAGTACTGGGACTGCATTAAACCTGAAAAGCTTAGATAAACTAGAGGAATATCGTGCTGCAAGAATTACCACTGCTATAAGAGACATAGGAAATACAAACTGTAGCCATGTTTTAGCATAGCTGTCCATTCCATTGTAGAAGCAGGTCTCAATACCCCAGTCAAGGTTGATCCAAGCTATGAGTACAGACAAGAAGGATGAATAGCCACTTCTGTTATGGAAAAATATTGTATCATTGGTTCTGATGAGGTTTGCATATAACACTATTCCATTTAAAGCACCATTAGAAACTGTGAACTTTGATATAAATAACACCACGACCAGAAGCACTCCCATCGCAATGAACACAATGATTTGCAGAAGGTAATAGTTTGAACAGCTTGCACATCGAGATGTTCCAAATGTCATGCTCAGGTTCCCTTGGCACCCCCCACACAGTACTCCACTACGATTGTAGCTACACTGACTGTCCAAATCTAGTACATTGATTGTTTTATTTCTTGTGCAATAATCAAATGGACATGGATCTTGAAATGCTGCAGCACTTTGGGATGTGAGACCTATCCATATGTTTCCTGTATTCAGTACTGTTACATCACTGATATTACATAACAAGTTGTATTTCTGTAACACAGGGTCACATACACATGATGAAGAAAGATTGTCATTGGAAAACAGAGCTGGACATGGTAAGATACTAATGTCAAGTGAATAAAAATTCAAAGCACTTTCAGTTATGAGTATTATAGTCCCATTCTTGTACTCATAAGGCACCTCATAAGAACTACACAGTTTGAACGTTTTGAACACATTTTTAACTCTATTGCCAGTGTTTGAATAAACCAATATTACTGTAGGAACAATACTGTTTCTCTGACCAACAGTTATGAATGTCACTTTTGGTATTTGTCCTGGATATAAAGAAACACTTTGACCAGTTAAGCAAACAAGATTGTTGGATGCATCACAGGAGTATATACATGGAGAATCAGATGATATCAGTGATGTAGATGGATTATGGTAGCCAATTTCAGCGATGCTATCAAATACATATGTTGAATTATAGAAGCAATTTGGATTACTATCTATTACACAGGTATCAATATTACCTCCATACAACACACTGCCTGCATCTCCAGCATAGTTGCCTTCAAAATAAAGATGGACACCATCAATGTCTGTACAGTCAAGAGAGTAAAAACACATACTACTGGATGATGTTTCAACATATATGGCTCCTCCAGTAAGTAGTGCTGTGTTGTTTATGAATGACACATTTGCTGGTGACTGGAAGTATAAAATAGAATCTGAATCAACATATATAGCTCCTCCATATGTAGCAGTTATTAATAAATGTTGAATTTGAATTTTTAGAGAATTAAGGATAGATAAGATGATTGAAGAAATATAGCTCCACCTGCAAGATTGGTGCTAAAAATGTTACTGCCTTGAAGAAACAATACAGAATTTTTGACAGTAATGCTAGATTGAATAAAGGTGTTATTTTGTCCTAATGAAATTGCACTGAAGGTCCTCACATCACTTGGACTTGTGTGCAGTATTTTGCAATAGCATATTTGAATGTAAAAATTGGTTGTATGCACCAAATTCTATATAGTTCAAATTACTTACTTGCACATTGCAGTTATGAAAGGATGAATATGCTATATATATCAGACCAGTATTGTAGAATTAATTGTTGCTGCTGATGAATAATGAATTCATACTTTGATCTTGATTGAAAATACAGTTTTCTAATGTAGCATAACCTGGTTGCAAGTAATTGATATATATTGAAGAACCAATTTCCTGTTCCGAAAAGTTGCATTCAAATATTGCGTTTTTGACTGTCAACCATGTTGTAATGGTTGAGGAATCACTGTAGTACCATGCACCGGACTCTGCTGATGTAGCATATGCACTGTAAATGTTGGTGAGTGTTACATTGGAGATAGTAGAAGAGATAGCAAAATAAAAGTTAGCACCATTCTCTGCTTGATTTCTGTACGCAACCAAACCATCAATGTTGATACTCAGATTGTACAGGGACTCATCTGAGCTAATTGTTAACCCTGCACCATCCGAGTCACTATTTATTCCCAAAGCCAATACCACCAAAAATACGTTAAGCTGAATATTTGAAGAAGTGAAACTTACATTGGAATATAAAAGCTCAATATTTCCACCATTGTATACAGATAATCCTTGGGGTATATATAAACTCCCTGTTTCATTCATACAGTTCCTAATGGGCACATCTTGATAAATGTTTTTCACAAACTGATTATTGCCAACAAATGATGATGTCATTATCTGAGATTGTCCTAACACATTCAGTCCATAGAGGCCATATCCTGAGCTGTTCTGAACTGAGAGACCATCTATCAGAAGGTTGTATACATTGGAGAGGTAGATACTGGAGTTAACATTCAATGTTGTCAAATATTGTCCACAGTTGAGTATTGTGAGGTTTTCAAGTTTAAGGTTTGTAACATTGGAAAACGAAATTGCAGAAGGATCAGTGCATAAAATGATTGTTAATGATTGAAAGTAGGAAATATTGTTGTCATAAGCATAAGGGTCAAATCCATATTCTTCAACATCCTCAGCCACTGAACGTTGTGTGAAGTTATCTGATCCTACCAAACGTATGTTCACTATGTCTTGTACTGAAAGAATACTTCCTAAATCAAACAGGTGTACTCCTGGCAAAAAGGTGAATTCCGTTCCGGATTGAAAGTAATATGAAGCATTATTGAAATACGTTTTAAATTCTTTGCAAGTATAATTGACATTGGTACATGAGGAAACATTTGGAGTGACATAGTAGGTGTGGTCATAATGTGAGGCTGCACAAAGAGGCAAGCCCAAAATGGCCACCAGTAGGAGGGGTACAGTATTTGCTGCAGCAGCGAATGGTTTGTAATCCATACTGAAAGCAATGGTGATTAAAAGTAACATTAAAAATAAATACGGAAATGAAGTTTGGAAATACACATGTACAATTATCAATTAAAGATTAATTTGATTTGCATCACTGTGTTGTCAATGCATGGTGTGAGCATATCAAAAACTGATTGATGCATGTCACTAGAAATATAGTGAATATGGCACTCGTTTTCTCATAACCAAGTGCCCTATTCACTATTGCATCAATCAGTGTATACTTATAGCAATCAAGCAAGTGCATGTATCAGGTGTCAGGAATGTCCTTCCGTAGTCTAGTCTTCCGAAAACAATGGAGTACTTGGTAGAATGGATGCACAAGTATGTGTACCTCTTCCGCATCCCTACTTCCACACCCTCACCTGCTAGTGATGTCCAGTTACCATTTGGTGGTACATAGATGTAGGGATTTATCATCTGCATTGGCAATTCCATTTTATACGGATATGAGTTCTAGTGTTTATCATAATGATAGAAAACGGTCATGATGAAACCGGCATGTAACGTAACTATGGTTATATGTATACTTGTATCACAGAACCTGTGTAACCTCCCTTGAATAATGAAAATCAATTTTTTTTTTAAACACTGATCAATAGATCAGGTTTTTCTGGATCTTGCAATCGATTTTTCCGAATACTTGAAAAAACATTATGGATTTTCCGAATAGGTTTAATAATTTGACAATTTGCTACCCGAATACCTAGGTTATTCAGGTTTTCTGCTCGCGGAGTAATGGTTGTCACCCAGCACACAACCACAGCTACCAAATATAAGCCTAAATCGCTTTTCAAGACATAACCCCCATACGTAGTTGGGCGTGATCATGACATGCTGAGGTCTACCTGCACATCGCACCCAATGTCAAAACAATAGAACCACAGAGGAAGTTTATGCACCACCAGCTATGCAGCCTCCATTTCACCATCGCGAATTTTTTTAAAAATACTAGTAACTAAGTACTAGTAAATGCGATCACGGTGATATTGATCAGCTTAGAAAAAATGATGCAGGAAACAAGCACGTTGCGGAATGTATTAAGCGAGATCGCTTTGATTTGTAGCTGGAGCTGTCCGTCGTCATGACTCGTGAAGAGGGAGATCTGTTGGCTAGTTCTAACTACTGCCCGTACGTGTAATTAATGTATCGATGCTGCAGCTGATCTCATATAGCCACGTATATATAAATAGTAATGTTACACTTTAAATGAGAAGTTTTATTATTATCGTAATATTGTAAACGCGTATCCGGATATCACTACAAAACAGTATTAGAATAGTTGTAATCAGTGGCGGATACAGGGGGGGGGGGGGGGGGTCGGTGGTGTCCGGACCTCCCCCCCCCCCCCCCCCCCCCCCCCTCAGACCCGATGATGAAAAAATTAAGTATAAATACTATTAATGAATGCAATTAACAACATCCCACGTGATATAGCGTATCATCCAGATGGCAAGCAATCTGTTCACTCACCTCATTCGGCAAGTATCTTGAGTTACTTTTCCAAGAAAGCAAAAGGTAATTATGTAATGCGCTAACAGATTTAGGCCTACATGTATACGCGTACAGGAATCGCGCACCTGCCCGATCGCGTTATCTCGTTATGCACGGTATTCACCATAAACTACTGTACTTTTAAGTTTATGGGTCGTCTATAGTCCCACTGACTAGTTATCACACAGGCCACTTCTTGTATCGAGCCCAAAACGGACAACAACCATTAGTTCAATCAAATGTGAAATGCGGATAAATACGTTCTGTTCCATTTCCACCCCCCACCCCCCCCCCCACCCCCCCCCCCCCCCCAACCATTACTTGCCACCATTTTGTCTTTCGGGCCAGTTTAAGGCTTGATAGATAGTCTGTGTCGCTAAGAGCGGGACCCCCAAAAGCTTCCGCGCTTCGCGCGGTAGGGGGACATCCCCCTCCCGCACCCTCCCCCTATTGATTATTCATGTTGGACCCCCCCCCCCCCCCCTTCCTGTTGTTGCAGACAACGGATACCGAAGAACCTACGAAATTGACATGCACAAACCGTTTTTTCGAATAGAACAAATCCAATAATCGATTTTTCCGAGTAATGCCAAATTACTATTCGAACGGATAGGTTTTTGCTAATATCCGAATAACCCGAATAACCTGATAACCGGTTACACGCCCTAAACCTGAATGCACGGAAAATATTAAGATTGTGGACACATCGTCTGCTCCGTTGCCCATTATCAAGCTGTTCCACACAGTGTCATCCTCATTCACATCCAAATTTCCAGAGCATGCAGTACCTGGTAGACAGTATACTGCTTCTGTTGCAACATATATTGATCTCTTCCTCCCGGCCGCATCATGCATGTCAATTATATAGTTAGCCTTTTCAACATATTGCACCTTATATGTTCGCCTTCGTTGAGAGCCCTCAAGTGCATCCTATAGTAATCTTGTGAGGCTTCCACCTTTTCGAGGCTCTCTGAAACTACTATTGTAACTCAGTGGCGTAGAAACGTATTAAAGATTGTTTAGGGGAGGGGGGGGGGGGGGGGGGGGGGGGGGGGGGGGGGGGCAACTCGCAGACTTGCCAACAAGAGGGAAGGTGCGGGAGCCTCCCTTGCTGAGTGCGGAAACGTTTGAAGAAGTATGGTAGTACTAGTACGGTAGTTGAAATGTAATGGTCGCACATCATTGTTTTTAAAAATATTATATTAAACTCTTTGCGGGTGACAGATGTGTATAATTATGTACATGGTACCTTGTGCATCTACATTGTTACAATTTACATGTATTGAATATGTTTGCATGTCACTCAAGTACTGTACATGTATGATTTACTCCTTCAAACGACAACGGGGGAGTTTCCATTAGATCTTATGATGGGGACAAGACTGCACGCTATTTTTCCAAAAACTCGAAGATCAAGTGACAAAGCGTCAAGAAAAACAGTGGCTCGAGCATGATGTGGGCACAAAAACAAGGGAGTTCGCAATAGGTGAACGCGTCTATGTGAAGATTTTTTTCTTCAGGGAGGGAAATGGCGATGGGAAGCAGGAATGATTTATAAGTGCATGGGGCAAGTCTCTTATGTCATAGAGTTGGATAAAAGAGGGTTGTGTCGACGGAAGATATGTGGAGTAAATCAGACAGTGTTGGAGTCGGAGTAAGCAGCTGCAAGGAAAAGAGTAGCAGAACAGTGGGAGCTGAGTTTTCTATGTGAAATTTCCATGCAAATGAAGGTAAAGAAACGAGTGAGTTGTTGGAGAGTGAACCAAAGTAACTAATTAAGAGATAGAGAAGGACAGCAGCCAGACGAAAGACCACAACTACCACCACAGAATGAAACCCAAGAAGACAGACGTTACCCTGCAAGGATACGAAGACCTCCGGATAGATATTAACAGAGGGAGGGAGGTGTAGTAGATGAGACTTTGTAATGTAGAAAGACGCATGCGCACACATGATTGATATGACTAATTAGCTAGTATTTAAGTGTATTTCAGTGCTGTAAATCATTTCTTGAATGACCTGAATCACTGCCAAGGTTACTACAGTAACATTGATTCAAAATGTGTTGTCAATGGATAATAAGTATAGCTTATAGTGCACCCAACAAATATATACGCGAAGTGACTGAAAGCAGATAGTGCTGCGAATACAATTACCAAACATCGGTGTACCATAGAATAATGTGCACTATCAACTTTACAGTGGAAACCATCACACTTGGAACAATATTTTTTTGGTTCTTTTTTGACAACATTTGAATTTTTTTCAATAACAATAAGCTCAAATGCAAATCTGACAACGTAGGTATAGTGTGCAACTATTTTTCAATACATACTGAAAGTTAAAAAGCATCACGTGACTATTTACTTTGGTTATTAACACTTGTTGTGACCCCAGTACAAATAAAATTGTAAGCTGAATTCCTCCTCCTGTAGGCAATAGATCTTAGCCACATTTGCAATATATATATCTAGAGAACAAGCATCACCAACCTTTGGCCGCGTCCGTTTTTAAGTCCGGTAAATATACACAGTTTTATCGAGCTGGATGTGCGTTTTTAGCTAGTAAAAGCTTAGGGATGCTATTTCGTAGTACGCTCTCACTGAACGGCTATATTTCGTCTCCGACTCGGCATATGTTAGATCTATCACAAAAGCGTACTTCGGAGGCAATAGACCCTCCTTTGCCGTTAAAAAAAGTGCTATCAAATAAGAGTACCTGAAAACTTCCGCCATTTCCCAATGAATTGCATTTGAAACGTCATGGTACAGTGCTCCCTCGATTATACGGAAAAGTATTACCTCGATTATACGGAAAATAAGGCACATTCATTGGGTGTTAGGAAAACTATCCGTGTACTTAGCGGTAAGTTGTCTAAACCAGCTTAGACAGCCTACCGCTAAGTACACAGATAGTTTTCCTAACACCCAATGAATGTGCCTTATTTTCCGTATAATCGAGGTAATACTTTTCCGTATAATCGAGGGAGCACTGTAGCGTTATTTTTCGTATGAATATATTTTTCATGTGACGTCTTCGGTCTTTGTTTATCCAGTAGACCAGTACCCGAGCGGCTAGTAAAAGGCTTAAGCAGCAGCATTGATCTGGGCAGGCCTCTAGAAACGGCAATGAGCAAGAGGCAACTCCAATGCTGGAAACGAAAAGCGGTGGAATAAGCGGTCCCGCGTACCAGTAGGCCTACCATCCAGGCCGCTTATATTAGTAATTCCAGCTTCGTCGTGAGTGGCTTTTTGCAATCTCCATTGACAGCACTTGCACCATAGATATTAGATCTATGCTTGCACCCACTGGATAAACATATACATCACATGAAAAATATATTCATACGAAAAACGACGCTACGAAGACGTTTCAAATGCAATTCATTGGGAAATGGCGGAAGTTTTTAAGTATTCGTCTTTGATATGTATTTGGAGACGTGATTAAGGAGACCATTATAGCAGAGGTTAAAGCAGGAAAATACTACGCCATAATTGCAGACGAAGTCCAGGATGCTGCATCTATTGAGCAAATATCAGTGGTTTTGCGTTACGTGCACAAACTGAAAGATGACTGTCGCTATACGATAAAAGAAAGTTTTGTTGCATTCAAAGAGTTGCATAGAATAATGACTGGTACTGCAATAGCAGAATCACTTCTAGAAGAGCTCAGAGAACTGGGTCTAAATTTGGATCATTTGCAGGGGTATGATGGAAGTGGAGCTATGGCAGGCAGTGTTCAGGGTGCAAGCAGTATCATCCTTCAAAGACATCCACTTGCCATCTTCGTTCATTGTTGCAGTCATGTTCTGAACCTATCTATTGCTAGTTCATGTTCTGATGTGCTGGTAAGGAACATGATGGGCAGTGTCAGTGAGGTGCATAAGTTTTTTGAGCACGGCAAACGTCAAGATAAGCTGACTGAGGTGATTGAAGCAACAATGCCTGATACCAAAAAGGTGAAAATTAAATCCTTGTGCAGAACGCGTTGGATTGAGCGTCACAATGCCTTAGAAGTGTTTGTTGACTTATATCCTGCAATCATACAATCTCTTCGAGATATATCGATGATGGAAGATTCAGGGAAGTGGAATAGAGAAACAATTCAAAGTGCAACTGGTTTACTTGGGTGTATTGAAAAGTTTTCCTTTGTAATTTCTTTAGTGGTTGTTTTCAATACTTTGTGCTATATCAAAGGACTGATTGTTTTGTTACAACTAGAGTCATTGGATATTGTTAAAGGCATTCAGATGGTGGCTGAAGTGAAAGAATTGCTAAATGATGTAAGGGAAAACATTGTTGAAAGATATATACCAAATATGGCATGAACAAGCTGTGAGACTGGTGCAGCAATCTGATTGTGAAGAGCCATCAATACCACGAAGATGCAAAACACAAACACTACGTAGTAATGTTGAAGCTGATGTTCCTGAGGTGTACTATCGAAGAACTCTCGCAATCCCTTTTCTCGACCACCTTCTTAATGAGCTAGGTGAAAGGTTTACAAGTCACGCAAATATAGCTGCTCTTGGATTGTGCCTCGTACCCAAAGTTTTGATAGAAAAAAATGACTGGAATATTCATGTTCAAAGCTTTGCTAAGATGTACGAAAGTGATTTGCCAGCACCACTTTCGTTGGATGCTGAACTTCATGCATGGAAGATGAAATTCTGTAAATGGAAGCCAGAGGACTTTCCAACTACCCCTTTAGCAGCATTGAATCAGTGTGACAATAGAGCCTACCCAAACACCTTCACGCTACTTCAGTTGTTGTGTACTATCCCGGTGACATCATGTGAAGCAGAAAGCTCGTTTTCTGCTCTGCGTAGAATTAAAACGTTTCTCCGCACCATGCACTATGGGAGAGGAGAGGTTAAATAGTCTTGCACTATTGCACATCCATCGGGAAATTCCTATTAATCTGGATGAAGCTCTAACAAAATTCGCACAAAGGCACAATAGAAAAGTACAATTGATTTAATTACCGCGAATAACGTTTAGATTGTATTTTGCTATCATTGTCATATTTTCTAAATGAATGAACGGTGGTGCGGCGCATGGAGAATACAAAAGCTGGATCTGTAATTATACTTTCATTGCAGTTTTTGCGTAGTTTTGGAGGGTTTTCCAACGCAAAAAGCGCTGGATTCTGGGGCTCCGCCCCAGACCCCAATAGGGGAGCTTACAGCGCTCCCCCATACCCCCTGGCTGGGCGGGAGGGGTGCCCCCCTCCCGCACCCTCCCCGGGACGGCTCCGTCTACAGTTAGCCCCTCCCCTTTTCAGCCCCCCCCCCCCCCCCCCCAACTGTCCATGCTGGATCCGCTACTGTGGTCCAACCATTGGCAGTCGCAAAGGGGCCTGATGACCTACCACAACTTCTGATATTCCGACTGCCTCATCAAAATGGTCATCCAGGGAGCCTGGATTCCCAGCAACCTCAAAGGAACCCTCCAATAATGTGTCATCCAGGACCACGGCCGACACGGATGATTCATTGCTAACGACACTGACAGACGCCGATTGCGACGTGCCCAATCGCGAAAAGTGGTCGAATAGAGACTCGGACCCTCTGTATATTTTGAATTTAGCCTTTTTAGATGGCCCTGCCATGCTCTCTGCCATCGATGAAACACACGCACGTGCACGTAATTAACAACTTGGTGAACAGCTGTACTAATAGTATTATCACTTAAAACACCCATGCAAGTATGCTATGAATTTTTAATTTGAGGGGGGGGGGGGGGGGGGGGGGGGGGGGGGCTATAGCCCCCCCTAGCCCCCCCCTGGATCCGCTACTGTGTATATCTGTATAATATATAGTTATGCATATAAATTATGTGTCACCACCATACCTGTGTTGTTTTCACTTGATATGTGTATATGTACTTGTGTAATATTAAATAGCATGTAGCCTTAACACATGTGATGCAGGGGCGGATCCAGGATTTTTGGAAAAAGGGGGTTCGATAAATACATTCACAACTGGGGGAGTGTACGTGTGGGGGCGTGCCCCTCCCGTGATAGCAAGGTGGTCTTCATTCTTCACAATGCTATGGTTCCTACTGCTCAGCAATTAAATTCATGACGCAAAGCTTTTGTGAATTTGTGACCGAAGCGTGCACGTGGCCATGAAACAGCTAGTTTCTTTAGCTCTATAGCTACCTGTTTTCTGAGGAAAAGAATCCGATATCCTACCCATTCGCGTATTTTGGATCGCTTACCTCAATCAGTCAGTTCCAGCACACACGCACCATTCGACCGATCGCGCGATTAAATACTAACTAGTAACTAACTAATCTCACATGCAAAATTACAATTCGTATTCATATACTTGTAGCCCCGCTTGGCTAGAACGATGTGCAAGCTTGTAAAAGCAAGGGCGGAAACATGCAGAACGCTGCATAGATTACAGTATGCATTACGTCATTCTTCATATAGGAAAGGGGGGGGGGGGGGGTCCGGACCCCCCCCCCCCCCAATTCCGCCCTGCGATTGTAAGCACATTAAGCAAATTAAATTATAACCCTGCACATAAAACAATCGTTATCATTATGGATACATAAGGAGGGAGTTTAAACATAATGTACTCCATGATGAAGTAACACATTCCT
The DNA here is from genome assembly GCA_949361645.1 of Spongilla lacustris. Classification (NCBI taxonomy): domain Eukaryota; kingdom Metazoa; phylum Porifera; class Demospongiae; order Spongillida; family Spongillidae; genus Spongilla; species Spongilla lacustris. The sequence continues at coordinate 3,602,918 of OX442417.1, read as the reverse complement.
GTTCTGAGAGCCTAATTCATAGTGGTGCATTAGTTAATGCAACCACAATCAAGCATAGGAATCGAGAGGAGCCATCTGCAAGCATAGAGCCTTCAAAAAGTATGTAATGAGCTGAGCCATTCAATGCAGCAATACATATCAAATGACTATTTGCTTCATGGCATGGTGCAGTGGTGGTCACCTGCACTATAATATGTAGTTACTTCCTTCACATTTAGCCATGCTGTATATATGTGAATAGTGGAACAGTTTTTGCACTGGCATGTGAATAGTCACAATTGTAAGTAAGGTGCTTGGGGGTGTATGTTTAAAAACAAACTAGTGGTATGTATCAGTGTATGTAACGATAACATACCAAAATTATTAGTATAATAACCAAAAATTTATACATAAACCCCAAAACATTGATGTACATGCACCTACACTTAATTATGGTATGAAATTCTACCCAGAATTGCCTTTTGCATGGCCTGCCAGCCTTTGAGTAAAGGTGAGAGGAAGCGTTTATCTTCCCCGTCTTGGTTTACAACCTTGTGCCCAAATCCATCATGAGTTCATGTGCAGCAGGACCAAACACCACTAATGTGTCAATGACAGGCGCATGAAGGTTCTGTGTGTATGTGTTTGCAATCTCCTCCATCTCAATTACATGTACACATATCACACCACTCATATGCAACTCTTTAATATCTTTATCAACAGTAGGAACAATTGTGGTCAATATGATGAGAATTGCTCCGTACCACACCACTCCCACTTGTGCTAGTGCTTGCTTTAGGATATCTTTGGATACTTGCATGGGCTCCCACATCCAAAGTATTATGTCTCTGCATTACCTTTCTGATTGTGACATGTATTTTAGGTCTTCTATAAATATTGCTTTTGTATAGTACATTTCAGGCTGCAATCGTAGGTGCACAAGATATAAAGATTAAATTGGTCATGTAGGATTTCGTGACAGCAATTAAGTATGACCCCTTGAAAAATCAGGGGACAACAATCACCATTGACATACGCATGTTGCTTATGAACATGCAGATACTGATACCGCGTAATCGACCACCAGTTCTAACATACATTGTGTATGGTTATTAGGCAATCTATTTTACATGCCCGCGCAACACATTGGATTATACTGTCGTCCCAAAGAAACTCCGGTGTGTACAATGGGATTGCATTGCAGTTACATTACATATATACCAAAGTTTACAGCAATTGAGGATTGGCAGTTGCTATGTACATTTGTGTGGGCAGGCGGTCATTAGACTATTGGTGCTGGTATGGCGGCGGAAGGTGATTTATATGTTCAACCATTGGGGGGAGTGTGTGCTGTCCGTGTTCGGCCAATTCAGCCAGTGATAAATTTAGTGCATAAAAAGTCATATATAATTAAAACATACAAGTTGGACCGTTCAAAGCTCTGTGACTTAAGTCGCTGGCACAATTTTTAGTAGATAGGACTAGGCATTATGACCATAATTACTGTACCCCCTTGCTTCTCTGCATTTGACAGCACAGTTCCCTCAAATCCCATTGAGGATGTTATTTAAATCAAAAACACATCATTATCACATATACATCACACTTTTACAATTAATTTAATTATTCATTGCAAATAATCATAATCTAATGACGTAACATGTTTTACTCAAGAATCATCTAGAAGAGGTTCACGATAACTATTAACATAATCCGCATTCAGCAATGGTTTCCTTTCCCCCTCCACTCCCTGAACCGGCACCTTCCTGCACATATTCTTAACCCTTTCATACACAATGATGCACACTGTAATTACCACAACACAAGTCACACCAATGGACATCATAATTTCATGTGGTACAGTATTATTAATAGCAATGACTGATCCAGGACTAAGGCTTGACCTGGGAATCAGAGGTGTTTGGCAACCACAGGTGGAGGCGTTGTTTAATGTCCGTGTCATAGACACTGACGCCCCATCACACTGCCATCGAGCACCTAATGCCATTCTTGAGTCAAGCTCATTGGAGAAGAAGAGAATGTACAAAAAGGCAGTTGAAGACAGAAGAGGCACCTTCACCCCATTTGTCCTTTCCGTGGACGGACTACTACACAAAGAGGCTAGTCACTTCCTAAAGCACATGGCCACTGCTCTGTCTTCCAAGTGGGACAAAGCCTTTTCCATTACCAGCAGCTATGTCAGATCACGGCTTGCTTTTGCAGGGGTTCGAGCAGTGAGCCTCTGTCTTAGAGGATCCCACACCAAATGGAGAAGTGGGCTGGGGTTTGAAGATGGTGCTCCTCTGGCCTCATTCATGGATTAAATTTATTGTCTTATTATTTCTCTTTTTAATTACTTATCATCTAATTGTATGTATTTCATGTTTTTATTAATTTAATTGGCTGTTCATTTGACTATTAAAAAAAACCTATGCTTTCAGAAAAAAAAAAAAAAAAATAGCAATGACAGAAGCTGAAAGAATTAAAATATTTGCAATAAAGGCCATTTCAATCAGAAGATCAGACCACTTCTTGTACACAGATAAGCCCATTGTAGGATCTTTGAGTATGATAGAAGGACAAGAGTGGACAGTACTGGGACTGTATTAAACCTGAAAAGCTTAGATAAACTAGTGGAGTACCGGGCTGCAAGAATTACCACTGCTATAAGAGACATAGGAAATACAAACTGTAGCCATGTTTTAGCATAGCTGTCCATTCCATTGTAGAAGCAGGTCTCGATACCCCAGTCAAGGTTGATCCAAGCTATGAGTGCAGAAGAAAAGGATGAATAGCCACTACTGTTTTGGAAAATTATAGTATCATTAATTCGGATGAGGTTTGCATATAACACTATTCCATTCAAAGCACCATTAACAGCAGTGAACTTTGATATAAATAACACCACGACCAGAAGCACTCCCATCACATTTAACACAATGATTAGCATGGGCCAACAGCTATCCTGGTTGTGTGATCATCCATCCGTAGGCCTAGGGACGTTACAGGGAGGTCATGATATTCTGATGTTTTATTATACATTATAATAAACAAAAAACAATAACCTTCCATCAATCCTGTTGCCTTTGAAACTTCGGGAGTCTGAAGCCCTCACTCCTTGTCATTTTTGATGGACTTGGGTCAACACATTGCAAATACCTAGATACTGCCACAACCATCTCATTGAGAATGTTATTTTTAAAATTAACAACCTCTACATTATTGTCACATTTACATCTCACTTGTACACGCTAATACTTCATTATACTGGTATAATCAGAAAACTTAACAAATGTTATACTCCGGAATCATCCAGAAGAGGTTCACGATAACTATTAACCGCACAGCCCTCCTTGAGCAATGGTTTCCTTTCTCCCTCCACTGGCACCTTCTTGCACATATTCTTAACCCTTTCATACACAATGATGCATACTGTAAGCACAACAGCACAAGTCACACAAATGGATATTATTATTTCACGTGATCCACCATTATTAATAGCAACAGAGGCTGAAAGAATTAAAATATTTGCAATAAAGGCCATCTCAATCAGAAGATCAGACCACTTCTTGTACACAGATAAGCCCACTGCAATGCACAGGTACATAAGAACACAAGCTATGATGGCCAACATCTTCACTGGTGTGCTGTCTGACAATATGAACAGCAGGTACAGAGGGAGACGGATAAATAGAAGAACACCTGGCCAGAAGCGATAACGATCTTTGAATGGTGCCTGGTAACTGTCAAGAAATGGCTTCAGTTTGTTAACCCATTGAAGGCCCCTCCAATGAGATCTAGTCTGTAAGCAGGGAGCCATCAGAAGAAAGGCAAGATATGGAATGATGATTATTATTATGACCAACAAACCAAATATAAATAGAGGAACATGTTTCTGTTCTAAATATTCAATGTTTCCATCATACTGCCATACATAAGAATGTGCAGCATTGTTCATTGTATTGAGGGAAGCAAGTGAGAATATGGTGATGATGGTTTGTAGGATCTTTGAGTATGATAGAAGCACAAGAGTGGACAGTACTGGGACTGCATTAAACCTGAAAAGCTTAGATAAGCTAGAGGAGTATCGTGCTGAGAGAATTATCATTCCTACCAGACAAATACAAAATGTAGGAAACACAAATTGTAGCCATGTTTTAGCATAGCTGTCCATCCCATTGTAGAAGCAGGTCTCAATACCCCAGTCAAGGTTGATCCAAGCTATGAGTACAGACAAAAAGGATGAATAACCACTTCTGTTTTGGAAAAATATAGCATCATTAATTATGATGAGGTTTGCATACAACACTATTCCATTTAAAGCACCATTAGCAACTGTGAACTTTGATATAAATAACACCACGATCAGAAGCACTCCCATCACAATGAACACAATGATTAGCAGAAGGTAATAGTTTGAACAGCTTGCACATCGAGATGTTCCAAATGTCATGCTCAGGTTCCCTTGGCACTGCCCACACAGTACTCCACTACGACCGTAGCTACACTGACTGTCCAAATCTAGTACATTGATTGTTTTATTTCCTTTGCAATAATCAAATGGACATGGATCTTGAAATGCTGCAGTATCATGGTATGTGAGACCTATCCATATGTTTCCTGTATTCAGTACTGTTACATCACTGATATTACATACCAAGTTGTATCTCTGTAACAAAGGGTCACATATGCAAGATGAAGAGACAGTGTCATAGATAAATAAAATAGGACATGGTAATGAAACAATTTCAATCGAATAACCATTCATTAAATTGAAATTAGTTTCAGTTATTAGTACGATAGTTCCATTCTCATAAGGTATCTCATAAGAACTGCACTGTTTGAGTGTCTTGAACACATTAATAACTCTATTACCAAGGTATGAATAAACCAAGATTACTGTAGGAACAATGCCATTTCTCTGGCCAACAGTTATGAATGTCACTCTAGGTATTTGTCCTGGATATAAATAAACACTTTGACCAGTTAAACAAACAAAATTGTTGGATGCATCACAGGAGTATATACAAGGAGAATCAGATGATACCAGTGATGTAGATGGATTATGGTAGCCAATCTTGGTGATTTTATTGAATGCATATGTTGAATTATACATACAGGATTGTGGCTGACAAGTATCAATATTGCCTCCATACAACATACTGCCTGCATCTCCAGCATAGTTGCCTTCAAAATAAAGGTGGATGTCTTCAATGTCAGTACAGTCTAGAAAATAAAAACATGTATCACTGGCTGGTGTTTCAACATATATGGCTCCACCAGTAAAGAGTGCTGTGTTACTAATGAATGAAACATTTGTTGGTGACTCAAAATATAAAATAGAATCTGAATCAATGTATATAGCTCCTCCGTAGGTAGCAGTGTTGCTATTGAATGTAGAATTTGAATTTGCTAAGAAATATAGATAAGATGATTGAAGAAATATAGCTCCACCTGAAGTGTCATCAAGATTACTGCTAAAAGTGTTATTGCCTTGAAGTAAAAACGCAGAATTTTGAACAGCTGTAATGCTAGATTGGATAAAGGTGTTATTTTGTCCCAAAGAAATTACAGAACTTTGCAATAGCATTTCAGAATGTACAAATTGGTTGTATGAATCAAATTCTATATAGTTCAAATTATGTACTTGCACATTGCAGTTATGAAATGATGAATGTGCAATGTATATCAAAGCATTATTGTTTAAATTGTTGCTGGAGATGAATAATGAATTCATGCTTTGATTTTGAGTGAAAATACAGTTTTGTAATGTAGCAAAAATGAATACTGGTTGGATGTAAACAATACTTATTGAAGAACCATAAAGATCCTGTTCCGAAAAGTTGCATTCAAATATTGCGTTTTTGACTGTCAACCATGTTGTATTGGTTGATGAATAACTGTAGTACCATGCACCGGACTCTACTGATGTAGCATATGCACTGAAAATGTTGGTGAGTGTTACATTGGAGATAGGAGAAGAGATAGCAATATAAAAGTTAGCACCATCCCATGCTTGATTTCTGTACACAACCAGACCATCTATGTTGATACTCAGATTGTACAGGGACTCATCTGAGCTAATTGTTAAACCTGCACCATTCCCATCACTATTTATTCCCAAAGCCAATACCACCAAAGATATGTTAAGCTGAATATTTGAAGACATGAGGCTTACATCGGAATATAAAAGCTCAATATTGCCACCGTTGTAAGCAGGCAATCCTTGGGATATGTATAAACTCCCTGTTTCATTCATACAGTTCCTAATGGGCACATCTTGAAAAATGTTTTTCACAAGCTGATTGTTGCCAACAAATGATGATGTCATTATCTGAGACTGTCCTAACACATTCAATCCATAGAGGCCATATCCTGAGCTGTTCTGAACTGACAGGCCATCTATCAGAAGGTTGTATGCATTGGAGAGGTAGATACTGGAATTAACATTCAATGTTGTCAAATATTGTCCACAGCTGAGTATTGTGAGGTTTGCAAGAGTAAGGTTTGTAACATTGGAAAACGAAAGTGCAGAAGGATCAGTGCATAAAATGATTGTTGATGATTGAAAGTAGGAAATATTGTTGTCATAAGCATAAGGGTCAAATCCATATTCTTCAACATTCTCAGCCACTGAACGTCGTGTGAAGTTATCTGATCCTACCAAACGTAAGTTCACTATGTCCTGTACTGAAAGAATACTTCCTAAATCAAACAGGTGTACACCTGATAAAAAGATGAATTCCGTTCCAGATTGAAAGTAATATGAAGCATTATTGAAATATGTTTTAAACTCCTGGCAAGTATAATTGACATTGATACACAAGGAAACATTTGGAGTGACATAGTAGGTGTGGTCATACTGTGAGGCTGCACTAAGAGACAAGCCCAAAATGGCCACCAATAAGAGGGGTACAGTATTTGCTGCAGCAGGTAATGTTTTGTAATCCATCACTTGATTAGATGCACTGATGATTAAAATGTAACATTTCATCATAATTATATACATAACATTCTATATCAATTTTAATGAGGAAGATAAAGCTATGATTATTTAATAACATATACGTAACATTCTATTTGCTTATTAACTAGATACATTAATACAACCATGCCATATGTTCACGCTAAAGTTCATACACCAAGACCCCTAACTAGGATGGCTCAAGCAATGGACCTCGTCAAGGTGAGATTCATCTTGCTGTATAGGTCATGGGTCACCTTGCTCCTCGCATACCCTGAATGCCAGTAGTGCAAATGTATTGACTGCCTCCTTCCCCCAATTATCATAGATCTCAACTGCTAAGGGAAGACGACTCTAACCAAGCTCAGAGCACTTAGCATTGTTGCTCTGATGTTTGCATGTTTCAGCTAACTCAGCAGCAAAACCAGAGCAAATACTTGACTGACTCAAAGTTTTTGGTATCATGGAGATGTTGCGGTGAAATCGAATGCATCTGGTACCCAATTCTGCACTAAGGTGTCGGCTGGCCGGGTGTGGGACGTGTCAGGTGTAAGACCACTGCCTTCCTCCACCTTTACACTTAAATGTGCTTCATGGCAAAGCTCAACAAAAATATCCCGCAGATGGTTATGTAACATCCTATATCAATTTCAATCAGGGAAATAAATGAGGATAAAATGCATCAGTGTGTTGCCAAGAAGCTGAGTGCACCCAAAAAGTGCACAAATATATATGCAAAGTGAATGAAAGTATAGGTATCAGAACCTACGTTTTATGCAGTGCTGTGATTATGATTATCAAAATATCGGTGTACCATGTATGTAGAATAATTTGGACTATCGACTTTAGTGTTGGTATTTTAATAGAGTAGTTAAATACCTACAATGAAGCAAAACTGCCGACGCTTAGAAAGCTCAGACAATAGACATACACATGTACTGCTTTTAATTATATCTTATTCTAAGACTTAGAGGTCTATTGCATTTCATCTTCGTCAAGTGGTTATGCAGACATGCTGCAACTATCAAGTTAAAACTTACAGCTGAGTTGGATTTGTTGTATTATTATCTTCGTAAGGGGATTTATGTTTGACACAAGATTTAATGATAGTATACCTTTACAAGTTTGTTATTAGATTTAAATTAACCGGCTGTTGAATACATTACATGAATTAATTATAGTATTTTCAAACAACCTACATCAGTGCAACATTAATGATACATATTTACAACTCAATAATGATAATTATATTGAGATATGAAATACACGTGAAATCGTTTTGTATTCATCATATGTCACAGCATACAGACACAAATGCATGCACAAATAACTACATGTACATTGTTCAGAAAGCAATAGTACGCCAGTAACTTAGTTATATTATAATACACGCAACCGCCTAGTACCCAGACCCTGATTCCCACAGATGCATTACTGCTAGGGTCCGTCTGGGTCATAGATCAAACTCTTTGGTTCTGACTTTCGGAGGACCAATCAGATTGCAGTGCACCCCTGACGTCATAGTACGAGTGTAAATGTATGTCACATGGTTTTACATCTGCGGCACGTGTACCAGTACAGAGCTACTTTACGTAGACGATTATCGCTACGTCTAGAGGTCAGGGGACGAGATCAATAACATTTTTAATCATATTATACGTTCCACCTCGAGCATGTTGAGTTGATCGAAAGCCTTTTTTTTGTTATTCACTACCCGTCAGTTTCTTTCCCTGTGTTCGTGTTAATAAAGTGAATTGTGCAGATAACTCAGCGCTAACCTCAGGCTCAGTGGTCCTGTTCCGACAGAGCTCTCAGCTCTGAAGCTGAAGTCCGGCACTCCAATATTTACGCATGATTAGAGCAAAATCTAGCTTTTACGCGGTACATGTATAATTGGAGTTGAATTTGAATAATTGGTTGACAAATTAAAGCGACGTGGCAGAATGTAGTAGTGTTACGCAGATTCTGCATATGCAGACGCATATCCTTAAAGTGCTCACATGCAGACGTCTGCATATGAACACTTTAATGATGTGTATCTGCATATGTTTCATATGCAGACTCTGCGTGACACTGTATACTACATTCTGTCACGCAGTGCGTTGCGCGACTAGATTTTCAATCAGTACTAGTGTTGATCTGTGATTACGTAATGTCATTCAAAATGCGTAGCTTTGGTGTTCTATACATGTATATGCGCATACTGGTACATACACGATGGCACTGTTTTAATTAGTAACCATCACAGATTACATGCATGCACTGCTCGTACAAATGCAACTAGCTGTAATGAATCACAACCTCCTCACACCACCTCTATTCGATTCTATACGGTCTATGTAGCTACAGGAAGCATGCGATAACTGCTCTGGTGTACAGGTCCATATATGGTAGTGTAAATAAATGATTGGCTAACCCATAAAAGCTTATCTCTCATCTTGATAGGCCCGGCGTACGTCAGGATGTGAATAATCACAATATAAAAACAACTTGGACTCCCACAAGCACGTAAACACACTCTCTCACACGTATGCGGTAGCTTTTTAAATGTATTTCAGTAATTTTAATCACCTCCGAGTAAGGGCAAAATCTGAATTGTAATAACTTAATTGTATGTATGTCATTGCAGGAAATGGTGGAAATTATAATACAAAGCTGATGACCGTTAATAGACGACATGTACATATTGTAATCATGTACACGTAGTTACAGGCAAGGTTTTAGCTCTTGGTACCAGATATTGATACATGTATTCATGGTGCATGTACATGTTTGCACGCGCACACATAAACATAGGATATTAGTTGTATTAATTCCTTATATGTCTAAGCAACATATACACTGTATAACACTCCCCTCATGAATTTGCATAATTGTTTGTACTCACATTGACAAAAGAACACTATTAATATAATATTATATGCTATACGAACTTCTGTTTATATTGCATGCAGACCATGCAGTTAAAATCTCAACCCATGCAAGCAAATACATGTACAGTTAGCGCTAAGCATATATAGAAAAGTCATTTGACAAACACGTTCGTACTTTGAGCTAAGAATCGTTAGGATGATAATATATAAAACAATTCAGGAGAGCAGGAAAACTAAGCACGCAGTGCAAAATATCTCCTGCTGTTAGAATGTGTTTAAAATAACAAATAAGTCTTATCAATATTTAACCGTTTTTGATTAATTTATATCAGGCAATGTCTACCTCAGGTGATGAAGCCCTTATACGCCCGCACTAAAAACAACAACAAAATTGGCTCGTGTGTAAATAAGCGTATCGTTATCATCATTTAACGCTAGCGCGCGTACATACCTACCTGCTGTAACATTTCTGGAAAGAAATGGTTCCCTAAAAAGATTTTGAACAACGGCGCGCAGCAGCGCTCGAGATCACGACATTACGCCCGTTGAACACGATTTTGGTGGGGGCGGAGGCCGGAGGCTTACATGTAGTATACGTATACACTATGCGCATGCTTGTACACATATATATCACAGTACATACATATATTCAGTTCCTGAGTTGATCTAAACCTGTTCTACATGTAATGTCCCGGTAGAACACTTCGTGAATTGTGCAGATAGCTAACCCCGATGATGGCGTCCAGATCGTATGGTATGTATACTGACATGCTTCGCCTTGTACCCATATTGGCATATACATACATATCTTGTACTTCGTAATTAACGCAACGACCGCATGTTGAGTTGATCTAAACCTGTTATAATAGTAGGTCTAGAACACTTACAGAGTACCGTATGCATGACGTGAATAGTGCAGGTAATTCAGCGCTAACCTTAGTTGTCCTGTTCCGATGATGGCGTCCAGATCTACGAAGTCAGCGGCGACGGAATCAAAAAAAAAAAGTGATGCGGCCAATGATATACCTCAGTAATGATACAATGATGGCGGCAAGTTATGAACAGGGGGGCGAGCCCACCATATACATATAAGGATAATCATATGAGTGTTGCAAAGTTAATTACCGTAACTGTACGACAAATTAACTACGTTACGAGCCACGGTATAAACTAGCTGTGCAATTCCTAAATTAATGTACCTCTTAAGGACATCACCTTGTTTCCTGTCACCAAGTCTCCACCTTTATGACAATGAACTGCTGAACATGTTATGTGCAATAACAAACACCCTTATAACTAGCTTCTGTCCATTCTTGATGATCGTGCATGGTTGCAAGCCTCACTACCTGTGAAGTCTGGAGGCCTTGGAATAAGGAGCGCTGTTTACCTTGCTCCGTCAGCATATTTAACCTCATTTGCGGGTTGTAGACTTCTCTGTCATTTGTAACCCAGACACAGCAAACATCTCCTCTAGCAGTTGTTTTTGGATGGTGTGTTGCTGGTGAGGTTTCAACCACTCTAGGCTCTTGTGCCTTGGGTCTACAATTGCTGCCATCCCCAGGAGTACGTTGCCCGTGTCCCATCGCGTTGTGAGATCATTGAGAAGAAAGTCTCTCATACAGGTGACTGCTATGGGAAGATCAGCACAATCCTTATTTAAGCCCCAGGATTGAGGTGGTTTTGGCCTGCTCAAATGCATTTTTAATAAATTGTTTAATAACATCAATTTATCCGACCTGGCAGGCCGGGCCTTTCAGGCCGGCCGGTCACAGGCCGGACCCCGGCCTGACTTTCGGCAACCCTGATCGCACCTGGTAATTGAAGATGATGCTCAAATTGTTAAGCGGCGGCGCTTTGATGACTGCGATTTTCTGGATGAAGATGAACCGGATGAGCAAGACACTTCAGAAGCAGCTGCAGGTGCCCTTCAGAGAGCCGCAGTTCAGGGGGAGTATGTTGCATGGCTGCTTGTTCCTGAGGCCCGAGTCATAGATGCAAATTCCCCTATTGACCCTCTAGCGTGGTGTAAAATGCACGATGGGCAATTCCCCACAATTGCAAAGCTTGCCAGGAAGTATTTAACTATTCCTGCTTCTTCAGCTCCATCCGAGCGGGTGTTTTCGCGAGCTATACATGCATGTTTATGCTGATTCAACAGCACCTTCTCCTTCAACGTTGCATGGTTAATTACAAGTATTTAGATAGCAAGCGCGCTGTTTGCATCACTGCATGTTATGTATCTCAGAGACTCATGCAGTTTCTGTATCTGTAATTTGTAAATTGTAACCATTACCAGCTGATTGTAATACTATGTATAGCTATAGACATCGCAAAATGAATCAATAATTTATAATAATAACCGGCCTGCCGGCCTGTCAGGTCACGGTCCCGCATTTAGCTTGGCCTGGCAGGCCGAACGGTCCGGCCTGCCAGGCCAAGCTAAATGTCCGGCCTGGCAGGCCGAACTGGCAGGCCGGACTGGCCTTCGGCAACCCTGTTGTAGAGAACTCACTCGGCTTTACCATACTACCACCTCGTTTCCAGGAGTTACTTTGGGATGCTGCCATCGCTGAATGGTCCACAGGTCATAATGAACTCCTCCTTCTGGCCCTATGTCACATCGACAGTAATCATGGGATCTACCAAGGGGTTCTTCCATTGCAGCTGAACTCTTGGCCACTGCTCCTGATCCTTAGTCCAAGGCGAGGCTTTTATCTGCCTGTAAAATTGTAAAAAGGAATCTGGTTCTCGGTTGCACACTCTATAGCTACCGGTTACTTCCCTGGGTCTTCGCATGGATGATGACACTATTCGCATAGCGATTGGCCTTCGTCTGGGAACCCCACTTTGCATCCCTCACCTTTGTTATCACTGTGGAGCAAATGTGGACACGCTAGTTGTCGTTTTAGTGCTGGTCGTCACTTCCACCATGCCATGCTTAATGACGGACATTCTGCACAGGGCTTTATCGTTTGCCAATGTTCCTTCTCGGCTAGAGCCCACTGGTCTCGATCGAGCAGATGGTAAGCGTCCTGATGGAATCACAATGGTTCATAATTGGTCAAATGGCAGATTATTGGTCTGGGATGCAACCTGTGTAGACCTTTTGCCCCTTCCCATCTATCCATGACAGCCTCTGAAGTGTGTGCAGCAGCGAACCAGGCCGCAGAGCAGACCAAGATCAAGAAGTACAGTTACACATGTACATCACCTCCCATGCGTACCATTCTTTCACACCTGCCTGTTGCCTTGGAAACTACTGAAGTCTGCGTGGCCCTCACTCCATGTCATTTTAGACGGACTTGGGTCACTGTATTATGAACACCACTAGGGACAAAAGCTCTTTGGCACACCTCCTGCAAATGTTTTCAGTGGCCATTCAGAGGGGGAATGCTGCATCTGTTTTGTGAACTTTTAATCCAACCCTCACCCCTCCTTTAAATTAAGTTAAAATTTTTATTTTGATGCTGCATGCATAATAATGTATTTTTATATTATTTTAGTTTAAAATAAAAAATACTTACCTCAACACACTTTGGGGTGTTTGTGCATGTACGCCTGTTTAGGACTCAATAACACCCTAATGTAGTGGTAACCGCTCAGGGGTATTAGAGCCAACACCCTGAAGTGAAGTGTAGCCAGTATACTCTAATGGGTGTTGACATTAGTTCGTGCATACACCGTAATCTTATGATACAACATAAATTATACAACCCTAAGCTGGAAGCTGGCAGTGGTCTTGGTCAGGACCAGAAACAATCTAGACCGGCAGACATTCTAGTTAACAACTGGGGCTTCAATGGCAAACCTGCTGCGTTCGACCTATCTGTGTCGTCTCTGACATACATGTAGTTTCCGAAGCGGGACACACAGCAGGCTCTGCAGCTTTTGCCATAGAACAGCGAAAGATACAAGCAAATTCAGGGATTTGTGCAGAACTAGGCTGGAGTTGCATACCCCTTTGTTGTTGAATCACTCGGGGCCTGGGGCCAACTTACCTCTAACACTTTCAAGAAACTTGCTTCCCGCCTTTCAGTCCAGGTTAACTTCTCGATCCACTTCCACCACTCTGGACAGCATTTATTCCTGACTAAACCTTTCCCTTGTGCGCTCGAATGCCAGAGCATTTCTTGCAAGGGCAGATCCCCGTGCTAAAGTCTCAGACCTCTACTTAGATGGTTGACTCATACATAGTTACATAGGTTACTAGTTAAATAGTGTTTAACATGTATTGTGAGGTTTCAGTTAGAAATTGATATTAATAAACATTGTACAACAACCAGCTGATCGATTTTAAAAATAAAACGTTGACAATAAATACAAGATACAAAATAAACTATAAGCATGTCTTTAGGGCCTATGACTATAGAGTTAAGTGTTTTTCTGCATGCTTCGGACCCTAAAAAGAATGAATAAATGTACGGTTCCAATTAATATGAGACATGCCTGTCCTTAACTGAATCTTGGTGCAGCCGTAATGTTCGCTAAGCAGATATCGGTGACAATAACAACATTAGCATTGGTTCAAAATGCATCAGTGTGTTAACAGTCAATGGAGAATAAGTAGCTGAGTACACTCAACAAATATGTATGCAAAGTGAATGAAAGCAGGGTTTGAAGTGTTGTGAATATGATTACCAAAACATCCTTGTGCCATTGAATAATTTGGACGATGATCGACTTTACATGTAGTGAATAGATGGTTTCATGGTCACATGACAAAATGCAATTAATCACGTAAATGTAATGACGTTATCGTGTCCGCCATATTGGTGCTCGGCTGCGTTGTCGATCAGTGTTTGACCAATTCTATGGTAGGCAAGGGTACAAGATTGTACAGGATACCTAAAGTAAGAATCCATTATGGGGAATACGAGTTAGAATTGTCACAAAGACGTAGGAAATGTTTCCTGGTTGCAATTGGTCGCAAAGACTCAGCGTCACTTCTTAACGCTCGGATATGTTCCCTCTCAAGGGTAAACCTGCACAGTCACTGTACAGTGAGTTTGACCCAGATTGGCTGCCTTTACTGAATCTAACGGGTGTATGTAGAAAAAAATATATATATTTTTAAATATTCCTCCTTAACAGTCTCAATTCTCCTCATCACAAATCTCAATGAAAATAACAGGCATTATCTTTGTCATGTTTTTAATGTTCCTCCTTTCTTCTATATGACGGTTTCATGACAGTTTCATAAGAACTATCAAGTTGAAACTTACATGCAGCTGAGTTGAAAATTTGTTGTTGTTTTTTTAAGGGATTTATGCTTAAAACATGTTTCTAATGTTACTGTACCTTTATTAATAGCCGGGACACAACTTACAGTTTAAATTAATCGGCTGTTGAGTAAATCACATGAATTCATTATAGTGTTTTTAAACAGCCTACATCAGTGCAAAATTAATTTACATATCGACAATTCAATAATAATTGCATGTACATTGAGATAGAATTTAATTTATATCCATTTCATTTTAAAAATAATTAAAAATAATAATAAGTTTAATTTTTTAATCACATATCTAGTTCAGAATACAAAACAAATTTGCCAGTAAGTTCCTAACTTGTCTGCTCTGATGACTTTATATATGTATATGTGCAACTGCCAATATTACCCTTATATCATATCATCCTATCAGGTATTGAGGATCAGGAGGAGAGGAAAGACTTTTTTTACGGTTTGAGTGTGGGAATGGATGAAAAAAATTTATCTCTCACTCTGTTGTCTGTGCTTTATAAGCAATTGCATCAAGCTGAACACACATTTAAAGAGATAGGGAGGATGAGGCAGCATACCAGATATACATGAAGATGTACGTGTGTTTTGCCCAGAAATGGAAGTACTCCTGGAATATAGAAATAATGGTAGGTGTGGTCATACTGAGAGGCTGCACTAAGAGACAAGCCCCAAATGGCCACCAGTAGGAGGGGTACAGTATTTGCTGCAGCAATTAATGTTTTGCAATCCATTTGAAAGCACTGATGCATGATTAAAAGCAAATTTTCATCAAAACTATTATATGTACCAGCATATGTACATGTACATGTAATATTTTATATCATTTTCATTAAGGAAAATAAATGAAGAAAAGTAAAATTGGTTCAAAATGCATAAGTGTGTTGTCAGTGGAGAATAAGTAGCTGAGTGTGTATATGCAAAGTAGGTATCAGAACCTACGTTACATGTGGGGTTTGAAGTAGTATTGTGAATATGATTACCAGAACATTGGTGTACCATAGAATAATTTGGACTATCAGCTTTAGTGTTGGTACTTTAATAGAGCAGTTGAATACCTACAATGAAGTGACGCTTAGAAAGCTCATTCAATAGACATACCACATATTTGCGAACATTTCTCATTCCAGACCTGATGACATACATAATATTCACTCGAATAAGAATATTGTTGCATTCCATAGACTTTATTATGTGGGTGGGTGGGTGGGTGGGTAGTAAGGGCCGAGGAGTAGAGTAGTTAGGTAAGCCAATATGTCACAAGTTACGTCAAGTTGATCTGTTTTTGAACATTTGCTTTGAAGAGATAGCTCTCAGAAAATGTTGTCATAAGCGATTGTCTGTCACAGTTTCCATCAGACTTGACTGTATAATTAAGTGGTATGCACTATCAATAAATAATTCTTTGCATAATTGGAACACCTTCTTGCTATATTCAGGACCACCTGCTCTTACACTGTCTATGATTATCAAAATGATAAACATACAACAGTAATGGTTTAGGACTGAAGTTTAGGAAGAGGTACTGGACAAAGCTGCTCCTCCATTGTCCATTCCTATTGCCCTTCTCCAGGGTATTTGGTGAGAAATCCCCTTAGACAGAATAACAGAATAGAGTAATAGTTATCTTATCCAGTCTTGGTTTACAACCTTGTGTCCAAATCCATATGGAATTCCTGTGCAGGTCCAAACACCACCAAGGTTTCAATTCCAAAGGTGGCTATGCTGAATGTTCACATGCTTCTGCCTCCTCTCCTACACGAGTGCCACCATGGTTCCCACCTAATTAATCAGATTCACGAAACATAAAATGGTGCAAAGGTCTAGCCCATTGCATTCATGTGGCAAATTGATATCCGGGTGCGGTGTGACAATATGATAGGTGTTTTGAGATGATTAATACGGAATGTTAATTTGCGTAGCTTCATGCATGCATGCTCATTATGCATGCATGAGGCCTGCTTGGATAGCAAGTAAATTGATTTGTGGATACCCAAAGATTACACTGTTGTTTTACAATAAAGGGCTATAGTCCCAGGCAGCTTAGCCATAAGATAATTAAGATTCTCCTATGAAGTCCTGGGATCTCCCCATATCAATTTAGTAGCAATGTCCTCTTACTCCTTGGCTCAAGTTACAGTATAAAGGTGGTGCACGGTTACCTCACACCTTTTGTAGGACTAAGCATTATGATTAGAACGAATGAGAATATGCTTTTTAAGATTCAATGCTAGATAACACCAACTTAACTTTCTCATTGAACATTATACTTACATTCACATGAAATCATTATCTATGTATATCACAGTGTACAATGTGTACACGTACAAAAATACATAATAATGTACTAGTATCACAAACACTTTATAATTGATTGCATTTATGAATTTTATGTGCTACTATTCTCAAGAATCACCTAGAAGAATTAATAATCCTCATTGACCTTTCTCCATCACTCCCTGCACTGGCACCTTCCTGCATATATCATTATAGGAGATATATTCTAATAAGGTGGTCTAGGGTGTGCTCCCATAGGAGTACTATAGTCTAATATGATGTGCTCCCATAGGAGTACTATGGGCAGGCTAGATTAAAACTAATCCTTCCCATTGCTAATATATCCGTTTTAAAGCCCTGTTCCATCAAATGCTAGATAACGTGAACTTAACTTTCTGATTGAAAATTTACATCAAATCACCACAATTGTACAACTTGTACAATAGTCACTAATTACAATACAAGAATCATCTTAAAGAGGTTCACAATGACTATTTAAATAATCCTCCTCCTTGAGCAATGGTTTCCTTACTTCCTCCACTCCCTGCACTGGCACCTTCCTGCACATATTCTTAACCCTTTCATACACAATGATGCATACTGTAAGTACCACAACACAAGTCACACCAATAGATATCATAATTTCATGTGGTACAGTATTATTAATAGCAATGACAGAGGCTGAAAGAAGAGAAATGTTTATAATGAAGGCCATTTCGATCAGAAGATCAGACCACTACTTGTACACAGATAAGCCCACTGCAATGCACAGGTACATAAGAACACAAGCTATGATGGCCAACATCTTAACTGGTGTACTGTCTGACAATATGAACACCAGGTACAGTCAGAGACCAGACCACTACTTGTACACAGATAAGCCGACTGCAATGCACAGGTACATAAGAACACAAGCTATGATGGCCAACATCTTAACTGGTGTACTGTCTGACAATATGAACACCAGGTACAGAGGGAGACGGATAAATAGAAGAACACCTGGCCTGAAGCGATAACAATCGTTGAATGGTGCCTGGTAACTTTCAAGAAATGGCTTCAGTTTGTTAACCCATTGAAGGCCCCTCCAGTGAGATCTAGTCTGTTAGCAGGGAGCCATCAGAAGAATGGCAAGATATTGAATGATGACTATTATTATGACAAACATACCAAATATAAACAGAGGAAGGTGTTTCTGTCCAAAATATTCAATGTTTCCATCATACTGCCATACATAAGAACCTGCAGCACTGTTCATTGTAATGAGGGAAACAGGTGAGCATATGGTGATGATGGTTTGTAGGATCTTTGAGTATGATAGGAGCACAAGAGTGGACAGTACTGGGACTGCATTAAACCTGAAAAGCTTAGATATACTAGAGGAGTATCATGGTGCAAGAATTACCACTGCTATAAGAGACATAGGAAATACAAATTGTAGCCATGTTTTAGCATAGCTGTCCAATCCTTTGTAGAAGCAGGTCTCAATATCCCAGTCAACGTTGACCCAAGCTATGAGTTCAGACAAGAAGGATGAATAGCCACTTCTGTTTTGGGAGAATATTGTATCATTGATTCTGATGCGACTTGCATACAACACTATTCCATTCAAAGCACCATTAGAAACTGTGAACTTTGATATGAACAACACCATGACCAGAAGCACTCCCATCACAATGAACACAATGATTAGCAGAAGATAATAGTTTGAACAGCTTGCACATCAAGATGTTCCAAATGTCATGCTCAGGTTCCCTTGGCATTGCCCACACAGTACTCCACTATGATTGTAGCTACACTGACTGTCCAAATCTAGTACATTGATTGTTTTATTTCCTGTGCAATAATCAAATGGACATGGATCTTGAAATGCTGCAGCTCCTTGGGATGTAAGACCTATCCATATGTTTTCTGTATTCAGAGACTGTTAAATCACTGATATTACATACCAAGTTGTACCTCTGTAACAAAGGGTCATCAGTACATGATGAAGAGAGATTGCCATTTGTAAAAAGAGCTGGACATGGTAATGAATTAATGCCAAGTGAATAAAAATTCAAACCCCTATCAGTTATGAGTTTCGCAGTCCTATTCTCATACTCATAAGGTACCTCATAAGAACTGCACTACTTGAGTGTTCTGAAAACATTAATAATTATATTGCCAGAGTTTGAATAAACCAAGATTATTGTAGGAACAATACCATTTCTCTGGCCAACAGTTATGAATGTCACTCTAGGTATTTGTCCTGGATATAAAGAAACACTTAGATCAGTTAAACAAATAAAATTGTTGGATGCATCACAGGAGTGTATACAAGGAGAATCAGATGATACCAGTGATGTAGATGGATTGTGGTGATTTTATTGAATGCATACATGTATGTTGAATTATATATACATGATTGTGGCTGACAGGTATCAATATTGCCTCCATAAAACACACTGCCTGCATCTCCAGCATAGTTGCCTTCAAAATAGAGATGGATGTCTTCAATGTTAGTACAGCCAAGTAAAAAATAGAAACATGTATCACAGGCTGGTGTTTCAACAAATATGGCTCCACCAGTAAAGAGTGCTGTGTTACTAATGAATGAAACATTTGTTGGTGACTCAAAATATAAAATAGAATCTGAATCAATGTAAATAGCTCCTCCGTAGGTAGCAGTGTTGCTATTGAATGTAGAATTTGAATTTGCTAAGAAATATAGATAAGATGATTGAAGAAATATAGCTCCACCTGAAGTGTCATCAAGATTACTGCTAAAAGTGTTATTGCCTTGAAGTAAAAACGCAGAATTTTGAACAGCTATAATGCTAGATTAGATAAAGGTGTTATTTTGTCCTAAAGAAATTACAGAACTTTGCAATACCATTTCAGAATGTACAAATTGGTTTTATATTATGTACTTGCACATTGCAGTTATGAAATGATGAATGTGCAATGTATATCAGACCATTATTGTTTAAATTGTCGCTGGAGATGAATAATGAATTCGTGCTTTGATCTTGAATGACAATACAGTTTTGTAATGTAGCAAAAATGAATACTGGTTTGATGTAAACAATACCTATTGAAGAACCATAAAGATCCTGTTCCGAAAAGTTGCATTCAAATATTGCGTCTTTGACTGTCAACCATGTCGTATTGGTTGAGGAATAACTGTAGTACCAGGCACCGGACTCTACTGATGTATCATATGCACTGTAAATGTTGGTGAGTGTTATGTTGGAGATACATTTGTAGGAGAAGAGATAGCAAAATAAAAGTTAGCACCATTCCATGCTTGATTTCTGTACACAAACAGACCATTTATGTTGATACTCAGATTGTACAGGGAGCCATCAGAGATAAATGTTAATCCTGCACCATTCGGGTCACTATTTATTCCCAAAGCCAATACCACTAAAGATATGTCAAGCTGAATATTTGAAGAAGTGAGGTTTACATCGGAATATAAAAGCTCAATATTGCCACTGTTGTATGGAGGCAATCCTTGTTTTTCACAAGCTGATTATTGCCGACAAATAATGATGTCATTTTCTGAGATTGTCCTAACGCATTCAGTACATAGAGGCCATATCCTGAGCATTGGAGAGGTAGATACTGGTGTTAACATTCAATGTTGTCAAATATTGTCCACAGCTGAGTATTGTGAGTTTTGCAAGAGTAAGATTTGTAACATTGGAAAACAAAATTGAAGAAGGATCAGTGCATAAAATGATTGTTAACGATTGAAAGTATAAACAAATACGTCACACATAATAATAATAATAACACACAAAACATTGAAAGCATGAAGTATTGTTGTCATAAGCATAAGGGTCAAATCCATATTCTTCAACATCCTCAGCCACTGAACGTTGTGTGAAGTTATCTGATCCTATCAAACGTATGTTCACTATGCATACAAAGAATAGTTAAATAATTTGCATCAGTGTGTCAATGCAAGGTGTGAGCACAGCAAAAACTGATTGATCCATGTCACTAGAAACGTCTGTTCGGTTGTTCATTCTCGAGCTGTTCCACACTGGAATTTCATCATCCTCATTCACATCCAAAGTTTCAGACCATGCAGTACCTGTTAGACAGTATACTGCTTTTGTTGCAACATATATTGATCTCTTCCTCCTGACCGCATCATGCATATCAATTAAATAGTTCGCCTTTACAATATCTTTCACCATGCACCTTATATGTTAATATTAGATGTTCAGATAAATTACTAGTTTTCTGAAGAGCCATTAGCAAATCCACCCCGCATTTTGCGCTCGTCCACCATTGAACCAACCATGCAGTGCATGGCATAACATTGGAATGCACCTCTTTCCCATCTCATAGCTGGAGGGTGTCATCACCGGGGCTTTCGTTACTTCATAACAATTCCTTCATCTGATAGTCGTGTGCCCTACATGAACCATATACATATTATCCTGGTATAAGGCAACTGTTGTGCATGGCATGGGCGTCGGAAGGACTTAGGTATAAAACAATGGTCCGGAAAATGAATAAATAATGAATGGGTGTAGACGAAGGGGTGGGAGGGGGTCAGTATTACCCCCTCCCGCCCAGCTAAGGGGTATGGGGGAGCGCTGTAAGTTACCCCATCGTGGCTTTCTTGGTTAATGTTTAGCATCCTTTGTTTGCATGGTTCAATCAACATTGACATGCTTCGCAAGTACTTCTACAAGACTTAAAGACGTATAGTTGCGATTTCCTTATTTTAATGATCATGAGTATCATGCATCCTATCTCTTCACTAAAGTTTTAGTTGTACTTCGTACTTCTGAGCCCCGGGTGTGCGTTCGGAATAAAAAAAGCGGCCGGGGAAAATTAAAGGATGCTGACTGATCCGCCGCCCTATATAAACCTAGTCCCTTGTATGTATGCTCTGACCACGAGAGGATTTGACCAGAAAATTTGCATGTTATTAAGTATATGTAAATACATTAAGCCGGCCGTGTTTATGTTATGATCAACGTTTATTCAGTAATGGTCAAGATGGCGGCGCCATGCAGTAACCGAACATTGCAATAGCTCCCCGAACTAGAAAAGTCTATGTAATGGGGGGAAAAAATGGCATGAAAACGTGTACAAATGTGCTGCAAATCATAATAAAGGGTGGCAACTAAATTTATTTTGTTAACATTCTTTTTTAAAAAGATAATAATAATAATATTACAGGATACATAATACAGATGTACATTACAAACAAAATTAACTTTCAATAAAATAATAATAATAAAAAACATTCAATAAAAATGAATGGGGACACAATGTTTATGATCTTTAGTCCCCCTTCTTTTGAGGAAGGGGGTAGTGTAGTGCATGCGCTATGACCTTTGTACTTGGATCTATATAAGCATGTATGTTGTTGTATTTGATGATCCTTTTGCCACACCTGTAACTGACGCTACAGAAGCTATATTGCTTTCCTGAAATGAAATCTTCAACGTAATGGTATATATATATATAATTATATATATAATTATAATTATATATATATATATTTGCACAGCTTGCATCATTCAACCGTTCTACAAGTAAAAATAAGGTGGCAAATGTTTTATAACTTGCGGTTAGTTAATAAAATTCAAAAGTAGCCCTTTTTAATACTTTTGAATACATGTACATCCGAACCAATGGTACATATAAATTCAACACAAATTCAAACTACACTACACGTATATACTAGCAATGGCTACAGGATGTCTTTTTGAACACCATTACTTTCCTGGTGACCGCCAATTTATGCATATGAAGGCTACATAACCACAAATTGGTATAACGTTTTAAAGGTATGTGGTCATGTTCCAAACACACTTTGGTTACTATAAACACCGGCCTGTACTGACGTGACTCTTGGATGGGTTGATGAATTTGAATGCATGCATGTTTACTAGAAGAGCAAGTTGCAAAGCTAAGTACTTGGACGTGCTTGAGGATTCATATAATTTGAAAGAAGTTACTGAAAAGGGTTGTATAATTGTCAAGAAGTTCTGGGACCTTCCAAGATCAATTTATTTGCATTGTTCTCATACACCATGACTCCTGACCAGTTGCAGTATAAAGATGGTGGTGACCTTAATAGTTTGAACAGCTTGCACATCGAGATGTTCTTAATGTCATGCTCAGGTTCCCTTGGCACTGCCCACACAGTACTCCACTACGATTGTAGCTACACTGACTGTCCAAATCTAGAACATTGATTGTTTGTTTCCTGTGCAATAATCAAACGGACATGGATCTTGAAATGCTGCAGCACCTTGGGATGTGAGACCTATCCATATGTTTCCTGTATTCAGCACTGTTACATCACTGATATTACATACCAATCTGTATCTCTGTAACAGATGGTCACATATTACATGATGAAGTGAGATTGTCGTTTGTAAACAGAGCTGGACATGGTACAATACTAATGTCAAGTGAATAAAAATTGAAAGTATTTTCAGTTATAAGTTTCATAGTACCATTTCTGTACTCGTAAGGCACCTCATAAGAACTACACTGTTTTAGTGTCTTGAACACGTTAATGACTCTATTGCCAAAGTTGGAATAAACCAATATTACTGTAGGAACAATACTGTTTCTCTGGCCAACAGTTATGAATGTCACTTTAGGTATTTGTCCTGGATATAAAGAATCACTTTGACCACTTAGACATATAAGATTGTTGAATGGTTCGCAAGGGTATATACATGGAGAATCAGATGATATCAGTGATGTAGACGGATTATGGTAGCCAATCTCAGTGATGCTATTAAATATATATGTTGAATTATACAAGCAAGTTGAGTCATGTCCAATCACACAATTATCAATATTGCCTCCATACAACACACTGCCTGCATCTCCTGCACTGTTGCCTTCAAAATAAAGATGGATGTCTTCAATATCTGTGCAGTCAAGATTATAAAAACATGTAGTACTGGCTGGTGTTTCAACATATATGGCTCCTCCAGCAAAAAGAGCTGTGTTGTTTATGAATGACACATTTGTTGGTGGCTGGAAATATAATGTGGAATCGGAATCAACGTAAATAGCTCCTCCATATGTAGCAGTGTTATTAATAAATGTTGTATTTGAATTTTCAGTGAAGGAAAGATAGGATGATTGAAGAAATATAGCTCCCCCTGAAGTGGTAGCAAGATTGCTGCTAAACTTGTTGTTTCCTTGAAGAAAAAAGTAGAATATTGTCCCGTTATGCTAGATTGGATAAAGGTGCTACTTTGCCCTACAAAAACATAAGAATATTGCATTAGCATTTCACAATGTACAAGCATGTTGTTTCCTTCAAAATTTATTATGGTTTGAAAGGAATTCCCAATGGAATTTTGTAAAACACAATTATTCATTGTATAGTCTGAATTATCTGCACGTATATTGCAGCTATGAGATGATGAGTCTGATATATGTATATTTTTGCTGTTGTAGATGAATAAAGAATTCATGCTTTGGTCCTTTGTGAACATACAGTTGTGAAATATAGCAAAACCATACCTAGATAGGTGGTAAGCAATATATATTGAAGAACTTTCTCCCTCTTGTGAAAAATAGCATTCAAATGTTGCATTTGTGACTGAAAACAATGATGTAATGGTTGATACGCTAGTGTTATACAATGCACCAGTCCCTACTGATGTAGCATATACACTCAATATGTTGGTGAGTGTTATGTTGGAGATAGGAGATGAGATAGCAAAACAAAGTTTGCACCTGTCCCTGCAAGATTTCTGTATGAGACTAAACCATCTACTTTAATATTCAGATTATGAAGGGTCTCATCAGAGCTAATAGTTAATCCGGAACCATAGAAGTCGTCACTGTTTATTCCCAAAGCCAAAACAACCAATGAAATGTTAAGTTGAAAATTTGAAGAAGGGAGGCTTATATTGGAATATAAAAACTCTACATTTCCACCTTTATATTCGGTCAAAGAACCAGTTACGTATAAACTACCTGTTTCATTCATACAGTTTCTGATGGGCACATGTTTTACAATGTTTTTCACAAATTGGTTATTGCCCACAAATGATGACCTCATTATCTGAGATTGACCTAACACATTCAGTCCATAGTGGCCATATCCTGAGCTGTTCTGCACTGAGAGACCATCTATCAGAAGGTTGTATACATTGAAGAGGTAGATACTAGCATGTGTCAAATATTGTCCACAGTTGAGTATGGTTAAGTTAGAAAGAGTAAGGTTTGTAACATTTGAAAACGAAAGTGCAAAAGGACTGTTGCATAAAAGGATTGTTGATGATTGAAAGTATGTAATATTGTTGTCATAAGCATAAGGGTCAAATCCATATTCTTCAACATCCTCAGCCACTGAACGTTGTGTGAAGTTATCTGATCCTACTAAACGTATGTTCACTATGTCCTGTACTGAAAGAATACTTCCTAAATCAAACAGGTGCATGTATACCAGGCAAAAATATAAATTCTGTTCCAGATTGAAAGTAGTATGAAGCATTATTGAAATATGTTTTAAAGTCTTGGCAAGTATTATTGACATTGGTACACGAGGAAACAAGGTGTGGTCATACTGTGAGGCTGCACTAAGAGACAAGCCCAAAATGGCCACCAGTAGGAGGGGTATACAGTATTTGCTGCAGCATGCAATCCATATTGGAAGCACTGATGATTAAAAGTAACATTTCATCACAATACATATGTACATAATATGAAATTGTGCTTGGGCAATACACATGTACAAAGAATAGTAAAATAGTGCATTAGTGCGTTATCAATGCATGAGGGTACCTATTTTTATATACAATAGGCCTATGACTGAAACTTAGTCTGATCAGTGCAATACATAGCCTATTTATTCAAGCAAGTGTATGCATGTATCAGGTGTCAGGAATGTCCTTCATTAGTTTAGTCATCCGATAACAACGGAGTACTTGGTAGATTGGATGCACAACTGTGAAATAGAGTGTATAACTACAGGTAAACGTATATCGCTTTCAAGTAACTTTCCTTAGCTCCTGTGATTTGGCATTACATGGAAATTAGTTAATTTGTTCTATTTGCAATAACCCGTTTCCATTTGGTGGTACTTAGGGATTTGTCATTTGCATTGACTTATATAACTGGAAATGAGTTCTATAGTGTTGATCTGTTTATAAAGCGCGGATCGTATGTCTGTCTGTCTGTCTGTCCGTCCGTCCATCCGTCCATCCGTCCGTCCGTCCGTCCGTCCGTCCGTCCGTCCGTCCGTCCGTCCGTCCGTCCGTCCGTCCGTCCGTCCGTCCGTCCGTCCGTCCGTCCGTCCGTCCGTCCGTCCGTCCGTCCGTCCGTCCGTCCGTCCGTCCGTCCGTCCGTCCGTCCGTCCGTCCGTCCGTCCGTCCGTCCGTCCGTCCGTCCGTCCGTCCGTCCGTCCGTCCGTCCGTCCGTCCGTCCGTCCGTCCGTCCGTCCGTCCGTCCGTCCGTCCGTCCGTCCGTCCGTCCGTCCGTCCGTCCGTCCGTCCGTCCGTCCGTCCGTCCGTCCGTCCGTCCGTCCGTCCGTCCGTCCGTCCGTCCGTCCGTCCGTCCGTCCGTCCGTCCGTCCGTCCGTCCGTCCGTCCGTCCGTCCGTCCGTCCGTCCGTCCGTCCGTCCGTCCGTCCGTCCGTCCGTCCGTCCGTCCGTCCGTCCGTCCGTCCGTCCGTCCGTCCGTCCGTCCGTCCGTCCGTCCGTCCGTCCGTCCGTCCGTCCGTCCGTCCGTCCGTCCGTCCGTCCGTCCGTCCGTCCGTCCGTCCGTCCGTCCGTCCGTCCGTCCGTCCGTCCGTCTGTCTGTCTGTTTTTTTTAGCATCATTGTTTTTAAAGAAGTATTGTGACTGCATGTTTATAACCCCTTCCCCTCTCACTGAACACAGCCACCAATCATTGCTGTGTCACACTTGCAGCTGATTGGGGAAAAAAGTTTCACAAGGCATGCCTTTCCCCACAACTTGAGAAAGAAAGTGGCATTCTTCCTAAAGACCAATCCTGGCCAGCAGAATTTCTAGTGTAATTAGTTCCCATATCAGTTTTTCGAGAACGACCTCTGTACCTCTTTTTGACAGCTTCTCTAGCTGCAAGTGATGCAGTGACATCATCTAAAACAGCAACCTGCAATGAAGCCTAGCGGCCAGTAATTATTTTCATTGTAGGCATAGACAATTGTTGATTGCGTAATGATTTTGAGGGGTGTGGTCAAAAATGGGCCTATTCATTGGCGGAGGGGTGGGGGGGAGGGTAGTCTCTTCTCCAGACCCTATGCATGTACGTTGCGTATATATGGGTCTGGCATCTCGAGTCGCAAGCGCTTGTACCCTGTGGAATGTAAACAACCAATCCTATCTACACCATCGCTAGGCCACATCTGATGATTATCAAATTTATTAGGCAGTTTGGGCCCCTTGAGGAGACGTTTTGTACACTAGCGATACTGCCTGCCCACACCAATTGCTTGCTCGGCAAGATTTGGATCCTGCGATTCTTGCGAAGAAAAAAAAAGACAAAACCTATATGTCACACAGTTGTGCTACTTAACCTTATAGGTAAATAACAACGTCGACGACATAAAAAAGGCTGAACGATGTGTCATTTTGAAGATCGATTTAACCTCTCTAAATTAGAGAGGTTAAATTGATCTTCAAATAGTAGCAGCATCGACCATAGACGTGTGCATGCCATTCAGTAGGCCTACGACAGGTTTGAAAAGAACTAACTCGCACTAAAAATCGTCTCCTTATGTTTGTCCTTCAATGTCTCCACTCCCAGCTCTCAGTCTGTCATCGCGAAACGCACAGTTCGTTCGACAGTATCCACTCAGTGTGGGTCTGGGTCGAGCTAATTGCATATTTACACTCAGTGTGGGTCTGGGTCGAGCTAATTGCATATTTACACTCATCGAGCCAAGGGATACATGTACATCATAATTAAACTGCGCATTGGCACACTTCAGGGCCGTAGCAGCCAGTCCGGCCGGTCAGGCCATGGCCGGACCAGTTTTTTACCCGAACGAAAAATTATTAATCTATCTCATGTATAACCCTTAACCTTGGCCTTAACCGCGTACGCGTAACGGTCGCCGGTCGCATGAAGTTATTTGTAGTACTATAGCTACACGTTAATTAATGCATATGCGCATATATCATGGTGTTAATGGCTAATGCATGCGGGCGTTCTGCTTAATTTCCATATACCTACATGCAGGAAACTATGCGGAATCTGTTTTCATCAATTCGCAATAGTATAGTCATCAGTGCATATTTTGCACCAAATCGTACAAATCAAAAACAAATAAAAAGCTAGGGCTCCGCCCCAGACCCCGCCCCTACTTACGTATGCATTAGCCCGACCACTTTTTCTTTCGTTCCTACGGCCCTGCACTTCCGCCCCGTATGAAACACCAGAGCGTGTTTATACATTATGCGATAAACATTGCGTCATATTGGTCTGGGAACGAGACTAAGGGGGGGGGGGGGGGGGGGGGGGGGGGGGTGGGGTGGGTGGGGGGCTTGACCTGGCCGCCTGGCCGCCGCGCCCTTGATTTACGAGGCCCCCCCCCCCCCCCCCCCCCCCCCCCCCCCGGTTCCAGAGAGGTGGGAAAGAGGTGCATTACAATGTTACGCCACACCCACTGGTGGGAATTATTTAATGGCGGTGGATGGGAATTACATGTATGCGTGTTTCCAACTTTTTTCAATGAAAAACGCGTTGTTGTATGGGACAAGCACGATTCTTAGCTTACTGAGTTAAATTACTTGTTTTCGGCCTCATGCAGCTTGCGGTCGATAAAACAAAAATGTTCCTCCGCCGCCATTGAATCAGCCAGTGGCATGGCGTAACAATGGAATGCACCTCGTTTCCACCTCATAGCTGCATGAGTAGGAAGGGCCGGTGCCATCCTCCCACACCCTCCCCGGCCCCCGGGGCTTTCTCAACTTCAGAAAATCCTTTCATCTGATGCCCTACATGTGGGAGGAGACGTATATTGGCAGAGCTGTGAAGAAGGAGGATGAAGTGGTAAGCGAACTGGCTGTGAGGTTAAATGATCTCTTGCAGAAGTGGACGAAGACTTGTACGTCTGCTGATGAGGTGCGAGATCGGGTGGTACAGGAGCAGCTATATATATATATACTGATCGGAACTCCTTACCTACAATGTATGGACGTTCGCATATGAGCATAGACCCAAGACTGCTGCTGAAGCGGCTGAGCGGGCAGATAATTATACCTGAGAGCACGGAAACAGGAGAGGACCTCTGGAGTGGTAGGGGATCCTCGAAGAGAGCGCAAACCGTGGCATGCATGGCAAGGCGGATGCAGAAGGTCGTGGAGATAGAGGTACGGTATCCAAGGCTCCATGGCAGGATGAGGGCAAAAGGAGGGAGACCGCACAGGAGGCAGGCAAAGAAAGGAGTGGACATAGGAAAGAAGGAAGTTTTTCTGGGATCCAAAGCTATAACTGCTGGAACAGAGGTCACATTTCGCGTAATTGCCCAAGTAAGTTAACGTTCTTTGTTGCGTAGGTTGGAAAGAAGGCTTGAGGAGAGCCAGTTTGGTTAATGGTCACAAAGGGAGTGACATTATACTCGACACGGGCTGTTCCCGCACAATGGTCCACGGGGACTTGGTGTCGAGGGAGCAGCTGATCATGATCGAGGGAAAAGCTATAGACGGCGGTCAGATGCACGCATGGGGACACAGTCCTGTATCCGATGGCGGAGGTTGAGATGGAAGTGGATGGTTGCACTATTCATACGCTAGCGGCGGTGTGTAACACTCTTCCAATGGACGTCCTTCTAGGTACGGATGTGGCAGAGCTGGATTGTCTCTTACGAAAGGTGGAGAACCAGTCTCGGAAGGACTCGTTGCATGGTGTTGGCGGTAACAACACGTTCCAGGGTAAGGAAGGAAGCTGAGGACGAAACGCTGCGCACGAAGAAGCAGCAGGTTTCGGTCGTAAAGCCTAATTCTCTGGAACGTTTGGGATATGGGTACCAATTAAGCTAGATGACTCAATATTCCATGGAGGACGTGAGAAAGCTTGTGTCAGTCGGAAACAGAAGCGGGAAGAGAGGCAGAAGTATGCGGCTCGGGTCGTTCCAGATCCTTCGGCATGCACACCATGTCGGCAAAAGAGCTAAAGGCTTTGCAAGAGGTGGACCCTAGTCTCGAGGCAATTAGGGAGGGAGCTGAACACGGAAAGACAGTGAATGGGGTGAGCTTTGTGGTAAATCATGAGGGGATGTTACATCGTGTAGTTGAGCCGGGAGCAGGGGAAGTAATTGCACGAGAACAGCTTGTGTTACCATTAGAATGTAGACACATGGTGATGGAGTTGGCGCACAGTGTTCCAAGACTGCCGACCGACTGCTACAGCGGTTTTACTGGCCAACCCTGCGGAAGGATGTGGCAGACTACTGTCGGTGGTGTGAGATATGCCAGAAGACATCCCCGGTTAAACCCCGCAGAGCTCCGCTGATAGCACTACCGGTGGTGGACGAGCCATTCCAAAAGGTGGCAATGGAGATTGTGGGGCCCCTGCCCAGAATTAAGTAGCTCAGGAAATAAGTATATCACGGCTATTAGTGGCGTATGCGATTATGCAACACGGTACCCGGAGGCGGTGCCCATGAAGTCAGTGGATGCTGAAAGCGTGGCAGAAGAGATGGTTAAAATGTTTGCTAGGGTGGGCCTACCAGAGGAGATTTTAACAGATCAAGGGTCTGTTGTGTTTCTCGTTAGAAAATACTCAGGATGTCCAAAGAATATAATATTGCAGGGAAATCACAGCCATAGAAAGTAATACAGCCTACGTCAAACTACAGTAGAGAACGAAGAGAATGCACACTGACGTCTATTCCATGAATCATACACACAGTGAAATGCTTAAATAGCCAATAGAAAGTTCTAGAATATGCATGCCCAACACATGTATAATTAACACCAGGTCATGCCAAAGCATGCTCCTTATCAGGGTCTAATTTCACCTGCCAACTGCTTGCAGAAATGTATAGGTTGCTACATGTTCATTCCACCAGGATAAACCCATATAGGTACTTCAAACCGACCGTAAAATGTACCAAAAAATTGAAGACCACGTAACGGTGCAATCTTTGGCACGGGTTTTTCATTTTGAGAAGAGATTGTTGCCAAAGGAACCTACTGGTACGCTAAACATGCTTTAGCAGGCTCGTGTGTGTGGACTCTTATGTCAAAGTTACTACCTTTGCGTTGGGTACATTTTGATAGAGTATAAAAGTGGGGAAAACGTGTACCGGGCAATGTACGTACCGCTCAAAAAATTGACCAATTCCATCGAGTGAATACGCACCTTATTTGTCACATGAAATGTTTGGTATCAACTATGACTCATTCTTTAAACACTGTACTGTTTATTACGAGAGTTTCACGTGTTTTGGTGTTGGCGCAGGGTGTTTCCCAGATGGCGCCAGGTTACCTATTTAATAGCCGCCATTTTTTCACATAGATTGGTACTGCGTACATGTATTGCTGGAGCTAGCATTGTTTAGAACTAAGATACACAAAGTACCGAACGATAATTTACCATACCAGAGAAAGATTTTGACTTACATGTACCTACCATTCCTTGAAGGCATTCAAGGACTTCGTTATAAACAAGAGAGACATGAATGATGGTATACCATTCTTTAATTACCATTTATAAGCAAATGACGTGTGTACTTTCCAGGGCACCACTAGATCCCATTCTTTAATTACCATTTATAAGCAAATGACGTGTGTACTTTCCAGGGCACCACTAGATCAAATATGTCACTTGACAGTTGGGAATTGGGAAAAACTATAGTAGGATCTTTGCCAGATCATGAATCTGATGTTCTGTACCAATATGTAATGTGTCTTGCCTTAGCCAGACTCTCATCAATCCAGTACCATCATCTTTGATTCATCCAGGGTGTCCATTGCTGCAAATAATGGTGTGCAAACCAATTCAAGAATACCTTATATAAAAAAAACACTGCATTCCGAGTGTGCAAACAGAAGAACACTGAAGTTTTGACAAAACTCATGACAACCTCAGAAAGAATAAATTCAACCCCAGATGGGATGAAAGCTTCCTCACAGTTTCAATAGAAAATACGTCGAGTATATATTGAACAGAAAATAAACCATCACAAAGCCAGTGGAAAACAATGCTACATGTATACATTGAAAAAAATATCAGCTGTTTAGAAGAGGATGATGTTGCTGCCAATGAAATGCCAAAGAAATATCTGTCAAGTCTGAAGTACATTTACCAAGTTGAAGCTGCTCTGGAAGCCACCAGTGATGCACATGTATACTTGCTTCCAATGTTAAGCCAGAGTCAGTTCAAAAGTGACTGTAACTTATACATGTAATGGGTTCCAATTAAATGAGACCGGCTGAAGATGATGAAGAAAATGAAATCCAATCAACTACTAGTTGATTATATGATCTTGAGCTTTGTGACCACTTTTGCCTTAGTGTGTTTGCTTTATTATACGTATATACATGTAGAAGTGCTCTCTACTCCTATTTTGTCATGCAAATAATTGTTAATAATAATTAATTAACCATAATAATTAAAACCTACGCATTGTATTTGTGTGTTGTCTTTTGCTGCCCTTATTCTTACTGCTTTTGTGAAGCCATCGGCGGTTGTGCCCCGATCTATACGATCCGTCACAATAACTCAGATGGGAAGTGACCTAATGGTGTATCAATTGTCCCTTGGAAGTGTGGCTGACTTCTAGTGTGTGATGCCTGGTACAATGGCTAAGTACCAGGGCAGCTTGGCCAGAAGATAATGATGACTCTCCTACATAATTTCCAAGGCATCCTGGGACCTCCCAAAATCATTTTGCTTGCTGTGGCTCCTCTACCTTTGCCTCAAGGCTGCTGCATGAATATAATACATGCCTAGGAAAAGATGTAGAAGCGTCATCATTGTCTATGACCAAGTGACCCTGGCATTAGCCCCTCCCAAGATCAATTTCAGTAGAAACGTGGTGGTGACCTCACTCCTATTGCAGGACTAGGTCTTATGACCAATGTTACTGCATCACCTTGCTTCTCTGCCTTCTACAGCACTGTTCCTTCAATTATTGTATACACCCCAAACATCTCATTGAAAATGTTAGGATCATATATAGATATATTATTAATATACATAATATGAGGAACACAATGCAAGAAACTAAATACTAAGCTACATGTACACAGAACTAATATTTACTTCACTTGTGGTTCTTTCCAGTATAGCCCTTGCATTTAGGCGCGTTATTTGCATTAACAACACTGATATTATTATCACATAATGACGTTAATTATTCATTGCAAATCTAAAGATGCAACATATGTTTTACTCAAGAATCATCCAGAAGAGGTTCACGATAACTATTAACATAATCTGCATTCAGCAATGGTTTCCTTTCTTCCTCCACTCCCTGCACTGGCACCTTCCTGCACATTTTTTCAACCCTTTCATACACAATGATGCATACTGTAAGTACCACAGCACAAGTCACACCAACGGATATTATTATTTCAC
This sequence comes from Spongilla lacustris, assembly GCA_949361645.1. NCBI lineage: Eukaryota > Metazoa > Porifera > Demospongiae > Spongillida > Spongillidae > Spongilla > Spongilla lacustris. The sequence goes on along the minus strand of OX442417.1, from coordinate 3,569,051 downwards.
GTGATCCACTATTACCAATAGCAACAGAGGCTGAAAGAATTAAAATATTTGCAATAAAGGCCATCTCAATCAGAAGATCAGACCACTTTTTGTATACAGATAAATACAGATAAGCCCACTGCAATGCACAGGTACATAAGAACACAAGCTGTGATGGCCAACATCTTCACTGGTGTACTGTCTGACAATATGAAAACCAGGTACAGAGGGAGACGGATAAATAGAAGAACACCTGGCCAGAAACGATAACGATCTTTGAATGGTGCCTGGTAGCTGTCAAGAAATGGCTTCAGTTTGTGAACCCATTGAAGACCCCTCCAATGAGATCTAGTCTGTAAGCAGGGAGCCATCAGTAGAATGGTAAGATATGGAATGATGATTATTATTATGACCATTAAACCAAATAAAAATAGAGAAAGATGTTTCTGTCCTAAATATTCAATATTTCCATCATACTGCCATACATAAGAATCTGCAGCACTGTTCATTGTATTGAGGGAAACAGGTGAGAAAATGGTAATGATGGTTTGTAGGATCTTTGAATATGATAGGAGCACAAGAGTGGACAGTACTGGGACTGCATTAAACCTGAAAAGCTTAGATAAACTGGAAGAGTATCGTGCTGCAAGAATTATCAGTCCTACCAGACAAATACAAAATGTAGGAAATACAAACTGTAGCCATGTTTTAGCATAGCTGTCCATTCCATTGTAGAAGCAGGTCTCAATACCCCAGTCAAGGTTGATCCAAGCTATGAATACAGATAAAAAGGATGAATAACCACTTCTGTTTTGGAAAAATATAGTATCATTAATTCTGATGAGGTTTGCATACAACACTATTCCATTCAAAGCACCATTAGCAACAGTGAACTTTGATATAAATAACACCACTACCAGAAGCACTCCCATCACAAAGAACACAATGATTAGCAGAAGGTAATAGTTTGAACAGCTTGCACATCGAGATGTTCCAAATGTCATGCTCAGATTCCCTTGGCACTGCTCACACAGTACTCCACTACGATTGTAGCTACACTGACTGTCCAAATCTAGTACATTGATTGTTTTGTTTCCTGTGCAATAATCAAGTGGACATGGATCTTGAAATGCTGCAGCACCTTGGGATGTGAGACCTATCCATATGTTTCCTGTATTCAGTACTGTTACATAACTAATATTACATATAAAGTTGTACCTCTGTAACAAAGGGTCACATATACATGATGAAGTGACATTGTCGTTAGTAAACAGAGCTGGACATGGTAAAATACTAATGTCAAGTGAATAAAAATTCAAACCATTATTAGTCAAGCGTTTCATACTCCCATTCACATATTCATAAGGGACATCATAAGAACTGCACTGCTTAAGTGTTTTGAACACGTTAATGACTCTATTGCCAGCGTTTGAATAAACCAAGATTACTGTAGGAACAATACTATTTCTCTGGCCAACATTTATGAATGTCACTTTAGGTATTTGTCCTGGATATAAAGAAAAACATTGACCAGTTAAACATACAAGATTGGTGAATGCATCACAGGAGTATATACATGGAGAATCAGATGATATAAGTGATGTAGATGGATTATGGTAGCCAATTTCTGTAATGCTGTTAAATATGTATGTTGAAGTATATGAGCAATTTGATTCTTCTGACATCTGACAGGTATCAATATTGCCACCATACAACGCACTGCCTGCATCTCCAGCATAGTTGCCTTCAAAATAAAGGTGGATGTCTTCAATGCCAGTACAATCAAGAAGAGAATAGAAGCACATAGTACTGTCTTGTGGTTCAACGTATATGGCTCCTCCAGTATATAGAGCTGTGTTATTAATGAATGATACATTTATTGGTGACTGGAAAGATATACTGGAATCTGAATCAACGTATATGGCACCACCATAGGTAGCAGTATTGTTAATGAATGCTGAAATTGAATTCGAGATGAAGTATAGATATGATGATTGAAGAAATATCACTCCACCTGAAGTGAGAGCAAGATTGCTGCTAAACATGTTACTGCCTTGAATAAGCAATGTAGAATGTTGAACATTCATGATAGATTGAATAAAGGTGTTATTTTGCGATAAAGAAACATATGAATATTGCAATAGTATTTTAGAATGTACAAACTGGTTGTATCCATAAAATTGTACTGTGGATTGAAAGAAATTCCCAACAGTGTTTTACAATCATTCATTTCATACAATGAATTATCTGCTCGTACATTGCAGCTATGAAAGGATGAATCTGAAATATATATATTATTGCTGTTGTAGATGTATAAAGAACATAAGCTCTGATCCAGTGTGAATATACAGTTGTCAAGTGTAACAAAACCGTATCCTGATTGGTAAGCAATATATAGTGATGATCCATCTCCCTCTTGTGAAAGGTTGCATTCAAATGTTACATTTGTGACTGTAAACCACGATGCAATGGTTGAGATATCTGTGTTATACCATGCACCAGTCCCTACTGATGTAGCATATGCACTAAATATGTTGGTGAGTGTTATATTGGAGATAGGAGATGAGACAGCAAAACAAAAGTTAGCACCTGTCCCTGCTTGATTTCTGTATGTAATTAAATCATCAATGTTGATATTCAGATTATGCAGCGACTCATCAGAGCTAATTGCTAATCCTGCCCCATACGAGTCATCACGATTTATTCCCAATGCCACTACAACCAATAATATGTTAAGTTGAATATTTGAAGAAGTGAGGCTTACATTGGAATAAATAAATTCTACATTGCCACCTTTGTATTCAGTCAATGAACCAGTTATGTATAAACTACCTGTTTCATTCTTGCAGTTCCTGATAGGTACATCTTGAAATATCTTTTTCACAAATTGGTTATTGCCCACAAATGATGACCTCGTTATCTGAGATGTTCCTAACACATTCAATGCATAGAGGCCAAAACCTGAGCTGTTCTGAACTGAGAGACCATCAATCAGAAGATTACTTGCATTATTCAAGTATTGTCCACAGTTGAGTATGGTGAAATTTGCAAGAGTAAGGTTTTTAACATTGGAAAATGAAAGTGCAGATGGATTCGTGCATAAAATGATTGTTGATGATTGAAAGTATGTGATATTGTAGTCATAAGCATATGGGTGAAGTCCATATTCTTCAACATTCTCAGCCACTGAACGTTGTGTGAAGTTATCTGATCCTACTAAACGTATGTTCACTATGCCCTGTACTAAAAGAATACTTTCTAAATCAAACAGGTGTACACCTGGCAAAAATATAAATTCTGTTCCAGACTGAAAGTAATATGAAGCATTATTGAAATATGTTTTTAATTCTTGGCAAGTATGATAGATATTGGTGCATGAGGAAACATTTGGAGTGACATAGTAGGTGTGGTCATACTGTGAGGCTGCACTAAGAGACAAGCCCAAAATGGCCACCAGTAGGAGGGGTATAGTATTTGCTGTAGCAGGTAATGGTTTGTGATCCATCCTGCATGATGATTAAAAGTAACATTTCATCAAAATTACTAATATGTATGTATTATAATAACATTCAATATCCATTTCAATTGGGTAAAGAAATGAAGAAATGTTACTGTGACTTTGTAATGTAGTAAGGCGCATGCACATGCACGCATGATTGATATAACTAATTAGCAAGTATTGAAGTTGTATTTCAGTGCTGGAAATCACTTCTTATGTAGTGTTAATTGTATTTGGTGTATATACTGTGTATGTGCTGTGGAGGGGGGTCGGGGTGGAGGGATTATCCTTAAATTGGCATCCATTGCATGGTGGCAGCGATGGCTGAGTGCCTGGGACCATTAAAAGGCCGCTGTTGGCGATTTCTGCGAGCAATGCCTCCAGAGGTGGAGACAATGTAGTATATCTTGGGGTGTCAGCTGTCGCAACAATCCTTCCTCTTGTCTGTTCGTCACCGATTCGAACCCAGACCTCTGTTTCATTGCTTAATTCTGATTGACCGTGTTGCTTGTCATAGTTGTCATTCTGTGTCCTTTTGGCAGTTCATCAGATTTGTAAAGCTTTGAGGTGTGACCATTCAGGAATCAGCCAGCTAGTTATTTCTGGTATGGTCCAAACAAGAATTCAGCTGGACTGAGACCACAACATGGCAATCGTGTTGTCCTGTAGTTAAGCAGAGCCAGTTGAGGATCATCAGCTTGCCTCTAGGGTAGTACGGGCTACTGGTGGTATGCTGAAAACCGTATGAAGCAGCAAATGCTTTCATTTTCTTTGAAGTGTACTGAGGCCCATTATCTGTTATGAGTTCTTCTGGAATTCCATTATGAGCAAATACCAGCTTGAATGATTCAATCAAGAACTGGGATGTTGTTCTTGGAAGTTGTATCATCTCTGGAAAGCTATAGTAAAATAATGAACTATAATGAGGTACCTGTGCCCGTGCTAAATGAATATGTCTGAAGCTATCTTCTGCCAAGGATACTTGGGGAGAGCTGTGGGTATCATTGGTTCAACTGGAGTGACGTTCCTTTTTGTACACACGTGACAGTCTTGAATCATTTTGTCAATCTGTTGACTCAGCCTGGCCACCAAACAGTAGCTGTGTCTCTCAAGCGACATCGCAATTCAGAGTGTAGAGATGTTGGAACAATTATTCTTCTTCCATACAATAGCAGGTCATTGCAGATGCTTACAGCGGCTGATCCGGGGGGGGGGGGGGGGGGGGGGGGGGGGCACACGCGGCACGTGCCCCCCTCCTCCCCCTCCCCCCCAAAATTGTATGGTATTATCAGTGGCGGATACAGGGGGGGGGGTCGGTGGTGTCCGGACCCCCCCCCCTCAGACCCGATGATGAATAAAATTAAGTATTAATACTATTAATGAATGCAATTAACAACATCCCACGTGATATAGCGTATCATCCAGATGGCAAGCAATCTGTTCACTCACCTCATTCGGCAAGTATCTTGAGTTACTTTTCCAAGAAAGCAAAAGGTAATTATGTAATGCGCTAAAAGATTCAGGCCTATGCGTACAGGAATCACGCACCCGCCCGATCGCGTTATCTCGTTATGCCCGGTATTCACCATACTATACTGTACTTTTAAGTTTATGGGTCTTCTATAGTCCCACTGACCAGTTATCACACAGGCCACTTCTTGTATCGAGCCCAAAATGGACAACAACCATTAGTTCAATCAAATGTGAAATGCGGATAAATACGTTCTGTTCCATTCCACTCCCCCCCTCCCCAAACCATTATTGGCCGCCATTTTTTAGTCTTTCGCCCCAGTTTAAGGCTTGATAGATAGTCTGTGTCACTAAGAGCGGGACCTCCAAAAGCTTCCGCGCTTCGCGCGTGAGGGGGCACATCCCCCTCCCGCACCCTCCCCCTATTGATTATTCATGTCGGACCCCCCCCTTCCAAATTTCCTGTATCCGCCCCTGTACTATGCTGCTCAGCTAGCTAGCTCTGCCTATATACCTACGACTATTGATTCGTACAGCGTGTGCGCGATACGCGCCGATATAGATCATCAATTATTCATTACCGATGTTTAATAATTATATGCAATGCAATGGTCGCACGATTTGAAAGGGATTGAACGTGACGGTGTGTCAAAACGACAAAGAATCGTGCAGGCCCTCTATCTCCTAAACGTAGAAAAGATGAACAATAGCGCCAGCATCTCTAAAGATCCAAGTAGAAAATTTGGCTAGTATGCAGTAATGCTATTTGATAGTATACGTTGCAATGGTCAGACTGCCTTTTTGCTGTCTCTAAAAGCTTGCAGCAAGGTGCATTCAGCTTCCTTCAGATGCATATCTAAGCGATAATGGCTTGGAGCCTCTGTGATGGTAGAGAACATAATAGACGCATTTGCGGCATGGCATCCTCGAAAGATGAAGCTAGTTGGCCTCTCTTTTATTGGACTACAAATGAGCAGCTATAGCAAATGCATAGCACAATTCATTGTAATCTAATTTTACCTTTTTCGAAGGGATTCTATGAATTTTTTTTTTTATATAACGAAGTTGCAGACTCCAATGAGGGAGCTTAATCATCCAGTGCATTTTCTGAAAGAATGAACGGAGAGTTCAGTACTACCGTAGATATTAACCAAGCGTTTGGAACATTATCGCGGCGATTTATCGGCGCTTTGAACATACATATATAGGCTGAGCTCTTGATCTGTGGCTCCCCAGCCTCGATCTGTTTTTAGTGCAGTTTTTGCGTACTTTTTTTCTGGGGGGTGGGGTGGGGTGTGGGTTCTATGCAAAAAGCGTTGGCTTCAGGGGCTCTGGCCCCGATGGGGGAGCTTACAGCGCTCCCCATACCCCCTAGCTGGGCGGGAGAGGTGCTCCCCTCCCGCACCCTCCCCGGCCCACCCCATGCCATGATCACACCCCCCCCCCACCCCCCACCCCCCACCCCCCCCCCCCCCCCCCCTAAATCCTGGATCCGCCTCTGGCTTAGGTCATTTTGAACCAGCCAGAATTGGTATCAAGGTACATATTTCAGGGTTGGCCATCCAAGGCACCTGAAGTTGAGGATACAAAACCCCTATTTTGCGCGTACACATGTATAGCACAGAATTGTCACTGCATGAGGGGTGCTTTTTGTGGGGAAATTGGATTGTGGTCCCTTCACCAGGTAGAGAATGTGTATTAGCAGAGCTACACGGGGGCCACCCTGGTATATTAAGGATGAAGAGTATTGCGAGAATGTTTGTTGGTGGACCCGACTTGCAAAGTGCGCCTTATGAAGTGAACGGTGCAGATAACTCAGCGCTAACCTTAGTTGTCCTAGCTGTTCAGATGATAGCGACCAGATCTCTGAACTCAGCGGCGACGGAAGCTACATGTATACAAAAGTGGTGCGGCCTATAGGTGTACTTAAAGATACAATGATTAATTCCGATCAGAGCTCTGAAGCTGAAGTACTCCAATATTTACGAATGATTAGAGCAAAATATAGTCTTAAGTAATTGGTTGACACGACGATGCGCGACAAGGTTGGCACTGCCAATTAGTTTTGACCTGCATGTGATTATAAACTGTCATTCAAATTGTTTGTGCATGGGCCCAAGCAGCTTTGGTGTTCTATATGCGAATAGTTGTGCATACATGACGGCACTGTTGTAATCAGTAATCATTATTTCCACTGCAGATTACACTGCATGGGTATGCATTTAGGCACAATGGCCCCCTGAAGACAATAAGAGTTGTTGCATAGACTAGTTTAAATAAATATAGTTTATACTTTCTCTTTGCAGCTGAGTCTGTGCATTGATAATTCACATGCATTCATTTGTATTGCAATTGATGCCGGGATTATAACCCGGTATAAATCGTGCAGGTCGGATCGTGTGACGTGTGTACATGTACTCACAGTCAGGGATTTAGCTCTTTAATTTGGCTCATGATACGTGATCAATATTGACATATGTACACATGGTGCATGTACATGTGCAATCATGCATTGTATAGTAAGTTAAGTAAATACACCTACGTGTGGCATGAGGGATGCGTCGGTAACAGTTTACGTAGTATACCACTAAAAATATAGTAATGAGTACTATAATGGTTGCATATTAGTTCCCTGAAGCATAGCACATTCTTCTTCATGCAACTTTTCGCATACACATCTATACATAAAGAACATAAAGATGGAATCTGTTGTGCATGCATTTAAATAATATAATGCGTGGAGGAATTTAAAGGTGGTTATATGGAAAGGGAAAAGCTGCGGACGACCAGGGTTCGCCACGCACCTGCAAAGTGCAAATCGTGCAAGCTGTACTTTGTTTTAGTCAAATTGCTATGCATGCGATATACATATACATGTATGTGATTTCAATACAGTTGGCGTTAAAATTCATATCATTGTGACACGACACAGGCCTGCAGGAAAATTAATTTGAAGTGCTAAGCTGTACGAAAAGGTAGAAAAAGTTGATATTAGGATGTTTTGAAAACGAAGTTCTTGGAGCTTCGAATTCCCACTGTCATTTTAATTCCTTTCCACAGCCGCGCTCAATGGCAATACTATTCACTGTCCATGCTTGTTTATCCGTATATATAATCGTGAACTTATAAATGTCTGTTACCTTCTGTATTATAATATTACTGATTATACGTATTGTGCATCGGTATAAACAATATTCGAAATGTGTGCATGATTTATTTATTTTTGTTTCATGTGGCATGCGTGCTTGACATTGAAGCTCGAATCTTGCCGTTCGAGATTATATGTCATGGAAAACAAGGACATATGTGGATGCTACACCACCACCAAATACCGACTGGAAGAAATCATGCAGCCAATGTCTGTTACCTTCTGTAAGTTTAGACAATAATCAGTTCTAGTTAAACGTTTGTGTGCGTGTTTTTGCAACAGCTGTGGTGACCATCAGGCCCATGTATGTTTACATTACGGCAACATGTAAACATGGTACACGTGCACGTGTCATTTGCACTCTCGAATAGTGATTGATACATAATAATTGCCATGGTTTTGTTGTGACATATAAAACCGTGGTATAAGTCCTACAGAATGTTTATTTATATAATTTTACCTGCACACAGGGCATGTCTAGAACATCTAAGGAAAATCTGTTTTGCCAAGCGGCTTTCCCTAGAAGTGCAAGGTGATGAATATGTTCGAAGACGCTCCAGAAAAAAAAAAACCTGTACTCGAAACAAAATTACTTCGTTCCCCTGCATCATCTAGACACTAGCTTCCAAAAAAGTGCACTAGAAAATGTTTTGAGTAAAGAGATGCATGTCACTCAACGAGTTAAAATACACTGCCAAACACATATAGAGCTCTCTCGTTGAAGTAAGAAAGAACTTCATGAAGTGCACAAATAGCGATACCTGGGAGGAAGTGGATAGGCGGTTTGGTACTTACGCGGAAGAGAAGCGCCTGATGCAGTTTGCGACGCTCCCATTCACCAATGGTATTCCGCAAGTCCTTAAGGACTACTACTGACTCACTATAGAATGTTATTAACTTTTTTTTAATTTTTTTAAAGGAACCGGTTTCATTGTGGGCCATTGGGCATAAGATGGCAAAGTATCTCCACAACATTTCCAGTCAAGAGTACACAATGCAATCGTGTATGGAGGAACACCAGAAGAGCTTCTAGGAACAGTCATAACACTATTCAAGCACCAGTATTAAGTTAACTGCGTAATGTGCTTACTTTTAAATGTTTTCCTGCATGGCCTAGGAAGCACAAAAATGTATATGTGACCTTGGGAGTACAAAAATGTATTCCTGACCTTGGGAGTGCAAAAATGTATTCTTGACCATGGGAGTGCAAAAATGTATTCCTGACCTTGGGAGTGTAAAAATGTATTCCTGACCTTGGGAGTACAAAAATGTATTCCTGACCTTGGAAGTTCTTTTCCTATTTAGGGACAGGAGTAGTGGTGGCACTGCAACTCAGAAGAATTGCAATATCCATCCAACTTAGTCAAGAACAAGCTTTGCAGACCAAGCAGACGCTGGTCGCTCTTGTGGCTGACACCCCATCAGTAGCTAACTAGGAATAGATATGTTTAAAACTTAACGATTATAGCTCATTATACACGTGTTTCTTTGATCTGTAGGATGCTTGCTGCAGAATGTCATTTATTTGCCAAAAATATTAAAGTGTACACCGATACGCATTATTTATCGATGAAAGGAACAAAAAAGAATAGTTCAGTTTAGTTCAGACATTGTTTCCAATATTTACGAATGATTAGAGCAAAATATAGTCTTAAGTAATTGGTTGACACGACGATGCGCGACAAGGTTGGCACTGCCAATTAGTTTTGACCTGCATGTGATTATAAACTGTCATTCAAATTGTTTGTGCATGGGCCCAAGCAGCTTTGGTGTTCTATATGCGAATAGTTGTGCATACATGACGGCACTGTTGTAATCAGTAATCATTATTTCCACTGCAGATTACACTGCATGGGTATGCATTTAGGCACAATGGCCCCCTGAAGACAATAAGAGTTGTTGCATAGACTAGTTTAAATAAATATAGTTTATACTTTCTCTTTGCAGCTGAGTCTGTGCATTGATAATTCACATGCATTCATTTGTATTGCAATTGATGCCGGGATTATAACCCGGTATAAATCGTGCAGGTCGGATCGTGTGACGTGTGTACATGTACTCACAGTCAGGGATTTAGCTCTTTAATTTGGCTCATGATACGTGATCAATATTGACATATGTACACATGCATGGTGCATGTACATGTGCAATCATGCATTGTATAGTAAGTTAAGTAAATACACCTACGTGTGGCATGAGGGATGCGTCGGTAACAGTTTACGTAGTATACCACTAAAAATATAGTAATGAGTACTATAATGGTTGCATATGTATTCCCTGAAGCATAGCACATTCTTCTTCATGCAACTGTTCGCATACACATCTATACATAAAGAACATAAAGATGGAATCCGTTGTGCATGCATTTAAATAATATAATGCGTGGAGGAAATTAAAGGTGGTTATATGGAAAGGGAAAAGCTGCGGACGACCAGGGTTCGCCACGCACCTGCAAAGTACAACTCGTGCAAGCTGTACTTTGTTTTAGTCAAATTGCTATGCATGCGATATACATATACATGTATGTGATTTCAATACAGTTGGCGTTAAAATTCATATCATTGTGACACGACACAGGCCTGCAGGAAAATTAATTTGAAGTGCTAAGCTGTACGAAAAGGTAGAAAAAGTTGATATTAGGATGTTTTGAAAACGAAGTTCTTGGAGCTTCGAATTCCCACTGTCATTTTAATTCCTTTCCACAGCCGCGCTCAATGGCAATGCCATTTACTGTCAATGCTTGTTTATCCGTATATATAATCGTGAACACGTGTACAGTGCTAATGCATGCATAGCTAACCTGTTCTGTGTCTTCTGACCTCTCTATAAGTATAATCAGCGGCAGACTGATGAGCGGCCGTGGGCAGTGCCAGGCACTTCAATTCACGGTTGTTTCGAAATTGACATTAAGTTGTTAATTAGAAAACGTCCGTTAACGATACAATCCTTGTCCGGATGCCTAGGAGCATAGGCGGCCGGAGGGGGGGGGCCCAGGGGGCCTTGGCCCCCCCCCTCCCCAGACTATGGCGCCCCCTTCCCCCCACTCCCAATCCCTAAAACTATCGTCAATTGCTACAATACAAAGAGACTACAACATGCGGAGCATAATTTAGCTTCTAGCGCTAGCTCGCATGCATTATTAGCAAGAATCCAGAGTCAAACGGTTACGCGCGTATCGGAAGTATCGTAAGCCACGCCCCCTTTTGGCGCCCCTCGTGTGTTTGGCCCCTCCCCTCGGTAGATGCTGGGGCCGCCTCTGAGGAGGTCATTTAAATGAGGGTAATGTCCAAACCCTATCTTGAGACGATGCGTTAACCCCATCGATGTTATTATTTTCTTTGTTTTAGTTTCACACAGGTTGTTAACACCGCTCCCTCCCTCCCTCCCTCCCTCCCTCCCTCCCTCCCTCCCTCCCTCCCTCCCTCCCTCCCTCCCTCCCTCCCTCCCTCCCTCCCTCCCTCCCTCCCTCCCTCCCTCCCTCCCTCCCTCCCTCCCTCCCTCCCTCCCTCCCTCCCTCCCTCCCTCCCTCCCTCCCTCCCTCCCTCCCTCCCTCCCTCCCTCCCTCCCTCCCTCCCTCCCTCCCTCCCTCCCTCCCTCCCTCCCTCCCTCGATCCCTCCCTCCCTCCCTCCCTCCCTCCCTCCCTCCCTCCCTCCCTCCCTCCCTCCCTCCCTCCCTCCCTCCCTGTGTTGTTTTCATATATATATACATATATACTTGTGTAATACTAAATAGCATGTATAGACTTGATTGCTTGAAAACATTTGGTGGTTGTAAGCACATTAAGCGATTTAGTGCATGTAGTGTTCTATATTATAACCATATCTGCACATAAAACATCCTTGTGGAGGCATATGGATTGAGTGACACATTCCTGTTCTGTACAGCGATAAAAGTATGCATGACTGTCTCACATTTAGTCCTATGGTATGTGAATAGATAGTCACTTGCTTCACATCCAAACATAATGATTGTAAGTAAGGTGCTTGGGGTCGATGTTTACAAACAAACTGTAGTTGTCTTGTGTAATAATAACATGGCGTTAATTGATGAGAAATTCTTTTTTAATTCATCATCTTGTAATCATAGACCTTTACTCTTACCACTAATAGATGCTTTGTGCCCTGGTACAGCTATGAAATAATAAGCTAAATAACCTTAAATACACTGATACCCAAGATAACAAGTTGAGGTGAGTCTGAAGGGCAGCTTGGTAAAAAGATTTCTAATACTCTCAATCCTACGTTCTTTCTCAAGAAGTCCTGGGACCTCCCGAGATCATTGTACTAGCTTGCTGTGGTTCCTCTACTGAAGCTTGCCTCTTTGCAGCAGCCTGAATATAATATATGTCTGGAAAAGATGCCAAAGTGTCATAATTACCTTTGACCAAGTGATCCTGGCATTAGAGATCAATTTATTTATCCTCGTACTACTTGATTACAGTTGAAGTATAAAGGTGGTGGTGACCTAGGGACCACTTTCCTCTTGCATCTTTTGACAGTACTGTTCCTTTAAATTCATAGACATCATCATATTTTGAGATGTGTATCAAAATACTATCACATGTATATCACGCTTGTACAAATAATTCATTGCAAACAATTATAATCACAACATGTTATACTCAAGAATCTTCCAGAAGAGGTTCACGATAACTATTATAACAGAACCCTCCTTGAACAATTTCGTTTCTCCATCCACTTCCTGCACTGGCACCTTCCTGTACATATTCTTAATCCTTTCATACACAATGATGCATACTGTAAGTACCACAACACAAATCACACCAATGGATATTATTATTTAATGTGATCCAGTATTACTAATAGCAACAGAGGCTGAAAGAATTAATATATTTGCAATAAAGGTCATTTCAATCAGAAGATCAGACCACTTCTTGTACACGAATAGCCCAGTACTGCAATGCACAGGTACATAAGAACACAAGCTATGATTGCCAACATCTTCACTGGTTTACTGTCTGACAATATGAACACCAGGTACAGAGGGAGATGGATAAATAGAAGAACACCTGGCCAGAAGCGATAGCGATCTTTGAATGGAACCTGGTACATGTAACTGTCATAGAATGGCTTCAATTTGTTTACCCATTGAAAACCCCACCAATGAGATCTATTCTGTAAGCAGGGAGCCATCAGAAGAATGGTAAGATATAGAATGATGATTATTATTATGATCAACACACCAAATAGTAACAGCGGAAGATTATTCTGTTCTAAATATTGAATATTTCCATCATACTGCCATACATGAGAATTTGCAGCACTTGAGGGTAAGAGGTGAACGTACATGTATGATGATGGTTTGTAGGATCTTTGAGTATGATAGGAGTACAAGAGTGGACAGTTAAAATGCTGCAGCACCTTGGGATGTGAGGCTCATCCATGTAATATCAGTGATGTAACAGTACTAAATACAGGAAATATATTTCCTGTATTTAGTACTGTTACATCACTGATATTACATACCAAGTTGTATCTCTGCAACAGCTGGTCACATATACATGATGAAGAAATATCGTCGTTTGTAAATAGAACTGCATGGACATGCTAAAATAGATAAAAATTCAAAGCACTTTTAGTGATTAGTATCATACTCCTGTTCTCATACTCATAAGGTAGATAAGAACTGGACTGTTCCAATGTTTTGAACACATTAATAATTCTATTGCCAGAGTTTGAATAAACCATGATAACTCATGGCCAGAAATTGCATGCCTTCATTACTAATTCCTGACGCGTTATGACGTTTTTCCCGTTTCATTACCGTGCACGCGTCCATTGAAATGTATGGAGGATGACCCTCTTTTGATCACTGTCGCTCAGAAAAAGATGCCCATGACAAGGAAAAAGAACTTTATGATGAAGAGGATCATAAGGTATACCTCTGTCGTTAAACAAAAAAATTAGCCCTCTTCCTGACGCTTCCTCATCAGAATTTCAGTGTTTCCATAGACATGTATGGATTTTGATTTTTAAAATGAGGGTTTTTCAAGACATTTATGCTTTCTGACGAAAATCCAAGCTAGATATCAAAAAGGAAAGACTAACTGCTGTTAGTAAAACCATTAGGGCTGGAGTGTGACATATTCTAACGTTCATGACCCTTTTACCCTCGCTTCCCTGATCACTTTTATCATTAAGGTTCATATGTCTTTGTAAATACCAATATTCAATAATAAATCGACAAACGCCGCGTGCGTGCCCTGCCGCGATGAAGGTTTTCAAACAAGAAGACACAAATCACCGACCACGGTATGAATCCTAGCAACGATGGTTCGATACTTGATAGCTTGTTACACATGTGCGTCTGATTTCGACTGTTGTGCGTGTGCATGGGTGGCAATATAGATGCGATTGTACTTTTTTTTTGGTAGTAGGCCTAGCTGTAGGGCGCGATCATGTTTGGAGTGTTTTAGCTACCTATATGTACATGCACATGGATTCTACAACGGCTTGTTTTGGTTGCGTTGGTTTTAAACGATTCGATTCCGGCTTACTCACCTATATTGCTAATTCTACCACAAGGAGTTCGTGGATGTAATCCCTATAGCAAAGCCACATTTTTGCACCTGTTCTACCTTCATTAATATTTGTAAGGATGGGCATGTCCTTACGTGCAAACCTGACGCCATATTTTTGTTCTATTTTTTTGTTGCAACTAATAGTACTTACGTATCTGTATCTGTGCGTGTCTATATATTTTTTCATCTCTGCAGAATGAAAACTACCAATACAGCAAAAAAAGAAACCGTTCCACAGAGACGAACCTTATAAGGATATATCACGTGAGGAATACATGCGGTAACAACCTACTTTTTTTACTATATCCACATGGGGAAGGTGGAAAGGGTGACAGCCTTGTGAAGGTGGAGGGAGGTAGTTTTGTGAAGGTGGAGGGAGGTAGCCTTGTGAAGGTGGAGGGAGGTCGTTTAGTGAAGGTGGAGGGAGGTAGTTTTGTGAAGGTGGAGGGAGGTAGTTTTGTGAAGGTGGAGGGAGGTAGCCTTGTGAAGGTGGAGGGAGGTCGTTTTGTGAAGGTGGAGGGAGGTAGTTTTGTGAAGGTGGAGGGAGGTAGTTTTGTGAAGGTGGAGGGAGGTAGCCTTGTGAGATAGCCTTGTGGAGGTAGAGGAGAGAGTGCCTTGTGAAGGTGGATGGGAGATATCCTTGTGGAACAGTTGGGAAAAGATAATACATCCCTAGAGATGAGGAATTTGATAGCACATCCCAGAGGCAGCCACTGGGATATGAATCAAATTAAGTTTAAAGGTTTCTGATGTAGGGTACAGTTAGAAGGAGATAGATCTACGTGTTACATGCATGTAGATGTAGGACCAAAGAATAATTGTTTAAAGTGGCTACAATTGTCACATCCTGTGGTGTCCACCTTTATTAGTTTGGTTAGAAAAACTCCTTGGTTTGGTTGTACACATAGCACAGACACCAGTTGTCTGCCAGGAGAGGAGGCTTACCTACATGACCACCTGGTATGGGCCAGGGACTGGACACAAAGTTTTGCATCTCATGGACTGTGCCAGCCACCCTTCCAACATGCACCTGGTGAAAAACTTCAGCAACAACTCAAATGGAAGGCTTTATGTGGTCTAGCTATATGTACATGGCTCTGCAGATGTATGTAATAGGTAATGTAACAGTTGTGGTGTGGCATTTATATTTATTTGGTTATGTATTGGTTGTGTATGTGTGTGATAAATGTGGAAAGTTCAGAAGGTACCCAAAGTCTTTGTGGTCACCTATTTAATTAGGGTGGTGGCATGTGGTCATTAGTTATGGCTGTTATGTAAACGTTTCACATGCATGGCCCTCAGGACTAGTACACATGTACATACTTGTAGTTTCTATCCAGCATCCTTGCCATTGTGTATGAGTCATGATCACTAGCCTTCATGCCATCGGCCATCGATCTGTTCATTGATGACAGATCAGAGCTGCATCATGGCATCCTTTTTTGTGCCATTGCTTTAGTATTTGTAGGAGTAAATTAGATAGACAGGTGCATGTATGTGATCTTTTCTTCAACTGCATGCCCATGCAAGTCCTGTGTCAAGTGTGTGATTGTGTGAGTGTGTATGTGTGTGTGTATGTGTGTGTATGTGTGTGTGTATGTGTGTGTATGTGTGTGTATGTGTGTGTATGTATGTGTGTGTGTGTATTTGCATGTACATGTGTGTGTATGTGTGTGTATTTGCATGTACATGTGTGTGTGTGTATTTGCATGTACATGTGTGTGTATGTATGTGTGTGTATTTGCATGTACATGTGTGTGTGTGTGTGTGTGTGTGTGTATTTGCATGTACATGTGTGTGTGTGTGTGTGTGTGTGTGTGTGTATTTGCATGTACATGTGTGTGTGTGTATTTGTGTGCATGGTATTTGCATTTGGGTGTGGGTACATGTGCATTTCCTTCCAGCCGCTCAATCATAAAAAAGTAGAACACACGGCATAACAAACACACACATCTCAGGCCAACTGCCGAATACGTTTACGGCTGTTCATCCTTCTTGTATACCCTAGCCAAAATTCAGGCGGAGCTGGATAGAAATGAGTACAGGACTTAACCTCGTAGCAGATATTGGGTCTGGGAACGAGACTGCTATGGAGTGAGCGCGAGCGACCTTGCCTGCCAATTGATCCATATACAGTCATTAATCGACGATATACAGTATAATAGGGCCAGGACACAGTGGAGAGTCCAGCTGTGAATATCCGCCGCCATGCATATGTTAATTCATTAGCTAGTCAGTGGAAGGCAATATCCTTAACACACCTCCACGAGAACTTCTAGTATGTTATCAAAAAACAAGCCAGTCGTCGTGGTCAACGTCAGAGCGCGCGCGATGCACATGCAGATAGATATATATACAATACATGTCATATAGTTATAATTATAATAATATAGGGACGGAATCGCCCATGCATCTTAACGAGCGAGTCTCGTAGTCACACCTATATATCATATTATGTAGTAGCTACTCCACAGCAGCGGTTCTATTACCTCGACCTTCACGTTATGGGGGTTTCAAGCCTATCCAGTTGAAGTTCGATGTTGTACGTCTGGCTAGCGAGACTAGCGTATACCAAGAATTAGATTGATAGCGAGTGTAGAGCTATTACATTGTATATCCACAATACTATCAGATGGGTACAAATCTTGGTATAGGCCTAGGCTTGATACCCGACCCTCCGCCAAAAGGCTACGCCCAACTACTATACAATGGATCAAAATGGTTAAATAACAGATCACGTGACCTCTAGAATGCATCCAATGGCAGGGGCACGAGCACAACTAAATGTTTTGAGTTGCGCATGCGTATGCTTAGATCACTAAAATCGACGATAGCTGTAGTTTGGAAGAATTTTATGTAACAGCGATGCCTATTCCTAACTTCCCTGCCATGCAGACATACAATGCATTTAGTAAAAGACAATAACAATAATATATTTTAATAAATTAATTAGCAGTTTTAATAACGTGATAAATCTCTAAAGTACCTAGTGAGTTTAATGGTGCAATTAGATTTTTTTTATCACAATCGTACGCCGAGTTATGCATCGATGTCCACAATTTCTGGACATGTCAAGATATAGTTGTAGGCAGCTACGTTAGTTTTGCTCTTATCTAACCGCTCTTGGGAACATGAGAATAACATCAGAGGACAGACAAAACAGCAAACTAAGATGGTATGGTAAGATATAGTTGTAGGCAGCTACGGTAGTTTTGCTCTTATCTAGCCACTCTCGGGAACATGAGAATAACATCAGAGGCGAAGGCATCATGATTCATGCAGGAAGCTCTCAGCCATGCTCGCATAGAGAGGCCATACAAGCTGAACACCTGGAGTGGCACAAGGAGCGGGCACAGAGAATAAAGAAGAAGATAAGAATGGACACATTTGCCAATTGCAGCTCGGCCGCCTAGCAAGATTACTAGGCAACTGAGCTGGATTATAGACCAAGAACTCTATAGAACTGTTGCATGTACCTAATTTCATATATTCAGTTTATATCAGTCAAGTTAACGTTAACGTGCAATAGTAATCATGGTTATGAATCAATAATATGTGGTGATAAACGAATACCATGCTGCAGAAGCATTACGGAGTTATACTGGTCCTCACGTTGTATTATGGGCATTGAAGCTTTTGGTGGTTGATCCAACAACGGCACAAGCAGCGTTAGCGGATGCCAAGGTTATAATTGTTTGCGAAATGAGTTTCTTATCACCTGGTTGAGGCTGCATAAAGTGTACTCGCTTTCTTTTCTTTTTTTACGGGTGCAGGTACGATCTAGTATACTCAATATCAGATTGTACATGTAATATCATGTATCTTTTAATATTAACTTCATCTGGTCCAGGAAGTGTTTTTATTCCTTCAATTTATTCTACTTTGCTTGCACGTACATGTAACAATTCTAAGCTAAGCGTATTTCAATTTTCATTCAGCGTACGCATATACAACAATTGAGTATAAAACAGAAAAAGATTAAATGTTACAGAAGCTGCATACTTGGCGATCCGCTGCGATCATTGGCTTTTGCTTTTGGAACCAAATACATGCTATCGCTCGTTGCTATCGCTCTCGCTACTATCGCTATCATAACATATTATCACGCGATTGTACTAAAAACCCACACTTCTTTACTGAATACACTCAGTGCTAGGAGACTTCAATATTTAATGATATTCAAATCACTCGCTATCGTATCTATGTACACTGCCAAATTAGATTACTTCCCGCATCTATATATATGTCAATAGACGTCTGTCACGAAAAATTTGGTCCGGGGAAAAAATCGGTCCGGCCGGACCGATTTTGGCGACCAAAAGTGGTCCGGCCGGACCGAAAATGACGCCAAAATTTGTCCGGGCAAACAAAAACTGTTCGGGCACATAACACCTTGAACACGTGGAGCATTCGTTTTGAAAATGGATGATTCAAGTGAAGAGGGTGATGCCAAAAGTGGGGACCTAGTAGAAGAAGCATGAGTACGTATATACTTGGTAAGAAATGTGTACCCTGTGGGTGCAAGCGTAGCGCCCAAGCGGTCCATACGAAGAAAGGCTCAGAAATTTGTTGTGTGGAGATATGTACTTTAAAGAAGGGCAAGGTTTGTTCATTTTAATTTGGCTAATGCACACCTACTGTGTCGTCGGCATGTCATGGGTTGAGCTTAATTATTATAGATAATGGAAATACGATTTGTTGGAGGAAAGAGCAGCGTCGTATTCTGAAGGCTTTAATTGTCATGTGGATCCGATGTCCGGGCACATGGGAGTGAAGCGAACTTTGAACAGGATCAGCGAGCGATTCATTTGGCCTGGAATGGTCAAAGATGTGAATGATACGGTTGTGTGTTCTCTAAGAGCCAGAAGTGGTTTTGCCACTCTTGTAACTCCTCAACATAAATGAATTTTAAATTCACCATTTATTGCATGCATGCTTTTTTGCTTACATATACATCATTCACTAACCATGTACTGTGCAAGCACTATGCCATTCATATATTACGACTACGTACATGTACATGTACAAGGCGCCGGCCTCTACTACAGTGCATGTACCCCAGATATTGTATAAACTGAGCAATCAACCCTGAAAAATTGCTAGGACAGGCTTTGCGTGTTTTGTTAAGTACGAACTCATTGAGCGAAAAGCGGACCTTTTTTTGGCAAGGTAGGACCATTTTTGGCGGACAGATATGGTCCGGCCGGACCACTTTTGGCGACCAAAATCAGTCCGGCCGGTGTCATAGGGTATACGGTCCGGCCCAATTTTCGGTCCGGCGGACCGTATTCCCTTAGGGAATACGGTCCCCCCCGGACCCAACTCCCTAGGGAACACGGTCCGTGTAAAATAGTGTACATCCAGGGAATACAGTCCGGGGGAGGAGGCGGACTCAATTCCCTGACAGAATGGAGATTTGATTTTGACAACCACTGGTAATCATATAGCGTGTATAATGAAAAAGAGAAGTCGATCCTCACCGAAATCGCAACCTTAGCGTTTGACAACCACTGGTAATTATAATTAAAAAGAGAAAACGATTCTCACCAAAATCGCAACCGTTAAGGCAGACAAATTTATAATGAAAACAATTTTAACACGGAACAGAAGTTCTAATTGATGATTTGGAAGTTATATAATGAAAGCAATTAACAATTTAAAAACAAGACAGAAGTTCTTTCGGGTTTTAAATTGGTGACGTAGGCACCAATTTAGTAAATAAATTTTATCGCAATTATCAAATATTATATACAGACCTAGCAAGTTAAATATATAAGGTCTGTGTACATGTAATATTTGACAAATGATATGCTTAATACAATTCATACACTGATAACCATGCATCTTGTGTCTCTCATCTTTTATGCAGTTTGTGCAACATATTTTTACAATTATTTATATTAGTACAATCCATGAGACTCAGTGTAAGCCAGCAATTACGATGGTTCAAACTTTCATAGCACATATACATGTGTGTACATCGTTGGCATAAGTGGGATTACATTCTTCATTTTGTATCCGCGTACACTAGATTTATTAGCCGACATCGCTTGCACGTCCTAATACCAGTTCAGCTACTCTCCCCTATGTCTGCTAGTATCTGTCAGGTAGGATATTGATGCAACTGAACTGACAGTCATACTGTTGGAGTGGATCACTGCATGAACTCCAATCTTTCCTTCTACTGTCCCCTGTATAGGCCTATTATATTCCTGAATCATGGGCGGGATAAACTGTGTTGGTGCAAGGTGCTAATTAAGGCTTGTTATTCGTGTACTTTATACTATAAGTGGTATAATAGAAGCCTGTTTTCACCCTCTGGAGCATGGAAAGAGAAGCAAGTAAGTTGATATTGCTATACTTGCGCGGCCTGAGGATTGATATCGAGCAGTATATCGTTTAGGTAAGAATAGATTGATATTTGCAGTGAATTCTAGTTCTTTTAAAAATCGTTTCACGACCGTTACACCGGTAGAGATCTAGCCAGTTTGGTCCATTCCTATTTACGCTCCTTCCTAACTTCACAATCAATGAACAGACTACGGTGAATACGAGTGTGTTGGTCACTTAGATTTGGCGATAACTCCCCATTGCTGTGTTTTCTAGCAGTTTAAGTTTCTACTGGGCTCTATAATATGGGTACTAGTAATAAGCCTAAGGGGGAGGATGGAAAACTGTTCTTTCAGTGTGTTTCAAAGGTGCATTCTTATTGATGCACAACTCTCGGAGGAAGACTGGTGATAATGTGTTTTTATTGGAGAGAATCAGTGTGTTAATAAGTCAATTTGTCATGTGTGTTTACACTTACACTCAGATGATGTATATGTATTGCATTCTTATAGGGTGTAGATGCGCACCTCTCCAAGGTGATTGGAGATCATGTGTTCTCATAGGTAGGAATTTTTAAGGTCAGTGTGTTTGCACGTACCCTCAGATGACATACACCTGTATGTATATGCACCTCTAAGACAAGGATTGGCGACTGTGTGTTTCCACTGGAGGGAATCAATCTATTTAAGGTCAGTGTGTCATGTTTGTTTGCACTTACCCTCAGATGACGTATATGCAGGCACGTCTTTTTACATGAACACAAAGACAAGCCAGACGGCTTAAAGACATGTGAGGATACTACAAAGAGACGCTGTCCCTACAAGATATGTAAATTTTCTATCAAACCTACACAAAGACATCCAGCCCATACAACACCACTAAAACAGTTAGTTATTCAGTTTTATTGTAATCCTTAAGCAGTTATTCAGTTTTATTGTAATCCTTAAGCATGGCTTTAATCATATACAGCAACAAGTAGCTATCTTGCGAATGCCATGTGTCTAATCAGTACACAGTGACACTCAAGACTAAAAAAACACTGGAGACACAAGCAATATTAATTGATGCCGCCAACCTTATATTTATCTGTGAAATTCACTTTTTGGCTGATTTAATGAATTTGAGTACACTCAATATCAGCATGTCTCTTAACTATTATCCCCCACTCATTCCTCTCTCATCCCATTTCTTTTTCTCCTGACACAGGTGTATAGAGGAAGTATGCAGTCACACTTAAAGAGTGTGCCAGGTCGAGTTAACCACTAATTAAGGACCAAGTTGTTGAGGGCCCATGCTATGTGTCCCTTTACCTCTTCTCACTTCTCTTCTCATCCCTCTTCTTTTTCCTACCTCCCCCTCTCTGCACACGAGCTGTGTTATTTGTCTGTGAAATTCACTTTTTATCATGCACATGATTGAAAAACACTTACTGATGCATCATTCTCTAATCAATAATAGCTGAAGTGTACTAGATTTATTTCTTTTTTACAGGTACGAACTGAATTGAGATCTAGATTTATCCAGTATTCTCATCTCTCTTATGTTCAGTTGACTATTATGATATAATTATGTGTATATTTTTTATTTCTTTTCATTTTATTCTACTTCGTCTGCACTTGGTGTTCACACGATTTGATAATATTAAACAACAGTGTTAATTGTTACAGAAGCTGCATGCATAATGTATGCGATCATTTTCGAACCAAATCATAATGGGAACAAATAAAAATAGGAACAACTTAGTATAATACATATAACAAATTAGTTTTAGAATAAGCATCCCTGACCGATCGAAGAAAACAGTTAATTGTTACTGACGCTGCTCATATAGTTGACGACCTGCGATCATTGGCTTTTGCTTTTCGAACCAAATGTGCTAGCCCTTACGTGAATGCAAGGGCCGGGTGGAATATACATATACATGCATGTATTTAAAACCAGGGAATACGGTCCGGGGGGGGGACTCAATTCCCTAGGGAATTGAGTCCGGTTAATTGGTTTTGTACAACCAGGGAACTCGGTCCGGGGGACCGTATTCCCTAGGGAGTTGGGTCCGGGGGGGACCGTATTCCCTAAGGGAATACGGTCCGCCGGACCGAAAATTGGGCCGGACCGTATACCCTATGACACCGGACCACTTTTGGCGACCAAAAGTGGTCCGCCGGACCACTTTCAGGTAGGACCACTTTTGCCATGACAAGGCTGGACTGTGATTCAGCGAAGAAAGAACGGATTGGTGAACTTCTACCGTGACTGGAACACCTATGTTGTCGGTTTTCAGTGTCCCGATGACTTTTCAGGAGAGTTCTTTTTAGGGCTCGATAAAATCAACGAATTAACTATTCTAGGTTCAGAGCTGCGTGTTGACATGACGGATTGGAGCAACTCTACAGCTTACGCGAAGTACAGTAGCTTCGCTGCCGGAGATTCGCAGTTACTATACACACTGACTGTGTCTGGATACTATGGTACTGCAGGGGACTCCCTGCATTGGAATAATGCAATGAAGTTCACTACTTTCGACAAGGAGAACGATTTGTATGCGTCAGGTAACTGTGCCGTAGTATTGAAAGGCGCCTGGTGGTACAATCAATGCGCGTACGCAAACCTCAATGGTGCTTACCAGGGTACGCTAACTAATGGTGGTACAGTCATAACCGAAGCTGACAGCGTGACCTGGAATAGTTGGAAAGGGATCTACATGCAGTAACTATTCCCTGAAGACCGCCTCCATGATGGTCCGAAGGAAGTGAAAAGCTACACTCCATGCATGCAGCCTGCATCTTTGTCTAACTTAGACTAGCTATAGGACTGACAGCTACTTGATATAGGCCAACTAGTATATAATGTGTTCGGTGCATGGAAAAATTATTTCATTATTTGCTATGTGACGTCTGTGATTGTTCCCGAAAAGAGGGTATAAATTCTTGTCTTGCAATAAGTATATACATGTACGTATCCAGCCTAAAGATTTAGACATACAGCCTCACATGACTGTGATGTACATGTAAGGCGCACGATGGTCGTGATGACAGCAAAGGTTGGTCGCCAAACAAATTATAGGTTTTGCCCTAATGCAGCAACCATGATCATATAGATGGTGGCAGCATATATAATGGAATTCCATTATCTATGGTGGCAGGTACAATGTAGATGACCATACAAGGTGGTAGGTAGATGACCATACATGCATGGTGGCAGGTAGATGACCATTACAAATCATCCTCAACATTCCAGTTTCAATAATTAACGTGTTGACACAGTAATAATTCTATCTGGCTTGTCAGACGTTGAATAAACCATGATTAATCTGCGATCGATATAGATATAATTGTAGGCAGTTACGTTAGTTTTGCTTTTATCTAGCCGCTCTTGTGAACATGAGAGTAACATCAGAGGCGAAGGCGTCAATCAAAGAGGACAGACAAAACAGCAAACTATAAGATGGTATGGTTGTAGGCAGTTACGGTAGTTTTGCTCTTATCTAGCCACTCTCGGGAACATGAGAATAACATCAGAGGCGAAGGCATCATGATTCATGCAGGAAGCTCTCAGCCATGCTCGCATAGAGAGGCCATACAAGCTGAACATCTGGAGTGGCACAAGGAGCGGGCACAGAGAATAAAGAAGACGATAAGAATGGACACATTTGCCAATTGCAGCTTGGCCTCCTCGCAAGTCAGAGAATCTCTAGGCAACTGAGCTGGATTATAGACCAAGAACTTTGTAGAACTGTTGTACCTATTTTCATGTAGTCAGTTTCATATCAAGTTAACGTGCTATATTAATCATGGTTATGAACCAATAATGACCATGCACGGACGCGGTAGATTCAGCGAAGGAAGAACGGATTGGTGAACTTCTACCGTGACTGGAACACTTATGTTGTCGGCTTTCAGTGTCCAGATGACTATTCAGCTAGGAGAGTTCTTTTTTGGGCTCGATAAAATCAACGAACTAACTATTCCAGGTTGAGAGCTGCGTGTTGACATGGCGGATTGGAGCAACTCTACAGCTTACGAAAAGTACAGTAGCTTCGCTGCCGATATCGCGACTTCGGAGATTCGCAGTCACTATACACACTGAATGTGTCTGGATACTCTGGTACTGCAGGGGACTCCTTGAGTTTTAATAATGCAATAAAGTTCACTGCATGCTTTCGGCAAGGATAACGATTTGGCTGCGTCAGGTAACTCTGCCGTAGAATTCAGAGGAGCCTGGTGGTACAATGCATGCTCGAGCGCACACAGACCTCAATGGTGCTTACCAGGATACGCTAACTAATGGTGGTACAGTCATAACCTATGCCGACAGCGTGACCTGTAGTGTAATAGTTGGAAAGGGTTCTATACTATTCCATCAGTGCCACCGCTATGATGATACGGTTCGAAGAAAGTGAAGAGTTACAATCCATGCATGCAGCCTGCACCTTGTCTAACTTATAGAACAGCTACTTAATTGATATAGGCCAACTAGAGTAGTAATGTGATGGGTGCACGGTACAGTAGTGAGTTCATTATTCGCTATACATGTATGTGATGTTCCCGAAAAATGAAATTCTCGCCTTGGTATATATATATATGTAGCGCACAGCCCAAAGATTTAGATGTGCAGTCTCACATGACTGTGATCTGTAAGACGCACGATGATCGTGATCAGAGCAAAGGTTGCCCCAATGCAGCAACGTACAAATTTGGCATCATTTGCTGTCTGACAACACTCACAAGGTCGGACAAAATCTGATACATCTCTCCACTGTAATTTGAAATAAAATCTCTCGGCAATCTTTTTGTACGTTATCTCACCCCAAATGGCGAGCTACAACTGAGCAACTGCTACAAATTATATGATATCTCTTTGGGGAGAGAATGACACGCTTCCAATTAATATTCTATTCTTCTTTCTTTCCCACAGCGTCGAGGAACTTGCTTCAATTCCATTCATCCGTCTTAAATAGAAGGCCATTTTCAACCATATGTAGCTAGAAGCTTTCCTGCATGCGTAAAGCTCATTTTTCCCCTCTACTTTCCCACAATCCTCAGTCGCCATAGTGGATCACTCAAACAGATTACATGTATATGCGGTATCAGTATCATCTAAGCAATGTTAGGTATGTAACAGACATACACACAAAGAGGGAAACAAATGTCTTACCCTATAAGGTAGGACATTTTGCCCTAATGTAGAGTGTTCAGGGGTGGGTAGGGTGGGTGGGGGTGAGGGGGTGAGGGGACACTTTACCCTGGGGGTGGGGTGGGGGGTGGGGGGGTGGGGGGGACAATCTACCCTCTCACACTGGTATGTAGATCTGTTCATCTAATTATATAAACCACAAATCCTCTCACATTTTCAAAAGGTGAGAGCTTTGTTATCTTCGGGTTACAGAGGTAGACTTCATGCCACTTATTTGGGTGATAAGACACAGATGAGTCAGTTGTCAATTGGTTTTGATCTATTGTGATAGGCAATAAAATATTATAGTACGTAATTTACTTAAGAATCATCTAGAAGAGGTTCACAAACATAATCTGCATTCATCAATGGTTTCCTTTCTTCCTCCACTATCTGCACTGGCACCTTCCTGCACAAATTCTTAACCCTTTCATACACAATGATGCATAGTGAGTACCACAGCGATAGACACGCTAATCAATATTTTCATATCATGTGGTCCGGTATTATTAATAGTAATGACAGAGGCATGCAAAAATGATTAATATATTTGCAATAAACGCTATTTCGATCAGAAGATCAGACCACTTCTTGTACACAGATAAGCCCACTGCAATGCACAGGTACATAAGAACACAAGCTATGATGGCCAACATCTTCACTGGTGTACTATCTGACAATACAAACACCAGGTACAGAGGGAGACGGATAAATAAAAGAACATCTGGCCAGAAACAATAAGATCTTTGAATGGTGCCTGGTAACTGTCAAGAAATGGCTTCAATTTGTTAACCCATTGAAAGCCCCTCCAATGAGATCTAGTCTGCAAGCACGGAGTCATCAGTAGAATGGCAAGATATGGAATGGTGATTACTATTATGACGAACATACCAAACAAAAACAGCAGAAGATATTTCTGTCCTAAATATTCAATATTTACATCATACTGCCATACATGAGAATCTGCTGAACTGTTCATTGTTTTGAGGGAAACAGGTGAGAATATGGTGATGATGGTTTGTAGGATCTTTGAGTATGGTAGGAGCACAAGAGTGGACACTACTGGGACTGCATTAAACCTGAAAAGTTTAGATAAACTAGTGGAATATCGTGCTGCAAAAATTACCACTGCTATAAGAGACTTAGGAAATACAAATTGTAGTCATGCATTAGCATAGCTGTCCATTCCATTGTAGAAGCAGGTCTCAATACCCCAGTCAAGGTTGATCCAAGCTATGAGTACAGACAAGAAGGATGAATAGCCACTTCTGTTATGGTAAATTATAGTATCATTAATTCGGATGAGGTTTGCATATAACACTATTCCATTCAAAGCACCATTAGCAACAGTGAACTTTGATATAAATAACACCACTACCAGAAGCACTCCCATCACAATGAACACAATGATTAGCGAGGGCCAACAGCTATCCTGGTTGTGTGATCATCCATCCATAGGCATAGGGAAGTTACAGGGAGGGCATGTTATTCTAATGTTTTATTATACATTACAATGTAAATAAAAAAACAACAACCTTCCGTCACTCCTGTTGCCTTCGAAACTTCTGGAGTCTGTGGCCCTCGCTCCATGTCATTTTTGACGGACTTGGGTCAACACATTGCAAACACCACAGGTGACAAAAGCTCTCTATCATACCTCATGCAAACGTTTTCAGTTACCATTCAAAGAGGGAATGCTGCATCAGTTTTCGAAACTTTGCCTCCAACCCTCTCCCCTCCTTTGAATGATTGATTTCCATATAGTGGTAGTATGTTTTGTACATGTATTGTATAAATTTACTTATGTCCAAAAAAAATCTTCCGATCCAAAGTGTTACAATTATGTACCATTCAAATTAAAGTACGCCATCAAAAGGTGTTGTACATCACAAGGTCATAACCATGCTGTATGTAACAAGTTATTGTGCCAAGGCTGTAATTAAATAATGATCCTTGGTAATCGATTATCTGTTGTTCAAGAGCATCAATCCTCACTACATTCCAATTATCCAATTAGCCTAAGACTATTTCCATTGATTAAATATCATTTCCTCAAGTCCTTGAATTTGAGGATACTGGTCTGCCATTAAGAATGGTCAAGTCACCAGGCCAGTTCGTTACAAAATCAGCAATTAATGTGCCCCCATTGTAGACATAAGCAATTAACAGATTTGGTGCAATGTTCCAGGCCGCCTCCGTAATATTGTCCTTCCACACCAGCTTGACATCATCCTTCACATATCTAAAATGTCTTCAAAGGTGCTGTCATCAAGGACGTTCAGCATGGTGGATGAAGACAGAAAAGTGATTGCCCCAAAGAATCCCCTTGTTGAACACCCTCATGATAGGAGTGCTGTGCACAAAATAGTTGTTTTTTTAAAAAAGAATGATTGGGCTAATGTGCTAGTAACAATGGTTGTTGATGTGAGGATTAACATTTTTGTTACTAACCAGAAGCCAGCTTGGTACAATGGCTATTTCAATTTCCTCATACTCTAGTTGCAGCATATATATAGGTGGTGACCTCACTCCTGTTGCAGGACTAGGGCCTTATGACCACTATTACTGTATTACCATGCTTCTCTACTTTCTACAGCACCGTACCATACCTTTAAATCCTAGATACTGCCACAGCCATCTCATTGAGAATATTATTTTTAAAATTAACAACCTCTACATTATTGTCACATTTACATCACACTTGTACACGCTAATACTTCATTATACTGGTATAATCAGAAAACTTGACACATGTTATACTCTAGAATCATCCAGAAGAGGTTCACGATAACTATTAACCGCATAGCCCTCTTTGAGCAATGGTTTCCTTTCTCCCGCCACTGGCACCTTCCTGCACATATTCTTAACCCTTTCATACACAATGATGCATACTGTAAGCACCACAGCACTAGTCACACCAATGGATATTATTATTTCATGGGGTCCACCATTATTAATAGCAACAGAGGCTGAA
Source organism: Spongilla lacustris (assembly GCA_949361645.1). Classification (NCBI taxonomy): domain Eukaryota; kingdom Metazoa; phylum Porifera; class Demospongiae; order Spongillida; family Spongillidae; genus Spongilla; species Spongilla lacustris. The sequence goes on along the minus strand of OX442417.1, from coordinate 3,539,937 downwards.
AGAATTAAAATATTTGCAATAAAGGCCATCTCAATCAGAAGATCAGACCACTTCTTGTACACAGATAAGCCCACTGCAATGCAATGGTACATAAGAACACAAGCTATGATGGCCAACATCTTCACTGGTGTGCTGTCTGACAATATGAACACCAGGTACAGAGGGAGACGGATAAATAGAAGAACACCTGGCCAGAAGCGATAACGATCTTTGAATGGTGCCTGGTAACTGTCGAGAAATGGCTTCAGTTTGTTAACCCATTGAAGGCCCCTCCAATGAGATCTAGTCTGTAAGCAGGGAGCCAATAATAGAATGGCAAGATATGGAATAATGATTGCTATTATGACCAACATACCAAATATAACCAGCGGAATGTGTTTCTGTCCAAAATATTCAATATTTCCATCATACTGCCATACATAAGAATCTGCAGCACTGTTCATTGTATTGAGGGAAACAAGTGAGAATATGGTGATGATGGTTTGTAGGATCTTTGAGTATGATAGGAGCACAAGAGTGGACAGTACAGGGACTGCATTAAACCTCAAAAGCTTAGATAAGCTAGAGGAGTATCGTGCTGCAAGAATTATCAATCCTACCAGACAAATACAAAATGTAGGATATACAAACTGTAGCCATGTATTAGCATAGCTGTCCATTCCATTGTAGAAGCAAGTCTTAATACCCCAGTCAAGGTTGATCCAAGCTATGAGTACAGACAAAAAGGATGAATAACCACTTCTGTTTTGGAAAAATATAGTATCATTAATTCTGATAAGGTTTGTGTACAACACTATTCCATTCAAAGCACCATTAGAAACTGTGAACTTTGATATAAACAGAACCAATACCAAAATCACTCCCATCACAATGAACACAATGATTAGCAGAAGGTAATAGTTTGAACAGCTTGCACACTGGGATGTTCCAAATGTCATGCTCAGGATCCCTTGGCACTGCCCACACAGTACTCCACTACGATTGTAGCTACACTGACTGTCCAAATCTAGTACATTGATTGTTTTGTTTCCTGTGCAATAATCAAATGGACATGGATCTTGAAATGCTGCAGCACCTTGGGATGTGAGACCTATCCATATGTTTCCTGTATTCAGTACTGTTACATCACTGATATTGCATATAAAGTTGTACCTCTGTAACAAAGGTTCACATATGCAAGATGAAGAGATAGTGTCATAGATAAATAAAATAGGACATGGTAATGTAACAATTTCAATCATATAACCATTCATTAAATAAAAATCAATTTCAGTTATTAGTACCATATTTCCATTCTTATACTCATAGGGTACCTCATAAGAACTGCACTGTTTGAGTGTTTTGAACACATTAATAACTCTATTGCCAGAGTTTGAATAAACCAAGATTACTGTAGGAACAATACCATTTCTCTGGCCAACAGTTATGAATGTCACTTTAGGTATTTGTCCTGGATATAAAGAAACACTTTGACCAGTTAAACAAACAAGATTGTTGGATGCATCACAAGAGTATATACATGGAGAATCAGATGATATCAGTGATGTAGATGGATTATGGTAGCCAATCTCGGTGATTTTATTGAATGCATATGTTGAATTATATATGCATGATTGTGGCTGACAGGTATCAATATTGCCTCCATACAACACACTGCCTGCATCTCCAGCATAGTTGCCTTCAAAATAAAGATGGATGTCTTCAATGTCAGTACAGTCAAGTAAAAAATAAAAACATGTATCACTGGCTGGTGTTTCGACATATATGGCTCCTCCGGTAAATAGTGCTGTGTTACTAATGAATGAAACATTTGTTGGTGACAGGAAATATAAAATAGAATCTGAATCAACGTATATAGCTCCTCCATAGGTAGCAGTGTTGTTAATGAATGTTACATTTGAATTTGCTAAGAAGTATAGTTTAGATGATTGAAGAAATATAGCTCCACCTGAAGTGATAGCACGATTACTGCTAAAAATGTTACTGCCTTGAAGTAAGAATACAGAATTTTGAACAGTAATGCTAGATTGGATAAAGGTGTTATTTTGTCCTAAATAAATTTCAGAATTTTGCAATAGCATTTCAGAATGTACAAATTGGTTGTATGCATCAAATTCTATATAGTTCAAATTACTTACTTGCACATTGCTGTTATAAAATGATGAATGTGCAATGTATATCAGACCATTATTATTATTGCTGAAGATGAATAATGAATTCATACTTTGATCTTGAGTGAAAATACAGTTTTCTAATGTAGCAAAAATGAATACTGGTTCGATGTAAACAATACCCATTGAAGAACCATACAGATCCTGTTCCGAAAAGTTGCATTCAAATATTGCGTTTTTGACTGTCAACAACGTCGTATTGGTTGAGGAATCACTGTAGTACAATGCACCATTCTCCACTGATATAGCATATGCACTGAAAATGTTGGTGAGTGTTACGTTGGAGATTGGTGAAGAGATAGCAAAATAAAAGTTAGCACCATCCCATGCTTGATTTCTGTATGCAACTAAACCATCTATGTTGATACTCAGATTGTACAGGGATCCATCAGAGCTAATTTTTAACCCTGCACCATCCGAGGCACTATTTATTCCCAAAGCCAATACCACCATAGATATGTTAAGCTGAATATTTGAAGAAGTGAGGCTTACATCGGAATATAAAAGCTCAATATTTCCACCATTGTATACAGATAATCCTTGGGGTATATATAAACTCCCTGTTTCATTCATACAGTTCCTAATGTGCACATCTTGATAAATGTTTTTCACAAGCTGATTATTGCCAACAAATGATGATGTCATTATCTGAGACTGTCCTAACACATTCAATGCATAGAGGCCAAATCCTGAGCTATTCTGAACTGAGAGACCATCGATCAGAAGATTGTATACATTGGTTAGGCAGATACTTGCATTAGTCAGGTATTGTCCACAGTTGAGTATGGTGAAATTTGCAAGAGTAAGGTTTGTAACATTGGAAAAGGAAATTGCAGAAGGATTGGTGCATAAAATGATAGTTGATGATTGAAAGTAGGAAATATTGCTGTCATAAGCATATGGGTGAAATCCATATTCTTCAACATTCTCAGCCACTGAACGTTGTGTGAAGTTATCTGATCCTACCAAACGTATGTTCACTATGTCCTGTACTGAAAGAATACTTCCTAAATCGAACAGGTGTACACCTGGCAATAAGATAAATTCTGTTCCAGATTGAAAGTAATATGAAGCATTATTGAAATATGTTTTAAACTCCTGGCAAGTATAATTGACATTGGTACACAAGGAAACATTTGGAGTGACATAGTAGGTGTGGTCATACTGTGAGGCTGCACAAAGAGACAAGCCCAAAATGGCCACCAGTATGAAGGGTACAGTATTTGCTGCAGCAGGTAATGTTTTGTAATCCATCACTTGATTAGAAGCACTGATGATAAAAATGTAACATTTCATCATATATACGTAACATTCTAATCAGGAAGATAAAAGCTATGATTAAAAGTAACATATGTAACATTCTATTTGCTTATAAACCAGATACATTGATACAACCATGCCATATGTTCCAGCTAAAGTTCACACACCAATACCCATAACTAGGATGGCTCAAGCAATGGACCTCGTCAAGGTGAGGTTCATCTTGCTGTATAGGTCATGGGTGACCTTGCTCCTCGCATACCCTGAATGCATGGCTATTCAGCGGGCCAGTAGCGCAAATGTGTTGACTGCCTCCTTCCTCCAATTACCACAGGTCTCAACTGCTAAGGGAAGACAACTCCAACCGAGCTCAGAGCACTTAGCATTGTTGCTCTGATGTTTGCATATTTCAGCTAACTCAGCAGCAAAACCAGAGCAAATACTTGACTGACCCAAAGTTCTTGGTATAATGTTACGGTGAAGTCGAATGCATCTGGCTTTCCACCTACCCAATTCTGCACTAAGGCATCGGCTGGTCGGGTGTGAGACATGTCAGGTGTCAGACCACTGCCTTCCTCCACCTTTACCCTTAAATGTGCTTCATGGCAAAAGCTCGACAAAAACATCCCGCAGATGGTTATGTAACATCCTATATCAATTTCAATCAGGGAAATAAATGAAGATAAAACGCATCAGTGTGTTGCCAAGAAGCTGAGTGCACCCAAAAAATGTACAAATGTATATGCAAGTGACTGAAAGTATAGGTATCATAACCTACATTTTATGTAGTGCTGTGATTATGATTATCAAAATATCGGTGTACCATGTACGTTGAATGATTTGGACTATCGACTTTAGTGTTGGTATTTTAATAGAGCAATTTAATAACTACAATGAAGCAAAACTGCTGACGCTTAGGAAGCTCAGACAATAGACATACACATGTACTGCTTTTAATTATTTCTTATTCTAAGACTTAGAGGTCTATTGCATTTCATCTTCGTCAAGTGGTTATGCAGACATACTGCAACTATCAAGTTAAAACTTACAGCTGAGTTGGATTTGTTGTATTATTTTCGTAAGGGGATTTATGTTTGACACAAGTTTTAATTATAGTGTACCTTTAGAAGTTTGTTATTAGTAGCCCACAACAGATTAAAATTAACCGGCTGTTGAATACATTACATGAATTAATTATAGTATTTTTCAAACAACCTATACATGTACATCAGTGCAACATTAATTTATACATAATAATACATATTCACAACTCAATAATGATAATCATATTGAGATATGAAATATACATGAAATCATTTTGTATTCATCATACGTCACAGCATACAAACACAAATGCATACACAAATAACTACATGCGCATAGTTCAGAAAACAATAGTACGCCAGTACCTTAGTTATATTATAATTATAGTCGCAACCGCCTAGTCTCGTACCCAGACCCTGATTCCTACAGATGCATTACCGCTAGGGTCTGGGTCATAGATCGAACTCTTTTGTTCTGACTTTCCTCGATTTCGGAGGACCAATCAAATTGAAGTGCACCTCTGACGTCACAATACGAGTGCAATTTGTTAATACATGTAAGTCACATGGTTTTACAGCTGCAGTACGTGTATCTATACCCAGTACAGAGCTACTTTACGTAGACGATTATCGCTACGTCTGTAGGTCAGGGGACGAAATTAATAACATTAGCACACAATATTAATTATATTATACATTAGACGCATCAGGTGCCCAATTTGTAGTGACAAGTCATATATTTCATGCACGATGCTTATCCCATTTCTGCGTTCCACCTCGAACATGTTGATCTAAAGCCTTTTTTGTTATTCACTAGCCGTCAGTTTTTTTCCCTGTGTGCGTGTGATAAAGTGAATTGTGCAGATAACTCAGCGCTAACCTCAGGCTCAGTGGTCCTGTTCCGACAGAGCTCTGAAGCTGAAGTCCGGCACTCCAATATTTACGAATGATTAGAGCAAAATCTAGCTTTTACGCGGTACATGTATAATTGGAGTTGAATTTGAATAATTGGTTGACAAATTAAAGCGACGTTGCAGAATGTAGTATACAGTGTCACGCAGATTCTGCATATGCGTCATATGCAGACGCATATCCTTAAAATGCTCACCATATGCAGACGTCTGCATATGAACCCTTTAATGATGTGCATCTGCATATGAACACTTTAATGATGTGCATCTGCATATGTTTCATATGCAGAGTCTGCGTGACACTGTATACTACATTCTGTCACGCAGTGCGCTGCGCGACTAGATTTTCAATCAGTGTTGACCTGTGATTACGTAGTGTCATTCAAAATGCGTAGCTTTGGTGTTCTATATGCGTATACTGGTACATACACGATGACACTGTTTTAATCAGTAACCATTACAGATTACACTGCTCGTACAAATGCAACTAGCTGTAACGAATCACAACCTCCTCTCACCACCTCTATTCGATTCTATACGGTCTATGTAGCTACAGGATATGGTAGTGTAAAATAAATGATTGGCTTACCCATAAAAGCCCCTTACCTCTCATCTTGATAGGCCCGGCGTACGTCAGGATGTGAATAATCACAATATAAACAACTTGGACTCCCACACGCACGTAAACACACTCTCTCACACGTATGCGATAGCTTTTTAATGCATTTAATTTTAATCATCTCCGAGTGGAGAAGCAGGGCAAAATATGAATTATAATAACTTAATTGTATGTATGTCATTGCAGGAAATGGTGGTTGTTTGTATAAAATGCTTAAATAAAAATACAAAGCTGATGACCGTGAATAGATTACATGTACATATTGTAATTATGTACACGTAGTTGCAGGCAAGGTTTTAGCTCTTGGTACCAGATATTGATACATGTATTCATGGTGCATGTACATGTTTGCGTTAAGTATACTGTCTGCACGCGCACACATATACGGATGCGTCGGTAACAGTATGGTTTATACATGTATAGTATAGGATATTAGTTGTATTAATTCCTTATATGTCTAAGCAACATATATAACGCTCCCCTCATGCATTTGCATAATTTTTTGTACTCACATTGACAAAAGAACACTATATGCTACGAACTTCTGTTTATATTGCATGCAGACCAGTTAAAATCTCAACCCATGCAAGCAAATACATGTGCAATTAGCTCTAAGCATATATAGAAAAGTCATATGACAAACACATTCGTACTTTGAGCTAAGAATCGTTAGGATGATACAATTCAGGAGAGCAGGAAAACTAAGCCGCACGCAGTGCAAAATATCTTCTGCTAGCTGTATGAATGTTTTTAAAACAACAAATAAGTCTTAACTGTTTGTGATTAATTTATATCAGGCAATGCCTACCTCGGGTGATGAAGCCCTTATACGCCCGCACTAACAACAACAACAAAATTGGCTCGTGTGTAAATAAGCGTATCGTTATCATGATTTAACGCTAGCGCGCGTACATGCCTACCTGCTGCAACATTTCTGGAAAGAAATGGTTCCCTAAAAAGATTTTGAACAACGGCGCGCAGCAGCGCTCGAGATTACGACAATACACCCGTTCAACACGATTTTGGTGGGAGCTTAGTATACGTACACTATGCGCATGCTTGTACTCATATACATACATATATATTCGACTTCGTACAAAGTTTTTTTTTCCTGAGTTGATCTAAACCTGTTCTAATGTCTCAGTAGAACACTTACAGAGTACCGTATGACGTGAATTGTGCAGATAGCTAACCTCGATGATGGCGTCCAGATCGTATGGTACATGTATGTATACATGCTTCGCCTTGTACCCATATTGGCACATACATTTGTACTTCGTAATTAACGTAAAGTTTTTTTTCTCCTTCGACCGCATGTTGAGTTGATCTAAAGCTGTTATAATGTCCCAGGCAGTAGGCCTAGAACATGCACTTACATGCAGAGTACCGTATGACGTGAATAGTCAGCGCTAACCTTAGTTGTCCTGTTCCGACGATGGCGACCAGATCTATGAAGTCAGCGGCGACGGAATCTATAAAAAAGTGATGCGGCCAATGATACTACATGTAGGTACCTCAGTATAATGATACAATGATGGCGGCAATTTATTAACAGGGGGGGCGAGCCCACCATATAAGGATGCGCATGCTGCAAAGTTAATTACCGTAACTGTACGACAAATTAACTACGTTACGAGCCACGGTATAAACTAGCTGTGCAATTCCTAAATTAATGCACCTCTTACGGACATCACCTTGTTTCCTTTCACCAAGTCTCCACCTTTATGACAATGAACTGCGGAACATGTTATGTTCAATAACAAACACCCTTCTGTCCATTCTTGATGATCGTGCATGGTTGCAAGCCTCACTCCCTGTGAAGTCTGGAGGCCTTGGAATAAGGAGCGCTGTTCACCTTGCTCCGTCAGCATATTTAGCCTCATTTGCGGGTTGTAGAGAACTCACCTTTACCATACTACCACCTCGTTTCCAGGAGTTACCAATCTCCCTTTGGGATACTGCCATCGCTGAATGGTCCACAGGTCATAATGAATCTCCTCCTTCTGGCAGTACACAGGCATCAGTAGTTCGTGTATGTTATGATACAACATACATTGATATTAATAAACATTGTACAACAACCAGCTGAATTGATTTTTTTAAATAAAACGTTGACAATAAATACAACATACAAAATAAACTAAAGCATGTCTTTAGGGCCTTGACTATAGAGTTAAGTGTTTCTCTGCATGCTTCGGACCCTAAAAAGAATGAATAAATGTCCTTAACTGAATTTTGGTGCAGCCGTAAAGTTCGCTAAGCAGATATCGGTGACAATAACAACATTAGCATTGGTTCAAAATGCATCAGTGTGTTAACAGTCAATGGAGAATAAGTAGCTGAGTACACTCAACAAATATGTATGCAAAGTGAATGAAAGCAGGGTTTGAAGCATTGTGAATATGATTACCAAAACATCCTTGTGCCATAGAATAATTTGGACGATGATCGACTTTACATGTAGTGAATAGAGCTCTTTCATGGTCACATGACAAAATGCAATTAATCACGTAAACGTAATGACGTTATCGTGTCCGCCATGTTGGTGCTCGGCTGCGTTGTCGATCAGTGTTTGACCAATTCTATGGTAGGCAAGGGTACAAGGTTAACATTTTGTTAACCGGAGATAACGTTTTGCCTTCCCTTTCTTTCAATCATATTCTAAGAATCTTTTGAAGCATAGCAACCAAACAACCTCGGTTGTGATTAGCATCCATTTGGGTACTAGCGAAACATATTCTTTTACTTAATGTGTCACATTTAGCGTATGAAAATATGCAATTACACTGCAGCGGTCAAATTGCTGTCGATTTACAAAATAGAGCGTTAACCGCGCGGGGTAAACATCCGTTAAAAATGCGGACAAAACCTAGCAAATGCTGTGGTGTTGCTGATTTTGTTTCCGCCTACCTCGTGCTATTTATAGAATAACATGGGTAAACAATTCGAAATCGGTGTTGCTCTTATACCGCTTGTGTGGGCAAAGTCATCGGCTCTCGCGCTGCAGCAGCACGCTATTGGATTAATGCCCTCGACTCGATCACAAAAATGGGTTGGTTTTCCCCCCTACCACAAGCGTACAGAAAGGGTTTAATCGGACTTGCCAACCCCTAGCTATAGCATTGATGGCGTACATAATACGAACGAAATAAACGCTGTACTGCCTGTACATACTGAACTTGTAGTGCGTTGTCTGCACTGATATACATGTATACATCACCACTATAAAACCTTCTGAATCAGTAAGATCTTCGGCTCGGCAGTGAATTGGATACGCTCATACATGTATACATGTACTCACCAACAAAATTAATAATGGGCATGGTATAAGTTATTTTTTGACAATTATTGGTTTTAAAAGAAATTCATTAGTTTACAACCAGCACTGTTAACCTATGTACACACAGATAAATGTTAACTCCGGCGAACACCGGAGTTAACACAGCGCGGTGGATCTATGGTTAAGATTCAATGCTAGATAACACCAATTTAACTTTCTCGTTGAACATTATGCTTACATTCACATGCAATCATTATCTATGTATATCACAGTGTGCAATGTGTACACGTATAATTCATAATTATAATACATAATAATGTACTAGTATCAAAAACACTTTATGATTGATTGCAATTATGAATTTTATGTGCTACTATTCTCAAGAATCACCAAGAAGAAGTAATAATCCTCATTGACCAATGGTGTCCTTTCTCCATCACTCCCTGCACAGGCATCTTCCTGCACATATCATTATAGGAGATATAATTATTGTAAGAAGGTAAGTGAGGGTGAAATATTCTGGGAGATAAGCCTAATAAGGTGGGCTAGGGTGTGCTCCCATTGGTGATATAGTCTAATAAGGTGTGCTCCCATAGGAGTACTATGGGCAGGCTAGATTAAAACTAATCCTTCCCATTGCTAATATCCTTTTTAAGGGACTGTTCCTTCAAATGCTAGATAACACGAACTTAACTTTCTGTACATCAAATCACCACAATTGTACATCACACAGTACAATGTGTACAATAGTCACTAATTACAATACATTATACACTCAAGAATCATCTAGAAGAGGTTCGCGATAACTATTAACATATATAATCCTCCTCCTTGAGGAATGAATTCCTTTAATCCTCCACTTCCTGCACTGGCACCTTCCTGCACATATTCTTAACCCTTTCATACACAATGATGCATACTGCAGATACCTCAGCAAAAGTCACACCAATGGATATTATTATTTCACGTAGTCCACTATTTTTAATAGCAATGACAGTGGCTGAAATAATTGAAATATTTATAATATAGGCCATCTCAATCAGAAGATCAGACCACTTCTTGTACACAGATAAGCCCACTGCAATGCACAGGTACATAAGAACATAAGCTATGATGGCCAGCATCTTCACTGGTGTGCTGTCTGACAATATGAACACCAGGTACAGAGGGAGACGGATAAATAGAAGAACACCTGGCCAGAAGCGATAATGATCTTTGAATGGTGCCTGGTAACTGTCAAGAAATGGCTTCAGTTTGTTAACCCATTGAAGGCCCTTCCAATGAGATCTAGTCTGTAAGCAGGGAGCCATTAGAAGAATGGCAAGATATAGAATGGTAAGATATGGAATGGTGATCATTATTATGACCAAAAATCCGAATATTACCAGAGGAAGGTGCTTCTGTCCTAAATATTCAATATTTCCATCATACTGCCATACATAAGAATCTGCAGCACTGCAGCACAAAGCCTCTGGACCCCATGCACCATAGCTGAACTGAACTGAATTCCACTGGCCGTAGAAAGTTATGGTGCATGGGGTCCAGAGGCTTTGAAGGCTTTCTCACAAGTAGCCACTCGTACGCGTTTAGCCATTCGTGAGAATACATCTAAATCTATGGCATTGGCTGACCTCTTTGGTCGCCTCAGTCATTCTTTAATCAGATCTAAAGCTCGTGTTATTCTGAGTCGTTCCTACTCCCACCTTATGCAGCAGATGGATGAACTTTGTGTGTAACTGCTCGTATTGTGTGCGGTTGTGTGTGAACATGTAAGTTGGATTAAGTAAATGTGTATGCTGTATATATAAAAGTGCTGAACGTATTTTTCTCCGGGTGAAAAAAATACCTTTCTAGGATAGCTCCTCCGCCATAGACCTAATCTTTCACATACTCAATGTAGTTAAGGCATGGGACACAACTTTTTGAATGGAGAAAATGAAGACCTCCAAGTGGCAACTTTCAACATCTACCACTTCAAGAATGAACAATCAAATGCTTTGTTTATCATGTTGTTGTCTTGTCATGTCATTTGTACATCATGTAAACATATTATGTTGTCATAGCAACTACGCGCGCATCGCCACCTGCTGGTTTACGCAACTATTTCCTTAACATAATGTTATGCAAAAGGCCGCCGGTAAAAAGTAGGCTAATGTTCACGAAATATGGACTAGCGTATGCACCAAACTTTTGCCTAACTCGCAATGCTTGGGAAAAGAGTACATCGTATTCTAGTAATCATGAACAATGCAAAAAACAGGGAGTCTGCGGCACTAATTTTTTTTTTTACTAATTTTTATTACAATATTGCGAGCCCATCCATTGTATGAATTACAAGTTCCACCCGCCATAACAAAATATAGTCCCTCTTGAACAACCAGGTTGTTACCAGGACTTCATCTATTTGTGTTTTCGATTCGGCAAGTCGTTCTGAAGTTAAGCACCATCGTCTATGCGGCCAAAAAGCGGCCATATAAGTGGGGTGTGGTGATTACGTACATTTCTGCCAATCATCTTATTTGCAGCTGCTGTTACCGATGGTCAATCTAGCTTGAATACGATCGATCAATCAGAGGTAACTTCCAAGTGTACAAGCCGCGCTAAGGTAGGTGTGTATATAAATACGTGTATGCAGCGCACGTACAATATCTTCTTTGCCGACAATGTGTGCTTAACCTCAATATGCCTCACATACACTCAGGGCCCGGACTCTTCTCTGCCACGGAAATGTGTACCTAACCTCAATATATAGCTACAGATCTACGTCGCCTATTAAAATGCAGCTGGTGTTACCGATGACGGTCAATCTAGCTTGCATATACGATCGACCAATCAACGGTAACTTCCAAGCGTATGAGTACCTAGTAAAGCCGCGCTATAACTACTAATAGCATACATTGTATAAATACGTGCGTACAAATTATGACATCTCTGTCGCCAATGGGCCACACCCTCAGGGGCTCTCACATACAGGTCACACCCACAAGGTGCTCTGCCGCTGTGCAGTTAACCCTTTCCTGCCTCACATACAGGTCACACCCACAAGGAGTCTGCTGTGCCGCAGTGCGGTTAACCCTTTACTGCCTCACATAAAAGTCACACCCACAAGACCTCTTCTCTGCCGCAATGCGGTTAACCCTTTTCTGCCCCACATACAGGTAAACCCACAAGGACTCTGCTCTGCCGCAGTGCGCTTAACCCTTTCCTGCCTCACATGCAGGTCACACCCACAAGGACTCTTCTCTGCCACAATGCGGTTAACCGTTTTCTGCCTCACGTACAGGTCACACCCACAAGGACTCTTCTCTGCCGCAGTGTGCTTAACCCTTTCCAGCCTCACATAGAGGTCACACCCACAAGGACTCTGCTCTGCCGCAATGCACTTAACCCTTTCCTGCCTCACACACAGGTCACACCCACAAAGACTCTTCTCTGCCGCAGTGCGCTTAACCCTTTCCTGCCACACGTACAGGTCACACCCACAAGGACGCTGCACTGCCGCAATGCGGTTTACCCTTTACTGCCTCACAATACAGGTCCTCACATACAGGTCACACCCACAAGGACTCTGCTCTGCTGCAGTGCGCTTAACCCTTTTCTGCCTCACATACAGGTCACACCCACAAGGACTCTTCTCTGCCGCTGTGCGGTTAACCCTTTTCTGCCTCACATAAAGGTCACTCACACCCACAAGGACTCTGCTCTGCTGTAGTGTGCTTAACCCTTTTCTGCCTCACATACAGGTCACACCCACAAGGCCTCTTCTTTGCCGCAATGCGGTTAACCCTTTTCTGCCTCACATACAGGTCACACCCACAAGGACTCTTCTCTGCCGCAGTGCGGTTAACCCTTTCCTGCCTCACATAAAGGTCACACCCACAAGGACTCTTCTCTGCCGCAGTGCGCTTAACCCTTTCCTGCCTCACATAGAGGTCACACCCACAAGGACTCTGCTCTGCCGCTGTGCGGTTAACCCTTTTCTGCCTCACATACAGGTCACACCCACAAGGACTCTGCTGTGCCGCAGTGCAGTTAACCCTTTACTACCTCACGTACAGGTCACACCCACAAGGACTCTTCTCTGCCACAATGCACTTAACCCTTTCCTGCCTCACATACAGGTCACACCCACAAGGACTCTGCTCTGCCGCAGAGCGCTTAACCCTTTTCTGCCTCACATAAAGGTCACACCCACAAGGACTCTGCTCTGCCGCTGTGCGGTTAACCCTTTCCTACCTCACATACAGGTCACACCCACAAGGACTCTGCTCTGCCGCAGAGCGCTTAACCCTTTTCTGCCTCACATAAAGGTCACACCCACAAGGACTCTGCTCTGCCGCTGTGCGGTTAACCCTTTCCTGCCTCACATACAGGTCACACCCACAAGGACTCTGCTCTGCCGCAGTGCGCTTAACCCTTTTCTTCCTCACATACAAGTCCTCACATACAGGTCACACCCACAAGGACTCTTCTCTGCCGCAATGCGGTTAACCCTTTTCTGCCTCACGTACAGGTCACACCCACAAGGACTCTGCTCTGCTGCAGTGTGCTTAACCCTTCTCTGCCTCACACCCACAAGGACTCTGCTCTGCCGCTGTGTGGTTAACCCTTTCCTACCTCACATATAGGTCACACCCACATGGACTCTGCTCTGCTGCTGTGCGCTTAACCTATTTCTGCCTCACATACAAGTCCTCATATACAGGTCACACTCACAAGGACTATGCTTTGCTGCAGTGCTGTTAACCCTTTTACGCCCCACATACAGGCCACACCCTCAGAAACTGTTCTCTGCTGGAAATGTGTACCTAACCCCATTCTACCTCACGCACTGGCCAAACCCTCCAGGGCTGTACTGGCTTCACTCACACAAAGGCTTAATGTACTGCTGATTTAAAAAGAAAGTTGGAGAGTTAATAGTAACACCGTGCTCACACTGACGTGAAAGAATGGTCTGCAACCACGATAGTGTGAATGAAGTAGCAATATATATATTTAGACCTGGTGGCGGGCGTCTATCTAACCTTAAAACGCGGTCGGCGCGGTATCGATAGTTATCATAACCAATCCGGTCGCTGTAGAAACTAGACGGAGTGCCGCTCCGCATAATATGCTTATAAGAAACATATCGCTTGTACATCATAATGGAAAAATGGTTTTCCATCTGTATATCGCGCACGGCGTGCCTGCAACAACCTGGAATGATGTAATTCAATGTTGTTACCAAGAAACGTACGGGGCGTGCGCGTAAAATTGTGTCCCATGCCTTAACTACATTGAGTAATATAATGTGTTTATTGTGATGTATTGGCATACGTATATTTAGAGTGCAGTTGTGCGCATGCTCATTGATTGAATGATCCTTTTTGTTAATGAGTGAATCGTGACTGAGAGCCAAGTCTGGGGGTCCAAGACACTACAAATTGGCGACGAGGGTAAACGTAAGCTGCACGTCGGCGCGAAATGACGTATCACGGCAAGTTGAGCGAGTTTGATTCAACTTCCGAGGACTGGCCTTCGTACGTGGAGCGTATGGAGCAGTACTTCGCGGCGAACGACGTCGGTGACGAAACGAAGAAGCGTGCGATTCTACTCAGTGTCTGTGGGTCCTCAACTTACCGCCTCATTCGAAGTTTGCTTGCCCCTGTGAAGCCAGGCGAGAAATCATACTCTGACATAGTTGCGCTAGTCACTACTCACCTTAACCCGAAACCATCTGTTATTGTTCAGAGGTTTAAGTTTAATTGTCGAGTAAGGGGGGAAGTCGAGCCTATTGCTGATTTTGTAGCGGCATTGCGAGCATTGTCGGAACATTGCGAGTTTGGCATGTCGTTGGAGGATGTTTTAAGGGACCGCTTGGTGTGCGGGATTAACAACTCTTCAATACAGCGAAGGTTATTGGGTGAAGGGGGTCTGACGTTCAAGAAAGCATTAGAGTTGTCTTTATCAATGGAGTTGGCTAACAAAGGTTCAAGTGAATTGCAGGCTGCTACGAAGTCAGATGAACAGGTGCAGACTGTACAAAAGTCTAGGGGCCTACAATGTTATAGGTGTGGTGGGAACCATTTGGCTCATGTGTGTAGGTTAAAAAACTTGATCTGTAGTCAATGTGGCAAGAGGGGGCATGTTGCCAGGGTGTGTCGGAGCAAAGCTACACTGAATGCACCACAGAGGGGTAGGCATGATGTGGCAGCACTTGACGAGGACATTCCCTTAGAAGAGCCATCTGTGCGTACTTTGTATACCCTTGCCACAAAGGAGGCCCCATTTCATGTGACCTTGAAATTACATGGGGTGCCTGTTTCAATGGAAATAGATACGGGGGCAGCCAGAACTGTTATGAGTCAACAAGCATTCAAGTCAACTTGGGGCAAATCCGTAGCCCCTGTGTTGCATGATACACATATCAAATTGTGTACATATACAGGAGAATCACTTAAAGTCTTAGGGGTGGCAGATGTTACTGTAATGTACAAAGGACAAGAGACAAAGCTGCCCTTGGTAGTTGTTGGGCAAGGAGGGCCCAATCTTTTAGGACGTGACTGGTTGCGTGCTTTGAAGTTAGACTGGGGAGCCATTCGTTTAATTTCTGCAAATGCAAAACATTCCAGTTGGGAGCAAATTCTTAAAAATCATGCAGCTCTTTTCAAAGAAGAGCTGGGCACAGTGAAAGGAGTAGTGGCAAAAGTCCATGTGGAAGCAACAGCAGCTCCATCTTTCTACAAATATCGTTCAGCCCCATTTATTATGAAGGAAAAGATAGAGAAAGAGCTAGAGCGCTTGGAGCTAGCAGGAATTATCACACCTGTACAATTTTCAGAGTGGGCTGCCCCAATAGTACCGGTGGTGAAAGCTGATGGTTCGATAAGAATTTGCGGGGATTATAAATTAACACTGAATCGTGTAGCCAGGATAGAAACATACCCTATTCCACGTGTTGAAGAGTTGTTTGCCGTTTTACGAGGAGGTGAAAAGTTCTCCAAAATAGATTTGTCAAGTGCATATCAGCAGATTGTTCTAGATGAGCAGTCTAGGCCTTATACCACCATTAACACTCACAAAGGGCTTTTTATGTATAACAGATTGACATTTGGTATAGCATCGGCTCCAGCAATTTTCCAACGTACGATGGAAACCATCCTACAGGGGTGTCAGCGTACATGTGTGTACTTTGATGACATATTGGTTACAGGGTCTTCAAACGACGAACATTTGGCTAATCTGGATAGTGTGCTTTGTAAACTCGAGGGAGCGGGCTTACGACTCAACCGGGCTAAGTGTGCATTTATGCTACCTAGTGTTGAGTATTTAGGGCATAGAATCGACAGGGAGGGATTGCACCCTACTGAAGAGAAGGTCATAGCAATCCACAATGCACCTGTACCTACAAGCGTAACAGTGCTGAAATCATTTCTGGGACTCCTTAATTACTATTCTAAGTTCTTACCCAACGTATCATCCACGTTGGCACCACTGTATCTACTGTTACGAAAGAAGCAGAAGTGGGTATGGGGTAAAGAGCAAGAGGAAGCTTTCCTCAGAGCTAAAAGAATGTTTCAGTCATCGGCTCTATTGGTTCATTATGATGGGAACAAGCCGTTGCTGTTAGCATGTGACGCATCCTCATACGGAGTGGGTGCTGTGTTATCACATGTGATGTCTGATGGGTCAGAAAAACCCATTGCGTTCGCATCACGATCAATGACAGCTGCTGAAAAAGGGTACTCGCAGCTCGACAAAGAAGCCTTGGCCATCATATTTGGAGTTACTAAATTCCATCAATATGTGTATGGAAGAATCTTCACTATTGTGTCAGACCATAAGCCATTAATATACATTCTTGGTGAGAAAAATGCTATTCCACCAATGGCTTCAGCTAGGGTACAACGGTGGGCTTTGACGCTTTCTGGCTATCAATACACCATTAAGTACAAGGAAGGCATAACACATGGTAACGCTGATGCACTCAGTAGGTTGCCGTGTCCTTGTACCAGTGATGCAAAAGCTCAACAGACCCCAGGTGAATTGGTGGGGTTGATCGATCTGCTAAACTCCTCAGCCACAACAGCCAATCAAATACGGAAGTGGACGGATAAGGATCCTACACTGTCCCGGGTGAGACAATTTCTTTTGACAGGATGGCCCAGTAGCAACTTAGCAGAGGAGTTCAAACCGTATGTGACTAGAAAGTTAGAACTTAGTGTTTTGGATGGGTGCGTGTTGTGGGGAGCAAGAGTTGTGATACCACCTCAAGGGAGAGCAAATATCCTGCAGGAGTTACACGAGGTCCATTTGGGTATGAACAAAATGAAGGGTTTAGCTCGTGGGTATGTTTGGTGGCCTAAATTAGACAGTGACATAGAAGACCTGGTGCGGAAGTGTGATGTGTGTCAATCTTCAAGGTCTTTACCGGCAGTAGCTCCACTGCACCCTTGGGAGTGGCCACAGCAACCCTGGTCTCGTTTGCACCTAGATTTTGCGGGACCTTTCTTGGGTCACATGTACTTAGTGCTTGTGGATGCTTATTCTAAATGGATGGAAGTCCAAGTGATGAAAACAATTAAGCACAGACACTGAAGAAGATAGAGATGCAGTTATCATCCCAGAGGACTCTGACACCGGTCCACAGGAGGCAGTAAACCTTCCTCAGGAGGTAGCACCAGTTCCACCGATGACCTTGGGGAGATCAACCCGAGTTAGACAAGCACCTGACCGCTACTAGACAGAGAACACACATATTGACTATTATTGAAGTGCATAAATGTATAGTTGTGTGTTAAGGGGGGAGGAATGTGATGTATTGGCATACGTATATTTAGAGTGCAGTTGTGCGCATGCTCATTGATTGAATGATCCTTTTTGTTAATGAGTGAATCGTGACTGAGAGCCAAGTCTGGGGGTCCAAGACACTACATTTATTGTCTTTATTGTCTATATATATAATTATATAATATATATACATGACTGGGACAGTATCCGCGAAACTTTCGTACGTTTTATAACATTATAAAACAATAGTGTTATAACGTTTGAATCGCTATATCTTCCGAACGTTAAGCGTTATTGACATTCTATTTTCAGCACTTCATACTACACCATTTCTCTATTACACAATACATTTTGGAGTCTTGCAGTTGCTCCGTACCAGCATTGCAACGTTCGATACCCCACCGGGTTCAAACCCACCATAACTTTCGATAGGAGCAATCAAATCGCTTCAAATTCGGTTTGTAGGTAGAGAGGTCCTATACCTATCTACTTGTTCTGTTCGTTAATTTTTATGCCATCCGTTACAGAGATACAGTTGAGCAAACTACGTGTGCGTTTTCCCGCTTGATTCGCGCCAATGATATAACCACCGCCTCCCCATACATTGAGCGGGAAGCGATTTGCCCAAATCATTGGCGCGAATCAAGCGGGAAAAAATGCACGTAGTTTGTTCAACTGTATCTCCGTAACGGATGATATAAAAATTAACGAACAGAACAAATGTATAGGAATAGGACCTCTCTACCTACAAACTGAATTTGAAGCGATTTGATTGCTCCTATCGAAAGTTATGGCGGGTTTGAACCCGGTGGGGTATCGAACGTTACAATGCTGGCAAGGAGCAAGTGCAAGACTCCAAAATGTATTTTGTCATAGAGAAATGGTGTAGTATGAAGTGTTGAAAATAGGATGTCAATAACGTTTACCGTTCGGAAGATATAGCGATTCAAACGTTATAACACTATTATCTTATAATGATATAAAACGTACGAAATTTTCGCGGATACTGTCCATGTATATATAAAATTTAAGTATTATACACGAATAGTTTATATGTACAAGGTACAGAATATGTAATACACACAACACTTAAACCACACTACAGTTATTTAAATTTTAAGATGGGAGCCACCTGGAGAGGATCGTTGTCACATTCGCTCTCACCAAGTGCAGGTTGAGCCTACTGTACAGCTCAGACAGCACAGCTGATTTTGTTTTGCCCGATGTTATGGCAAGACGGGAGACAAGCATTTTAAATGAATCTATGGCTTCTTTTCCCCAAGCACCATACGACTCTGCAACCAAAGGTATGCAACACAACCCCAAGGCATTGCATTTGGGGTCATTTTCTGTGTGTTTACGCTCTTCAGTGGACAACGCATACGCGCAGCTGCCCCAGCTGACAATCCCGCAATTTTAGGATTTATCGGTGATGTCACTGATATATCAAAGGCAGCTGATTTACCAAGGGCCCAATTGGGTAGTAAAGTGTCTGTGGGTCGCGTGAGTGGTCATGGTCTGAAGTAAGGTTGCTGCCCATCTCCACCTTCACACTCAAGTGGGCTCTACAGCAAGTCTCCACGAACACATTGCGCAGATGGTATATAATTATATATATAATTATAATTATATATATATATATCTATATGAACAATCATCCTCAACGTTCCAGTCTTATCCTTCACTAGTTTGAATCCTTCTAATTTTGAAACTGCCTCCAAATGTGATATCATCAAGGCAGCCTGAGCAGAGCTGAGAGTTCAGCATGGTGGTATAAGAGACAGTGAAGTGAGGACCATACAATATCCCCTTGCACTCTCATGATAGGGATGTTGTGCCACCCAAAATACAGAGTACATGTACATTTTTGTTAATAACCAGAATGAATGAATGGGCCAGAGATTGGGCAGCTTGGTCAGAAGATAATGATGACCTTCCTACATTGTTTCCCAAGAAGTCTTTGGACCTCTCCAGGTCAATTTCCTTATGCTCAAGCTCCTTGGGTCATGTTTTAGTATATACGTGTAGGTGGTGTTGACTGTACTGTAGGGCTAGACATTGTGACTAGAACTAATCTCTCCCATTTCTAATATATACTTTTCAAGGCACTGTTATTCAAATGCTAGATAGCACCAACTTATAACTTTCTCATTGAACATTATACTTGCATTCACATGAAATCATTACAAATGTACATCACAGAGTACAATGTGTATAATCATTAATGACAATACATAATATACTCAAGAATCATCTAGAAAAGGTTCACGATAACTATTAACATAATCCTCCTCCTTGAGCAATGGTTTCCTTTCTTCCTCCCCTGTCTGCTCTGGAATCTTCCTGCACATATTCGTAACCCTTTCATACCCAATGATGCATACTGCAGATACCACAGCAAAAGTGACACCAATGGATATTATTATTTCACGTGCTCCACAATTATTAATAGCAATGACAGAGGCTGATAGAATTGATATGTTTATGATAAAGGACATTTCAATCAGAAGATCAGACCACTTCTTGTACACAGATAAGCCCACTGCAATGCAATGGTACATAAGAACACAAGCTATGATGGCGAACATCTTCACTGGTGTACTATTTGACAATATGAACACCAGGTACAGAGGGAGACGGATAAATAGAAGAACACCTGGCCAGAAGCGATAATGATCTTTGAAGGGTGCCTGGTAACTGTCAAGAAATGGCTTCAGTTTGTTAATCCATTGAAGGCCTCTCAAATGAGATTTATTCTGTAAGCAGGGAGCCATCAGAAGAATGGCAAAATATGGAATGATGATTATTATAATGACCAACAAACCAAATATAACCAGAGGAAGGTGTTTCTGTCCTAAATATTCAATATTTCCATCATACTGCCACACATAAGAATTTGCAGCACTGTTCATTGTCTTGAGGGAAACAGGTGAGAATATGGTGATGATGGTTTGTAGGATCTTTGAGTATGATAGGAGCACAAGAGTGGACAGTACTGGGACTGCATTGAACCTGAAAAGCTTAGATAAACTAGAGGAGTATCGTGCTGCAAGAATTACCACTGCTATAAGAGATATAGGAAATACAAACTGTAGCCATGTTTTAGCATAGCTGTCCAATCCGTTGTAGAAGCAGGTTTTAATACCCAAGTCAAGGTTGATCCAAGCTATGAGTACAGACAAAAAGGATGAATAGCCACTTCTGTTTTGGAAAAATATTGTATCGTTGGTTCTGATGAGGTTTGCATACAACACTATTCCATTCAAAGCACCATTAGCAACTGTGAACTTTGATAAAAATAAAATAACACCACGACCAGAAGCACTCCCATCACAATGAACACAATGATTAGCAGAAGGTAATAGTTTGAACATCTTGCACATTGAGATGTTCCAAATATCATGCTCAGGTTCCCTTGGCACTGCCCACACAGTACTCCACTACGATTGTAGCTACACTGACTGTCCAAATCTAGTACATTGATTGTTTCGTTTCCTGTGCAATAATCAAATGGACATGGATCTTGAAATGCTGTAGCACCTTGGGATGTGAGACCTATCCATATGTTTCCTGTATTCAGTACTGTTACATCACTGATACTACATACCAATTTGTATCTCTGTAACAGAGGATCACATATGCATGTTGAAGTGACATTGTTGTTGGTAAATAGAACTGGACATGGTAAAATGCTAATGTCAAGTGAATAAGAATTCAAAGTACTTTCAGTTATGAGTTTCATAGTCCCATTCTCATACACATAAGGTACCTCATAAGAACTGCACTGCTTGAATGTTTTGAATACATCAACAACTCTATTGCCAGAGTTTGAATAAACCAATATTACTGTAGGAACAATACTGTTTCTCTGACCAACAGTTATGAATGTCACTATAGGTATTTGTCCTGGATATAAAGAAACATGTTGACCAGGTAAACATGCAAGATTGGTGAACGAATCACAAGGGTATATACATGGAGAATCAGATGATATTAGTGATGTAGATGGATTATGGTAGCCAATTTCTGTAATGCTATCAAATATGTATGTTGAATTGTATGAGCAATTTGATTCTTCTAACATCTGACAGGTATCAATATTGCCTCCATACAACACACTGCCTGCATCTCCAGCATAGTTGCCTTCAAAATAGAGATGGATATCTTCAATGTCAGTACAGTCTAGAAGATAATAAAAACATGTAGTACTGTCTGGTGTTTCAACATATATGGCTCCTCCAGTAAATAGTGCTGTGTTATTAATGAATGACACATTTGTTGGTGACTGGAAATGTATACTGGAATCTGAATCAATGTATATAGCACCTCCATAGGTAGCAGTATTGTTAATGAATGTTGAAATTGAATTTGGGAAGAAGTATAAATATGATGATTGCAGAAATATAGCTCCACCTGAAGTGATAACAAGATTGCTGATAAACATGTTACTGCCTTGAAGAAGCAATGTAGAATGTTGAACATTCATGCTAGATTGAGTAAATATGTTGTTTTGCGATAAAGAAACATAAGAATATTGCAATAGTATTATAGAATATACAAACTGATTGAATCCATAAAATTGTACTGTGGATTGAAAGAAATTCCCAACAGTGTTTTGAAAAACACAATCATTCATTTCATACATTGAATTATCTGCTCGTACATTGCAGCTATGAAAGGATGAATCTGAAATATATATATTATTGCTGTTGTATAGATGTATAAAGAACTTAAGCTCTGATCCAGTGTGAATATACAGTTGTCAAGTGTAGCATAACCATATCCTGATTGGTAAGCAATATATAATGATGATCCATCTCCTTCTTGTGAAAGGTTGCATTCGAATGTTGCATTTGTGACTTTAAACCACGATGCAATGGTTGAAATATCTGTGTTATACCATGCACCAGTCCCTACTGATGTAGCATATGCACTGAATATGTTGGTAAGCGTTATGATGGAGATAGGAGACGAGATAGCAAAACAAAAGTTAGCACCTGTCCCTGCTTGATTTCTGTATGTAACTAAATCATCAATGTTGACATTCAGATTATACAGGGACTCATCAGAGCTAATTGCTAATCCTGCCCCACATGAGTCATCACGATTTATTCCCAATGCCACAACAACCAATAAAATGTTAAGTTGAATATTTGAAGTAGTGAGGCTTACATTAGAATAAACAAATTCTACATTGCCACCATTGTATTCAGTCAATGAACCAGTTATGTATAGACTACTTGTTTCATTCATGCAATTCCTGATAGGTACATCTTGAAAAATCTTTTTCACAAATTGGTTATTGCCCACAAATGATGACCTCATTATCTGAGATGTTCCTAACACATTCAATCCATATAGGCCAAATCCTGCACTGTTCTGAACTGAGAGACCATCAATCAGAAGATTGTATACATTGGTTAGGCTGATACTTGCATTAGCCAAGTATTGTCCACAGTTTAGTATGGTGAAATTTGCAAGAGTAAGGTTTGTAACATTGGAAAATGAAAGTGCAGAAGGATTGGTGCATAAAATGATTGCTGATGATTGAAAGTATGATATATTGTTGTCATAAGCATAAGGGTCAAATCCATATTCTTCAACATCCTCAGCCACTGAACGTTGTGTGAAGGTATCTGATCCTACCAAACGTATGTTCACTATGTCCTGTACTGAAAGAATACTTCCTAAATCAAACAGGTGTACACCTGGCAAAAATATAAATTCTGTTCCAGATTGAAAGTAATATGAAGCATTATTGAAATATTTTTTTAATTCTTGGCAAGTATAATTGATATTGGTACATGAGGAAACATTTGAAGTGACATAGTAGGTGTGGTCATACTGTGAGGCTGCACTAAGAGACAATCCCAAAATGGCCACCAGTAGGAGGGGTACAGTATTTACATGTATTGCAGCAGGTAATGTTTTGTAATCCATCCTGCATGATGATTAAATGTAACATTTCATCAAAATTACTGATATATTGCAACATTCAAAATCCATTTCAAAGTAACTGTAGTAGATGAGACTTTGTAATATAGTAAGACTCATGCGCATGCACACATGATTGATATACATGTAACTAATTAGCTAGTATTTAAGTTGTATTTCAGTGCTGTAAATCACTTCGTGTGTAGTGTTAATTTTATATGGTGTATATACTGTGCATGTGCTGTGTAGGGGGGGGGGGGGTTATTATTATTAAATTGGCAACCATTAGATGGTGGCAGCGATGGCTGAGTACCTGGGACCATTATAAGGTGTTGGCGAATTCTGCGAACAATGCCTCCAGAGGTGGAGACAATGTAGGATCTTGGGGTGTCAGCTGTCGCAACAATCCTTCCTCTTGTCTGTTTGTCACCCGTTTGAACCCAGATCTCTGTTTCATTTCAATTCTGATTGTGCTCGAGCACTGTGTCGCTTGTCGTAGTTGTCTTTCTGTGTCCTTTTGGCAGTTCATCAGATTTATAAAATGCTTTGAGGTGTGACCATTCAGGGATCAACCAGTTTGTTATTTGTGGTTTGGTTGTGTGCATACGCCATCCAAACAAGAGTTCAGCTGGACTGAGACCACACACACCGTGGCAATCGTGTTGCCCTGTAGTTAAGCAGAGCCAGTTGAGGATCATCAGCTTGCTGAAGGAGTGCTTTGGCTACTGGTGGTATGCTGAAAACCATATGAAGCTGCAAATGCTTTCATTTCCTTTGAAGTGTACTGAGGCCCATCATCTGTGATGAGTTCTTCTGGAATTCGGTTATGAGCAAATACCAGCTCGAATGATTCAATCAGGATATGGGATGTTGTTCTTGGAAGTTGTATCACTGGACCCTGTGCCCATGCTAAATGAATATGTCTGAAGCTATCTTCTGCCAAGGATACTTGGAAAGAGCTGTGGGTATCATTGGTTCAATTGGAGTAACGTTCCTTTTTGTACATACGTGACAGTCTTGATGCATTTTGTGAATCTGTTGACTCAGCCCTGGCCACCAAACGGCACTCGGGCAACGTGCCCCCCCCCCCCCCCCTCCGGAAAAATTTATGCTATTAACTGTATTTGGCTGCTCAGCTAGCTAGCTCTGCCTACATGTATACCTACGACTATTGATTCATACAGCGCGTGCGCGATGCGCGCCGATATAGATAATCAATTATTCATTACCGATGTTTCATAATTATATGCAATGCAGCAACGGTCGCACAATTTGAAGGGATTGAACGTGACGGTGTGTCGCTATTTGATAGTACACTGCAATGGTCAGTCTGCCTTTTTGCTGTCTCTAAACGCTTGCAGGCAAGGTGCATTCAGTTTCCTACAGATGTATATCTAAGCGATAATGGCTTGGAGCCTCGGTAGAGAACATAATAGACACATTTGCGGCATGGCATCCTCGAAAGATGAATTGGCTCTTTTATTGGACAACAAATGAGCAGCTAGCAAATGCATAGCACAATTCACTGTAATCTAATTAAAAAAAAAAAAGAAAATCAAACCTTTTTCGAAGGGATTCAAGGAATATATTTTTTTAAAGTTGCAGACTCAGATGAGGGAGCGGCTTAATCTTCCAGTGCATTTTCTAAACGAATGAACGGTGAGTTCAGTACTACAATAGATATTAACTAAGCGTTTGGAACATTATTGCGGCGATTTATCGGCGCTTTGAACATACATATAGGCTAAGCTCTTGATCTGTTGCTCCCCAGCCTCGTATATTTCGTGCTTTTGGGGGGGTTTCTACGCATAAAGCGTTGGCTTCAGGGGCTCCGCCGCAGACCCCGATAGGGGAGCTTACAGCGCTCCACCATACCCCCTAGCTGGGCGGGAAGGTGCCCCCCTCACGCACCCTCCCCGGGGCGGCTCCGCCACACCCTTGTCACCCCCCCCCCCCCCCCCCAAATCCTTAATCCGCCGCTGGCTTAGGTCTTTTCGAACCAGCCAGAATTGGTATCAAGGTACATATTTCAGGGTTGGCCATCCAAGGCGCCTGAAGATGAGGATACAAAACCCTATTTTGCACGTATATAGCACATAATTGTCACTGCATGAGGGGTGCTTTTTTGTGGGGAAATCAGATTGTGGTCCCACCACCAGATAGAGAATGTGTATTAGCAGAACTACACGCATGGGGGCCATCCTGGTTTATCAAGGATGAAGAGTATTGCCAGAATGTTTGTGTGGTGGCCCCAGATGGAGAAGGACATTGAAGAGTTGGTAAAAGAGTGTAGTGAATGTAATTTAAATCGATTGAGCCTCTCCACCAAAAACTCCACTACAGCCATGGAAATGGCCCACAAAAATGAACGATGATTCTGGTGATAATAGATGCGCATTCAAAATGGAGCCAACCACATCTTAAACATCTCAGATTGCAGTGTCAGCGCTACTTCTGCAAGATTTGGAATTCCAGAAACTGTGATGGCTGAGAATGGGCCTTGCTTTGCCATGCAGTAAGGAATTTGAGGAGCATGCAGTTCAAGGAAGGTTTGAGGAAGATGATGCAGGGTACGTTGGAAGATAAGATGGCCTGGTTTGTGTTCCAATACAGTCTAACTACTTCAAACGACAACGGGGGAGTTTCCATTTGAACTTATGGTGGGGACGAGACTGCACGCTAACTCGAAGATCAAGTGACGAAGCGTCAAGAAAAACAGAGGCTCGAGCATGATGTGGGCACAAAAACAAGGGAGTTCGCAATAGGTGAACGCGTCTATGTGAAGATTTTTTCTTCAGGGAAGGAATGGCGATGGGAAACAGGAATGATTTATAAGTGCATGGGTCCAGTCTCTTATGTCATAGAGTTGGATAAAGGAGGGTTGTGTCGAAGGTATGTGGAACAAATCAGAAAGTGTTGGAGTCGGAGTAAGCAGCTGCAGGGAAAAGAGGAGCAGAACAGTGGGAGCTGAGTTTTCCATTCAAATGAAGGTAAAGAAACGAGTGAGTTGCTGGAGAGTGAACCAAGGTAACAAATTAAGAGATAGAGAAGAACAGCAGCAAGACGAAAGACCACAACTACCACCACAGAATGAAACCCAAGAAGACAGACGTTACCCTGCAAGGATACGAAGACCTCCGGATAGATATTAATAGAGGGAGGGAGGTGTAGTAGATGAGACTTTGTAATGTAGTAAGACGCATGCGCACACATGATTGATATGACTAATTAGCTAGTATTTAAGTGTATTTCAGTGCTGTAAATCATTTCTTGAATGACCTGAATCACTGCCAAGGTTACTACAGTAACATTGATTCAAAATGTGTTGTCAATGGATAATAAGTATAGCTTAGTGCACCCAACAAATATATATATATGAGAAGTGACTGAAAGCAGATAGTGCTGTGATTGCGATTACCAAACATCGGTGTACCATAGAATAATTTGGACTATCGACTTTAGTGTTCGTATTTGAATAGAGTAATTGAATAAGTAATGCAATGACGCAAAACTGCCGACGCTTAGAAAGCTCAGACAATAGACATACCGCTTTCTCTCTCATTCCAGATATATTCACTGGAGGTCTATTGCATTTCATCTTCGTCACCACAACTATCAGGGCTGTAAATCGCTTCATGAATGACCTGAATCACTGCCAAGGTTACTACAGTAACATTGGTTCAAAATGCATCAGTGTGTTGTCAATGGATAGTAAGTATAGCTTATAGTGCACCCAACAAATATATATGCGAAGTGACCGAAAGCAGATAGTGCTGCGAATACAATTACCAAACATCGGTGTACCATAGAATAATTTGGACTATCAACTTTAGTGTTGGTATTTGAATAGAGCAGTTGAATAACTACAATGAAGCAAAACTGCCGACGCTTAGAATGCTCAGACAATAGACATACCACTTACTCGCCAACATTTCTCATTTCAGATATATTCACTCAAGGTCTATTGCATTTCATCTTCGTCACCAAAACTATCAAGTTGAAACTTACAGCCGAGTTGGAATTGTTATTCGTAAGGGGATTTACAAGTTTTGATGTAAGTATACCTTTAAAAGTTTGTTAATAGCTCATAACAGATCTAAATTAAACGGCTGTTGAGGGGTACAGTGGCAGCAGATAAATGTTTTGTGATCCATCTTTTGAAGCACTGATAATTAAAAGTAACATTTCATTAAAATTATTATACATGTATGTACATATCTATATCAATTTCAATCAGGAAAATAAATGAAGAAATTAGCATTGGTTCAAAATGCATCAGCGTATTGTCAATGGAGAATAAGTAGCTGAGTACACCCAAAAATATATATGCAAAGTGACTGTAAGCAGGTATCATAACCTACGTTATTTGTAGTGTTGAAAATGGTATTACTGACCAAAACATTAATTTGGACTATCGGCTTTAGTATTTGAATAAAGCAGTTGAATAACTACAAAGAAGCAAAACTGCCGATACTGAGAAAGCTCAGAAAATAGATATACAACCCTACTCGTGAACATTTCTCATTCCAGATCTGATATAACATAATATTCAATCGGATAGGAGGTTGATTGCATTTCATCTTCGTCAACTGGTTATGCGGAAGTACTAGAACCATCAAGTTGAAACTTATATGCTTAACACAAGTTTTTTTAATGTTAGTATACCTTTATTAATAGCCCGCAATAGTTTAAATTCATTGGCTGTTATATTACATCTGTTTCATTAATTGATTATACTGTTTTTAAACAACCTTCATCAGTGCAACATTAATTTATGCACAATACTACATATTCACAACTCAATATTAATTATATTGAGGTAGAAATTCATCATATGTCTAGTTCAGAGTACAAAACAAATTTTCCAGTAAGACTTGACTGCTCTGGTGACTTTATATATGCACAACTGCTAATATTGTAATCTTACCCTTATATCATATCATCCTATCAGGTATTGAGGATCAGAAGGAGGAGAGACTTTTGTTTAAAGGTTTTTGGGTGAGAATGGATGAGTATTATCTGAACATACATTTAAAGAGATAGGGAGGATGAGGCAGCACACGAGATACATGAAGATGTACATGTGTTTTGCCCAGAAATGTAGAGTATAGAAATAATAGTAGGTAATAGCCACCAGTAGGAGGGGTAAGGTATTTGCAGAAGCAGGTAAAGGTTTGTAATCCATCATTAGAAGCACTGATGGTTAAAAGCAAAATTTCATAAAAATTATTCACTGCAAATAAATTGGTTGCAATATCAAACCAAAATTTGGTTTGATGTCTCCACTGCACAGTGTAAACCAACTTAGCTTAATTTTTGCGTTGGTTTATTTATTTATTTTTGGTTTGAAGTTTGACCCACCTATTTGGGGTAGGAAAAAAAGTTGCCTTGAGAGGTATTCGAACCTCAGCCACGTGCTTTCCATCCCCCAGCACCTAAACTCACCATCTTATCAGTTATTGAATACACCTCAGCAATTCCATGCAATATAAATGTTGACACTATTCACGTCTGACTCAAATACACGTTTGCAGATACCGACGTATTTAGAAAGGTGTGTGTGTGTGGGGGGTGGGGGGTGGGGCTTTGTAACTGTTCTTGTCTGCAAAACTGAACTATATCCTGTTGACCGTGTTTTATACTTGCAGCTCAGTTTGAATACCTATCTACACTTCTGAGGTATTCTTAGGGGAGGGACCATGTAGCTCATCTTCACTATACTCATATTCACGTGTTTATAGTTACTTGGGTATTTTTGGGGGGCGAGACTATGCAGCTTTGAATACTTGCTCTGGAGCTATCATAGAAAATGAATACTATTTTGGGGTGGGTGGGGGGGGGGGGGGGGCAATGACTATTTAGTTTTGAATACCAATTGTCACTAGTCTCTTCGCTGCTGGGAACTATATACTAGCCTATTCCCATGGCTTCAGTTTGTCATGCCATCTTGCAGCTACTCATCTCCTTAAAGATTGCATGGTTTGGTTCAAATTAAACCACACTGATGCATTCTAAACTGACCAAACTTGTAAATTTCGACAGTAAACTATAAAAACGGCTTGGTGTTCAAACCATCTACATTTACATGGTTTGAAAATGAAAACGTGACATATCAACCAAATTATTTGCAGTGTGCTTATGTACATGTAACATCCTGTATCAACTTCAATCAGAAAAATAAATGAAGAAAAGTAAAATTGGTTCAAAATACATCAGTGTGTTGTCAATGGAGAATAAGTAGCTGAGTGCACCCTACATATACATGTATACTGTATATGCAAAGTAGGTAGTTATATGCATGGGTTTGAAGTATTGTGAATATGATTACCACATCAGGGTACCATAGAATAATTTGGACTCAGAATGAGCAGTAATTTTTTAAGGGTTTGAATGTTGGAATGGATGAGTATTACATGTATCTCACTCTGTTGTCTGAACTTTATAAGCATGCATCAAGCTGAACACACATTTAAAGAGATAGGGAGGATGAGGTAGCAAAAGGATGTACATGTGTTTCGTCTTAAACTGGAAATACTCCTGAATAACATTGCCAAAGAAAAAAAGATCCTTATTGTACAAGGGAGGAGCGTTACGAATAGACATGCAATATATGTGATACACCTCATGCATGTTTTACAGCACGTGTATCACATGTCGTTATACTTGTGTAACGCAGTAGCCTCATCCCCAGAAGTCTGGGGGCGAGATTAATAACATCTGTACACAATATTATAGACGCATGAGGTGTCCATTTTGTAGTGACGAGTCATAAATTTCATGCACGTTACTTATCGCATTTCTACCAACGATATACTTCCCCTCGAGCAAGTTGAGTTGATCTAAAGCTTTTTTTGTTTTAACTGTCCCAATTGAGTGCGTATTTACTTGGCGACAGGGTTGCCGCCCTTAACCGCGGCAACCCTGCTTGGCGACTTGCAAAGTGCGCCTTATGAAGTGAATTGTGCAGATAACTCAGCGCTAACCTTAGTGGTCCTGTTCCGATCAGAGCTTTGAAGATGAAGTCCGGCACTGCAACATTAACGAATAATTAGAGCAAAATATAGTTTGATGTAATTGGTTGACAAAACGATATCGATGCGACAAGGTTGGCACTGCCAATTATTTTTGACCTGTTTCACTGTCATTCAAAATGATTGTGCACGAGCCTAAGCTTGCATTGCAGATTACACTGCATGGGTATGCATTTAGGCACAATGACATTGTCGGAGGCATGGCTGTCCCCCTGGAAAAAGTGTCCCCCCGGACATTCATGCCTAGGCACGATTGTCCCCCCGGACATTGGTGCCTAGGAATGAATGTCCCCCTCTAGGAAATATTGTCCCCTCATGCCGGACATTTTTTCCTAGGCACAGCTGTCCCCCCCCCCTAGTTGGGCGTAGCCCGACCTTCGCGTAATGGGTATCTAGCCTATACCTGGATTTGTACCCATCTGATAGCGTATGTGGGCTATACTATTATCACATACAGCCCACATACGCTATTAGATGCATGGGTACAAATCCAGGTATACCCGACCTTCCTCCAATACGCGAAGGTACGGTAGGGCTACGCCCAACTAGCCCCCCTCCACGTTTTCTCGTTTACCATAAAAGTTCAACCAAACACTTAGCCTTCGAATCCTCGTAACTGCTCTGCCTCATGCGTGTATATAAACTGATGTGCGAACGCGTTCGTGGAGGTTTCCTTTTAGAATAGCGAGTGTAGCTGGCCATGGACGACGAAATCGTTTTGAGCTCAGTTCTTGTTAAAAGGAAGGTATCCAGGCCAGTTGGATGTTCAAAAGATCAGAAACGTTCTTTTAGACGAAAGCGCGTGGAAATTACAAGGTTGACAATGGCGCTCTTTATTTACAAATTGTTCCAAGATATGAGTGGCGATCAACAGTGATCAAATGATTCAAATCGAAAGAAGAGCAGGAAAGAAAATGATAGATTGCCACGCTTCACCAGAAGGTAAATCGTCAGGCCTGGCGCGTATCCAGAATTTCAAACCAAATAATAACATTGTACGTCAATCGAATACGAGCGGGGGTGGGGGGGGGGGGGGGGGGGGGGGATCATGCACCCTTGCGATAGGCCAAATACGAACGGAGAGGGGAGGGTAGGCCAAATTAATACAAGTGGGGGGAGGAGGGAAGGTTAGTATCAGTTAAGTTTAGTAAAAAAATTTTTTCTATTGGGGGGGTTCAGGTAACACGGAAACCTCTATGGATATGCTCCTGATCGTTGTATAGATATATGCATGCGACCACCATGTATAGGAGCATGAGTGTAACTTTGATATCGGGTGTTCACTTCCAGCAAAGAAAAATCGTACAAAGTTCAAGAGTCAGTTGGCAAAGGTGTTTACAAGGCAAATGGCTCTGCACTGCATGCAGCAAATATCTGTCTGACACATGAAGCATGTTTTTTTGTGATATCATGATGACCACACGCGGACAAGCTAAATCATACTTGCATGCACATGAATTTTCATACGATTTATATTTGTCAGTAAACATTTACACAAGATAGGGTCAACTATCGATAAGGTTTTGAGCTTATCGGTAATTATCAGTAAGTAAACACCTATTATCGAATATTTACTGAAATTACTCTACGCCTATCGATAAAAACTTACCGATAAGCTTTCTTACTGAACGGTAATGATTACCGCTAAGGTAATAGGCGTGTCTAAAGGGTATCTGTTGTAATCTTAGTATCATTTGGCATCCGTGGATCCAGTAGGTTGTGGCATTCCTTATTAGTTCCTTGCATGCAATCCTTCATAGCCTGCAAGGTTATTGATGGGTTCCCAAGTGTTGTGTGCGGACTATTAACGGTCCTTGGTCCAACCTACCCATTTAATTTCGTACTTTGGTTGGCCTTCAATGGCCAATAATCTCCTTCGGAATAACCTGATATTTTGCAAGGAAGCTGCAATGGCAACTTGATCATGTGGACCCTAGGTTTTTGTGATGACGAAGCGTTTTAGCCTGTGATGTTTCTTATCTAGTAGCTTTATTGTTATACATGAGTTAAAGACGTCAAGTCTCTGTAATTGTACACCAGTGCCAGCGGACCGTCTATTGATTTATATCGTTTACGTGTCCGCAAACGCACAGTTCGTTGCTCTAACGTCACAGTGCTAGAAACAACTTCTAATTCAAATATGTATATATACAGTACTCTTGCTGTAGTGCGAAAATTCCCCCTATTAATTATTCATAACACTAATTCGGTTAATTTTGACCACATGTTGTCGTGAATAATTATTTGGAAGGCCAAAAGTACAGTACAAGAAATATAAAAAATCAATAAGAAAGCCGAGTGTTACCGATAATATTCGGTTAGAAGTTATCTCTTACTGAAAGGTAATGATAAGAAAAGTGTCTTACCGGTTGCTTAACGGTATCGGATAACCGGTAAGCGGTAAGGACAAACCTTATCGATAGTTGACCCTAACACAAGAATGCCTTTCCTTGAAATGAGAGCCTTTTAATTAGCTGCTCTGCACACAACGTAACTACCCTTGTACACTTGTACCAATCAGATCAAATTTTTCACATGCATGCGCAAGGACTCGACGAGCGGGCACGCAGACGCATGTATATGTATTAAGATATATCATGGCATGCATGCCGTTTGCTAATATATGCATGCACATATAAAACGACTAACGTATATGTATATCGATCCGATTTGGTTGTATTATACTTATAAATGCTTGTACATTCCAGGCCTGTATTTAAAGTGTAGGACATTCCAGGGGACATTCTACCCTAGGCACCAGTGTCCCCCCATGGGGGGACCCAGGTGCCTAGGGTAGGACAATTATGCCTAGGCATAAGTGTCCCCTGCGGACATATATGCCTAGGCATCATTGTCCGGGGGACAATGGTGCCTAGGAACGAGTGTCCGGGGCATGAATGTCCGGGGGGACATTTTGCGGGGGGGGGACAACCATGCCTACGATACCGGTATAAATCATGCAAGTCGTGTCACGTGTGTACATGTACTCACAGTCACAGCTCTTTAATTTGGTTCATGATACGTGATCAATAATGACATATGTATACATGCATGGTGCATTACATGTGCAATCATGCATTGTATAGTAAGTTAAGTAAATACTCCACAACAATTGTCCGCTGCATGTGCACGCCTACGTGTGGCATGGGGGATGCGTCGGTAACAGTTTACGTAGTACACCACTAAAAATATAGTATATATAATCAGCACTAAAATGGTTGCATATTTATTTCCTGAAGCATAGCACATATTTCTTCATGCTGCTGTTCGCATATACATAAGATGGAATCCGTTGTGCATCCATTTAAATAATATCATGCATGGACCAAAGGGGGTTATGGAAAGGGAAAAGCTGCGGACGACCATGCATGGTTCGCCACGCACCTGCAAGTTAAAATTGTAACTCGTGCAAGCTGTATATGACTTTGTTTTAGTCAAATTGCTAGGCATGCGATATACATATACAGGTATATGATTTCAATAGCAGGAAAATAAATTCGAAGTGTAAAGCTGTACGAAAGGTAGAAAAAGATTATATTTGGATGTTTCCCGCTGCCACTTTAATTTCTTCATAGCGGCGCTCAATGACAATGCCATTTACTGTCAATGCTTGTTTATCCGTATAGTACAATCGTGAACACGTGTACAGTGCTGATGCATGCATAGCTAACCTGTTCTGTGTCTTCTGACCTCTCTATAAGTATAAACAGCGGAAGACTGATGAGCGGCCGTGGGCAGTGCCAGGCACTTCAATTCACGCCTGTTTCGAAATTGACATTATAGGCTGTTAAGTAGAAAACGTCCGTTACAATACAATCCTTGTCCGGATGTATCCAATTGAGGGTAATGTCCAAACCCTATCTTGGGTACAACCTTAAAAAAATATGTAATGAGCTGAGTCATTTTATACAGCATGCAATAAATATATATATCAGATGACAATTTTCTGTTCTTGGACTTCATAGCAGAAAAAACCGCAGTCATAGTCCTCTGATGTAGTTGTGGGGTGGTGGTGGTCACCACTGTAATGGTGAAACCTTTGCAAATGTACATGTACATGTAGTTACTTCTCTCACATTTAGTCATGCTATATATATATGTGAATAGTGGAACAGTTTTTGCGATGGCATATGGATAGTCACAGTTATAAGTAAGGTGCTTGGGGGTGTATGGTTACAAACAAACTAGTGGTCCGTATCTGTAATGATACCATTCTTCAATCCAGCTCACAGGTGAAGAAGAGAATGTGCAAAAATGCCTTCACCCCATTTGTCCTTTTCGTGGATGGACTACTTCCCAATGAGGCTAATCACTTCATAAAGCACTTGGCCACTGCTCTGTCTTCCAAGTGAGGCAAAGCCTATTCCATCACCAGCAGCTACATCAGATCATGGCTTGGGGTTCGAGTAGTGAGCCTCTGTCATAGAGGATCCCGCATCAAATGGAGAAGTGGGCTGGGGTTTGATGATGGTGCTCCTCTGGCCTCATTTATGGAGTAAATTTATTTACTTATTGTTTCTCTTTATGATTTCATTTTAATTACTTCATCTGATTGTATGTATTTCATGTTCTGTTTATTTATCATGCTTATACATGTATATGACTATTAAAAATACCAAATTTATTTGTATAAATATATACATAAACCCCAAAACACTGCATGATGTACATGCACCTACACTTACTTGTTGTATGGAATGCTACCCACAATTGTCCTTTGCATGGCCTGCCAGCCTATGGGTAAAGGAGAGAGGAAGCATTTATCTTCCCCACTCTTGGTTTACAACCTTGTGCCCAAATCCATCATGAGTTCATGTGCAGCAGGACCAAACACCACTAATGTGTCAATGACAGGCGCAAGAAGGTTCTGTGTGCATGAGTTTGGAATCTCCTCCATCTCAATTACACGTATCACACCACTCATATGCAACTCTTTAATATCTTTAGCAACAGGAGGAACAATTGTGGTCATTATGATGAGAATTGGTCGAGCTTGAGGAGCACCATCCCTCCGTACCACACCACTCCCACTTGTCATGTACTAGTGCTTGCTTTAGGTTATCTTTGGATACTTGCATGGGCACCCACATCCAAAGTATTATGTTGACATGTGGGTCTCTGCATTACCTTTCTGATTGTGACATGTATTTTAGGTCTTCTATTGCATTTGTTTTGTACATTTCAGGCTGCAATTGTAGGTACGAGATATAAAGATTAAATTGGTCATGTAGGATTTCGTGACAGCAATGTATGGAAGCAATGAATTATATGTTGACTAGACTGATTGAAAAATCAGGGGCCAACAATCTCCATTGTGTGATACTGCATAATCGACCACCAGTTCTAACATACATTGTGTATGGTTATTAGGCAACCTATTTTACATGCCCGCGCAACACATTGGATTATACTGTCGTCCCAAAGGAACTCTGGCCTGTACAATCGGATTGCATTGCACTTGAATTACATATATACCAAAGCTTACAGCAATTGAGGATTGGCAGTTGCTATGTACATTTATGTGGGCAGGCGGTCATTAGACTATTGGTGCTGGTATTCAGGGGCGGCGGAAGGTGACTTATAGTAGGAGGGGGGGGGGGGGGGTAAAAATATGCATACATAATGAGTGGAGGGGGGGGGGGTGCTGTCTGTGTTCAACCGTTGGGGGAAGTGTGTGCTGTCCGTGTTCGGCCATTTCAGCCAGTGGTAAATTTAATGCATAAAAAGTCATGTAAGAAAAAAACTACAAGTTGGACCATTCAAAGCTCTGAGACTTAAGTCGCCGGCACAATTTTTAGTAGATAGGACTAGGCATTATGACCATAATTACTGTACCCCCTTGCTTCTCTGCATTTGACAGCACTGTTCATTCAAATCCTATAGCTAGAATGTCATCAACCATCTCATTGAGGATGTTATTTAAATCAACAACACATACATCACACTTTTACAATTAATTTAATTATTCATTGCAAATAATCATAATCTAATGACGTAACATGTTTTACTCAAGAATCATCCAGACGAGGTTCACGATAATGATTAACATAATCCGGGTTCAGCAATGGTATCCTTTCCCCCTCCACTCCCTGCACTGGCACCTTCCTGCACAAATTCTTAACCCTTTCATACACAATGATGCATACTGTAAGTACCACAGCACAAGTCACACCAATGGATATTATTATTTCACGTGATCCACTATTATTAATAGCAATGACAGAGGCTGAAAGAATTAAAATATTTGCAATAAAGGCCATTTCAATCAGAAGATCAGACCACTTCTTGTACACAGATAAGCCCATTGTAGGATTTTTGAGTATGATAGATGGACAAGAATGGACAGTCCTTGGACTGCATTATACCTGAAAAGCTTAGATAAACTAGTGGAGTACCAGGCTGCAAGAATTACCACTGCTATAAGAGACATAGGAAATACAAACTGTAGCCATGTATTAGCATAGCTGTCCATTCCATTGTAGAAGCAGGTCTCAATACCCCAGTCAAGGTTGATCCAAGCTATGAGTACAGACAAAAAGGATGAATAGCCACTTCTGTTTTGGAAAAATATAGTATCATTAATTCTGATGAGGTTTGCATAAACACTATTCCATTTAAAGCACCATTAGAAACTGTGAACTTTGATATAAATAACACCACGACCAGAAGCACTTCCATTGCAATGAATACAATGATTAGTAGAAGGTGATAGTTTGAACAGCTTGCACATCGAGATGTTCCAAATGTCATGCTCAGGATCCCTTGGCACTGCCCACACAGTACTCCACTACGATTGTAGCTACACTGACTGTCCAAATCTAGTACATTGATTGTTTTATTTCCTGTGCAATAATCAAATGGACATGGATCTTGAAATGCTGCAGCACCTTGGGATGTGAGACCTATCCATATGTTTCCTGTATTCAGTACTGTTACATCACTGATATTACATACCAAGTTGTATCTCTGTAACAAAGGGTCACATATGCAAGATGACGAGATAGTGCCATAGATAAATAAAATAGGACATGGTAATGTAACAATTTCAATCGAATAACCAT
The DNA here is from genome assembly GCA_949361645.1 of Spongilla lacustris. Classification (NCBI taxonomy): domain Eukaryota; kingdom Metazoa; phylum Porifera; class Demospongiae; order Spongillida; family Spongillidae; genus Spongilla; species Spongilla lacustris. Next base: position 3,501,858 of record OX442417.1, on the reverse strand, counting down.
TCATTAAATTGAAATCAATTTCAGTTATTAGTACCATATTTCCATTATCATACACATAAGGTATCTCATAAGAACTGCACTGTTTGAGTGCTTTGAACACATTAATAACTCTATTACCAGCGTTTGAATAAACCAAGATTACTGTAGGAACAATACCATTTCTCTGATCAACAGTTATGAATGTCACTTTAGGTATTTGTCCTGGATATAAAGAAACACTTAGACTAGTTAAACACACAAAATTGTTGGATGCATCACAGGAGTATATACAAGGAGAATCAGATGATACCAGTGATGTAGATGGATCTTGGTTGCCAATCTTGGTGATTTTATTGAATGCATATGTTGAATTATATATGCATGATTGTGGCTGACAGGTATCAATATTGCCTCCATACAACACACTGCCTGCATCTCCAGCATAGTTGCCTTCAAAATAAAGATGGATGTCTTCAATGTCAGTACAGTCAAGTAAAAAATAAAAACATGTATCACTGGCTGGTGTTTCAACAAATATGGCTCCTCCGGTAAACAGTGCTGTGTTACTAATGAATCAAACATTTGTTGGTGACAGGAAATATAAAATAGAATGTGAACCAAGGTATATAGCTCCTACATCGGTAGCACTGTTGCTAATGAATGTATAATTTGAAGTTGCTAAGAAGTAAAGTTCAGATGATTGAAGAAATATAGCTCCACCTGAAGTGTCATTAAGATTACTGCTAAAAGTGTTACTGCCTTGAAGTAAAAATGCAGAATTTTGAACAGCTGTAAAGCTAGATTATTATTTTGTCTTAAAAAAATTACAGAACTTTGCAATTGCATTTCAGAATTTTCAAATTGGTTGTATGCATCAAATTCTATATAGTTCAAATTATTTACTTGCACATTGCAGTTATGAAATGATGAATGTGCAATGTATATCAGACCATTATTGTTTAAATTGTCACTGGAGATGAATAATGAATTCATGCTTTGATCTTGAGTGAAATACAGTTTACTAATGTAGCAAAAATGAATACTGGTTGGATGTAAACAATACCTATTGAAGAACCATACAGATCCTGTTCCGAAAAGTTGCATTCAAATATTGCATTTTTGACTGTCAACCATGTCTTACTGGTTGAGGAATAACTGTAGTACCAGGCACGGGACTCTACTGATGTAGCATATGCACTGTAAATCTTGGTGAGTGTTACGTTGAAGATAGGAGAAGAGATAGCAAAATAAAAGTTAGCACCATCTCATGCTTGATTTCTGTACACAACCAGACCATCTATGTTGATACTCAGATTGTACAGGGAGCCATCAGTGATAAATGTTAATCCTGCACCATTCGGGTCACTATTTATTCCCAAAGCCAATACCACCAAAGATATGTCAAGCTGAATATTTGAAGAAGTGAGGTTTACATCGGAATATAAAAGCTCAATATTGCCACCGTTGTATGGAGGCAATCCTTGTTGTATATATTCATATAGTTCCTAATTGGCACATCTTGAAAAATGTTTTTCACAAGCTGATAATTGCCGACAAATAATGATGTCATTACCTGAGAGTGTCCTAACACATTCAGTTCATAGAGGCCATATCCTGAGCTGTTCTGAACTGACAGGCCATCTATCAGAAGGTTGCATACATTGGAGAGGTAGATACTGGAGTTAACATTCAATGTTGTCAAATATTGTCCACAGCTGAGTATTGTGAGGATGCAAGAGTAAGATTTGTAACATTGGAAAACAAAATTGAAGAAGGATCAGTGCATAAAATGATTGTTAACGATTGAAAGTATAAACAAATACATGGGAAAGTTTACGAGAAAAGGGACCTAGCGTGTATTATAAAAAAGTATAATAAAAATGCATTACGTTTGATTTGCTATAACTTCCGAACAGTTAACGCTATCAACTTCCTATTTTCAACACTTCATACTGCACCATTTCTCTATGGTAGAATACATTTTGCACTTGCTCCGTGTCAGTATTGCAACGTTCGATACCCCACTGGGTTCAAACCCGCCATAACTTTCGGTAGGAGTAATCAATTCGCTTCAAATTCGGTTTGTAGGTAGAGAGGTCCTATACCTATCGATTTGTTCTGTTCGTTAATTTTTATGCCATCCGTTACGGAGATACAGTTGAACAAACTACGTGCACTTTTTCCCGCTTGATTCGCGCCAATGTTATAATCCCCGCCTCCCCATACATTGAGCGGAACGCAATTTGCCCAAATCATTGGCGCGAATCGAGCGCGAAAATGGGCACGTAGTTTGTTCAACTGTATCTCCGTAATGGATGGCATAAAAATCAACGAACAGAACAAATCGATAGGTATAGGACCTCTCTACCTACAAACCGAATTTGAAGCGAATTGATTACTCCTACCGAAAGTTATGGCGGGTTTGAACCCAGTGGGGTATCGAACGTTGCAATACTGACACGGAGCAAGTGCAAGACTCCAAAATATATTTCACCATAGAGAAATGGTGCAGTATGAAGTGTTGGAAATAGGAAGTTGATAGCGTTAACTGTTCGGAAGTTATAGCAAATCAAACGTAATGCATTTTTATTATACTTTTTTATAATACACGCTAGGTCCCTTTTCTCGTAAACTTTCCCACATCACACATAATAATAATAATAATAATAATAATAATAACACACAAAACATTGAAAGCATGAAATATTTTTGTCATAGACATAAGGGTTGAATCCATATTCTTCAACATCCTCAGCCACTGAACGTTGTGTGAAGTTATCTGATCCTATCAAACGTATGTTCACTATGCGTACAAAGAATAGTTAAATAGTAAAAGTAATTTGCATCAGTGTGTTTGTCAATGCAAGGTGTGAGCACAGCAAAAACTGATTGATCCATGTCACTAGGAACGTCTGCTCCGTTGTCCATTCTCGAGCTGTTCCACATCGTCATCCTCATTCACATCCAAATTTTCAGACCATGCAGTACCTGTTAGACAGTATACTGCTTTTGTAGCAACATATATTGATCTCTTCCTCCCGGCCGCATCATGCATATCAATTAAATAGTTCGCCTTTACAATATCTTTCACCATGCACCTTATATGTTAATATTAGATAGTAAGATAAATCACTAGTTTTCTGAAGAGCCATTAGCAAATCCACCCGCATTTTGCGCTCGTCCACCATTGAACCAACCATGCAGTGGGTGCATGCATGTGCATGGCGTAACATTGGAATGCACCTCTTTCCCATCTCATAGCTGGAGGGTGCCATCCTCCCACACCCTCACCGGGGCTTTCGTAACTTCATAACAATTCCTTCATCTGATAGTCGTGTGCCCTACATAAACCATATACATATTATCCTGGTAACGCAACTGTTGTGCATGGTATGGGCGTCGGAAGGACTTAGGTATAAAACAATGGTCCGGAAATGAATAAATAATGAATGGGTGTAGACGAAGGGGTGGGAGGGGGTCAGTATTGCCCAGCTAGGGGGTATGGGGGAGCGCTGTAAGCTCCCCCATCGGGTCTGGGGCTCCGCCCCGGAAGCTTTGCAAGTTGTGCATTATTCCGCCCAAAAATCATGCATGGCAAGAAATTGCGATTGTATATAATTATGTACGTTAAAAATGCTTAATCCAAAATCAAAAATACATAAGGCCACCTCGAAAAGACTCCTCCGCAATAACATAAATGATATAAAAGGCAGTGGCTTTCTTGGTTAATGTTTAGCATCCTTTGTCTGCATGGTTCAATCAACATTGACATGCTTCGCAAGTACTTCTACAAGACTTAAAGACGTATAGTTGCGATTTTCTTATTTTAATGAGTAACATGCATCCTATCTCTTCACTAAAGTTTTAGTTGTACATCGTACTTCGGAATAAAAAAGAGGGGGAAATTAATGGATGCTGACTGATCCGCCGCCCTATATAAACCTAGTCCCTTGTATGTATGCTCTGACCACGAGAGGATTTGACCAGACAATTTGCATGTTATTATGTATATGTAAATACATGTAGCCGGCCGTGTTTATGTTATGACAACCATTTATTCAGTAATGGTCAAGATGGCGGCGCAAGTAACCGAACATTGTTCAAAGGCTCCCCGAACTAGAAAAGTCTATGTAATGGGAAAAATATGGCATGAAAACGTGTACCAATGTGCTGCAAATCATAATAAAGGGTGGCAACTCAATTTTTTTGTTAACATTCAATAAAAAATATATTAATAAAACAGCGATTAGGTCAGAAAACATTGATTTTGTGTATACATGTATGTTAATGGAAGCTATATTTTGCTTTCCAGAAATGAAATCTTCAACGTAATGGTATATATATTTTTGCACAGTTTGCATCATACAACCGTTCTACACGTAAAAATGAGGTGGCAAATGTTTTATAACTTGCGGTTAGTTAATAAAATTCAAGAGTAGCCCTTTTTTTATACTTTTGAATACATGTACATCCGAACCAATGGTACATATAAATTCAACACAAATTCAAACTACACTACACGTATATACTAGCAATGGAACACATGCTACAGGATGTCTTTTTGAACACCATTACTTTCCTGGTGACCACCGATTTCTGCATATGAAGGCTGCATAACCACAAATTGGTATAACGTTTCAAAGGTACGTGGTCATGTTCCAAACACACTTTGGTTACTATAAACACATGTACTGACATGACTCTTGGATGGGTTGGTGAATTTGAATGCATGCATGTTCACTAGAAGAGCAAATTGCAAAGCTAAGTACTTGGACGTGCTTGAGGATTCATATAATTTGAAAGAAGTTACTGAAAAGGGCTGTATAGTTCTCAAGAAGTTCTGGGACCTTCTTATTTGCATTGTTCTCTTACACCATGACTCCTGACCAGTTGCAGTATAAAGGTGGTGGTGACCTTACACCATTTGTAGGGCTAAGCACTGTGATTTGAATGCTAGATAACACCAACTTAAATTTCTCAACGAAAATTATTATACTTACATTTGCATGAAATAATTACACATGTACATCACACTGTACAACATGCATAATTCCTTATATTATACTCAAGAATCATCTAGAAGAGGTTCACGATAACTATTATTAATAAAATAATCCTTCGTGAGCAATGGTTTCCTTTCTCCATCCACTGCCTGCACTGGCACCTTCCTGAACATATTCATAACCCTTTCATACACAATGATGCATACTGTAAGTACCACAGCACAAGTCACACCAATGGATATTATTATTTCACGTGATCCACTATTATTAATAGCAACAGAGGCTGAAAGAATTGAAATATTTATAATAAAGGCCATTTCAATCAGAAGATCAGACCACTTCTTGTATACAGATAAGCCCACTGCAATGCACAGGTACATAAGAACACAAACTATGATGGCCAACATCTTCACTGGTGTACTATCTGACAATATGAACACCAGGTACAGAGGGATACGGATAAATAGCTGAACACCAGGCCAGAAGCGATAACGATCTTTGAATGGTGCCTGGTAACTGTCAAGAAATGGCTTCAGTTTGTTAACCCATTGAAGGCCCCTCCAATGAGATCTAGTCTGTAAGCAGGGAGCCAATAATAGAATAGCAAGATATGGAATGATAATTATTATAATGACCACCAAACCAATTATAAACAGAGGAAGGTGTTTGTGTCCTAAATATTCAACATTTCCATCATACTGCCATACATAAGAATCTGCAGAGCAGTTCATTGTATTGAGGGAAACAGGTGAGAATATGGTGATGATGGTTTGTAGGATCTTTGAGTATGATAGAAGCACAAGAGTGGACAGTACTGGGACTGCATTAAACCTGAAAAGCTTAGATAAACTAGTGGAGTATCGTGCTGCAAGAATTACTACTGCAATTAGAGACGTAGGAAATACAAACTGTAGCCATGTATTAGCATAGCTGTCCATTCCATTATAGAAGCAGGTCTCAATACCCCAGTCAAGGTTGATCCAAGCTATGAATACAGACAAAAAGGATGAATAGCCACTTTTGTTTCGGAAGAATATAGTATCACTAATTCGAATGAGATTTGCATACAACACTATTGCATTCAAAGTTCCATTAGAAATGGTGAATTTTGATATGAATAACACCACTACCAGAAGCACTCCTATCACAATGAACACAATGATTAGCAGAAGGTAATAGTTTGAACAGCTTGCACATTGAGATGTTCCAAATGTAATGCTCAGGTTCCCTTGGCACTGCCCACACAGTACTCCACTACGATTGTAGCTACACTGACTGTCCAAATCTAGTACATTGATTGTTTTGTTTCCTGTGCAGTAATCAAATGGACATGGATCTTGAAATGCTGCAGCACCTTGGGATGTGAGACCTATCCATATGTTTCTTGTATTCAGTACTGTTACATCACTGATATTACATACCAAGCTGTACCTCTGTAACAGAGGGTCACATATACATGATGAAGAAACATTGTCATTTGTAAACAGAGCTGGACATGGTAAAATACTAATGTCAAGTGAATAAAAATTGAAAGTATTTTCAGTTATGAGTTTCATAGTACCATTTCTGTACTCGTAAGGCACCTCATAAGAACTACACTGTTTTAGTGTTTTGAACACGTTAATAACTCTATTGCCAGAGTTTGAATAAACCAATATTACTGTAGGGACAATACTATTTCTCTGACCAACAGTTATGAATGTCACTTTAGGTATTTGTCCGAGATATACAGAAACATGTTGATCATTTAAGCAAACAAGATTGGTGAAAGCATCGCAAGAGTATATACATGGAGAATCAGATGATATCAGTGATGTAGATGGGTTATGGTAGCCAATCTCAGTGATGGTATCAAATACATATGTTGAATTATACAAGCAAGTTGTGTCAGTTCCAATCACACAATTATCAATATTGCCTCCATACAACACACAGCCTGCATCTCCTGCACTGTTGCCTTCAAAATAACAATGGATGTCTTCAATATCATTACAGTCAAGAGAATAAAAACATGTATTACTGGATGGTGTTTCAACATATATGGCTCCTCCAGCAAAAAGAGCTGTGTTGTTTATGAATGACACATTTGTTGGTGGGTGGAAATATAATGTGGAATCTGAATCAACATATATAGCTCCTCCATATGTAGCAGTATTATTAATAAATGTTGTATTTGAATTTTCAGTCAAGGAAAGATAGGATGATTGAAGAAATATAGCTCCCCCGGAAGTGGTAGCAAGATTGCTGCTAAACATGTTACTGCCCTGAAGAAGCAATGTAGAATTTTGAACATTTATGCTAGATTGAATAAAGGTGTTATTTTGTGATAATAATACATAAGAGTATTGCAATAGTATTTTAGAATGTACAAACTGGTTGTATCCATAAAATTGTACTGTGGACAGAAAGTAATTCCCAACAGTGTTTTGAAAAACACAATCATTCATTTCATACATCGAACTATCTGCTCCTACATTGCAGCTATGAAATGATGAATCTGAAATATTTATATTATTGCTGTTGTAGATGTGTAAAGAAATGAAGCTTTGATCCTGTGTGAATATACAGTTGTCAAGTGTAGCATAACCGTATCCTGATTGGTGAGCAATATATATTGATGATCCATATCCCTCTTGTGAAAGGTTACATTCAAATGTTGCATTAGTGACCATAAACCACGATGCAATGGTAGAGATATTCGTGATATACGATGCACCAGTCCCTACTGATGTAGCATATGCACTGAATATGTTGGTTAGTGTTATGCTGGATATTGGAGATGAGATATCAAAATAAAAGTTAGCACCATACCCATAATTTCTGTACGCAACTAAACCGTCTATGTTGATACTCAGATTATACATGGACTCATCTGAGCTGAGCGATAAACCTGCACCACATAGGTCACCATTTATTCCCAATGCAAAAAGAACCAAAGAAATGTCAAGCCGACAATTTGAGGAAGTATAGTTTATATCAGAATATAAAAACTCCACATTTCCACCTTTGTATTCAGATAAGTATAAATGCCCTGTTTCATTCATACAGTTTCTGATGGGCACATGTTTTACAACGTTTTTCACAAATTGGTTATTGCCCACAAACGATGACCTCATTATCTGAGACTGTCCTAACACATTCAGTCCATAGAGGCCATATCCTGAGCTGTTCTGAACTGAGAGACCATCTATCAGAAGGTTGTATACATTGGAGAGGTCAATACTAGAACTAATAGTCAATGTTGTTACATATTGTCCACAGTTGAGCATGGTGAAATTTGCAAGAGTAAGGTTTGTAACATTGGAAAATGAAAGTGCAGAAGGATTAGTGCATAAGATGATTGTTGATGATTGAAAGTAAGAAATATTGTTGTCATAAGCATAAGGATCAAATCCGTATTCTTCAACATCCTCAGCCACTGAACGTTGTGTGAAGGTATCTGATCCAACCAAACGTATGTTCACTATGTCCTGTACTGAAAGAATACCTCCTAAATCAAACAGGTGTACACCAGGCAAAAATATAAATTCTGTTCCAGACTGAAAGTAATATGAAGCATTATTGTTTTAAAGTCTTGGCAAGTATATTTGACATTGTAACACGAGGAAACATTTGTAGTGATATAGTAGGTGTGGTCATACTGTGAGGCTGCACTAAGAGACAAGCCCAAAATGGCCACCAGTAGGAGGGGTACAGTATTTGCTGCAGCATGTAATGTTTTGTAGTCCATATTGGAAGCACTGATGATTAAAAGTAAAATTTCATCAATATACTGAATTACATAATTTAAATTTACTTGTAATGAAGAACAGAAAACAATACTAAGAGATACATTCCCATGCACACGAGATAGATTCTCATGTAATATGATTCCCTCGATTGAGAGGTTTATTGCATTTTAGCTTCGTCATAATTGAAGTATAATGAGTACATGTACAGACATGTACCCAAATATCACGAAAAACATAGCCACAGTATTATAGTACAATGTATATGAAGAAATCCGGAGAGAAAAGTAATTATCTAATCTTGAAAATGCACTTATCAACTGTCAAATACCACTGCATTGTTCGCTATCAGAAAGTAGTGTTGATGTGTTTTAATACATTTTTTTTGCAACTTATTAATGCGACTAATGAAATTTGGTGGCATTAACTATGGCCCGGGAATCGTGCCAAAAGTACCTTTACATGTATACCTACTGCACTATGCACACTTGCTAACTAAACTACTGTACCACATTTGACCTTTTGCAACTCGCATCCTATGTTATCTGTTCATAAATCATTGTGCAGCTGACGGAGCAAACGTCTGTGAAAGTAGTCAGAAAGGAGGTGGGACTTTATCACACGTTATACTTTATTAATAACCCTTATATTATGTATATTACAGCATTATTAGTATGTATCACGTGTTCCATCTGCTTTCCGGCTACGTTCGCAGATGTTTGCTCTCATCTACATGTACATGTGATAAATCGCGCAAGTGGGTCCATAAATCGATGATCTAAAGCTACGTTGAAAACTGGACACATATTTTGTAAAGTTTGAAAAAGGTCTCAACCAAGCACAGAAATTTGTTCCATGATCTGCGCGGTTAGTCCTACTACACAGCTTGATTTAGTGAGCCAATTGGTTGTAGAATGCAACACCATTGCCTAATTTCAAGCTGGTTCCTGATCTATTTTTGCTTTGATGCATTCAATTTGTAGTATAATTTTGGGAATGCATCTTGACTCTGATTGTGAACCAACTATCACAGGATGTATATTGTTATTTAAATCAGGTATTGATTCATCATATTACAAAGTATGAGGCCGTTTGGATGATGCCCAAAGGGTGCTTTAAATACCCAGGCGATTTGTGTTGGTCTGCATGAATAAAGAACATACATGTACAAGCCTACGTAAATGTATTGTTATATTTTAACTAAGTAAGTTTAATTGGTTTCTTTGTCTAAAAAGCATAAGCACATAGCCATTCCTTAAAATAAAGTTATTTGTGACTACCCTATTTATTGCACACCACATTCTTCAATCATCTAAGTTTGTAAATGACATTATGTTGATGATTGAACTAATAATTCTATTTCTGTCGTTGTAACATTAACATGCAATTTGATGATGCCCACACAGTGTTCTTTTCAAGCCAAATATTCATGTTTAATTAGATGCATGTATCCATACGGGCATTACTGTACTAAAGCGCATTTGCGCAACCAATGCTTTGTTGCTATTTAGAATGACGATAGTTATCGATCTCAATAGGCTCATTGATATGTAAAAGGATGAGCATGGATCCCTTCTAGCTCCTGATATAAGAAATGGCTTACTGCAATTTAAATTGCCTTTAAATGAATCCCAAACAAATACATTCAAAGATCCACTTTCATCGGTCAATGCTCTGCCAAACGGGTACTTCCCAATCCATACCAATAAACTTTTGATCTAGCTACACTAAGTACGAGGGAAGAAAAAGTGATTTAAAAAATGAAGGAATTTGATTACATCAAATGAGGTTGAGTACTTGCTAGTGTTAAAATGCTAAACCATACAGTATCTTCAAAAAGCATTATACAGAAAGTCAAAAATTGAAAAAAAAAGCACTCTGTTCTAAATAGCTTAGTGCAAAAAAAAAAATGCAATGATTAAGTTGGCCCAGGCACAAGCAGGAAAGTGGGATTTCTAGATAGCAAAGTTAAAAGTAAGATCAATAAAACACTACTATGGTTGTATTCTCTCGAACCGCAAGATAATTTTGCATAACACAGGTCAGGTATGCTGGACATAAAGTTAAGAATCAGCAGAATAAGGATACATTTAGGAGAAGTATTGAAAAAAAAAAGTTGTAGAGAATTAAGAAGATTATTTACTACCTCCTCAAATAACTACTATATTAAACGGATGAAGTTGAAGAAGATGGTGAATATAATTGTGAACTGAATACATGAATCTGCTTGTACATGTATTGTACATAGTGTGGTGTGTTTGATATGTCAGTTTTGCATTAAAATTGTACTAGCAGTTAGATTTATATCAGTTAGTACCATAATTCTAATCACGGTACGGAACAGTACATATATGTACGGAACAGTACATAATGTTATATGTGTACTAACAGTACATATGTAGTACATATTGTTATATGTGTACTATTTACAGTACATATGTAGTACATATTGTTATATGTGTACTAACCTTCCTTCTTATCATGACCAATGGTAAGTGTTAGTTACTCATTGAAGCGAAATCCAATGCATCTCTATGTATGATATCAGCAAGACTATGTATTTTAAAGTTTTGTTTAAGGCTGCACCTCGGGCTGCACACTTATTTATATCTCGATTATAAACTCAACCGGGACAGTTAACGTGCAGTTGGGTCAGGCCGGAGGGGGTACGATCGAACCCCTCGAAACACCCCCCCCCCCCCCCCCCCCCCCCCCCCCCCCCCGGGTACGGGCCTGTAACAACAGCGTAATGATGGATTACGACAATAAGTTCGCGACCCTTTTTTTTTTTGGTGGGGTATATCTGCAGGTCTGTATCTGGGGACGAGAGTAAACAAATAGTCTGAATAGACCACACCGCTAATTGACAAAATTATTGTATACCAGCGAATTTACAGCCATTTTGTACCCATATATCTTCTAGCTACTTCATGATTAACGCAAAGTTCCCCCCCCCGCCCCCTCAACCGCTTGTTGAGTTGATCTAGACCTGTAAATGTCCCAATCTATCAGAATTGTTACAAATTAAGTGCGCGTATAATTACAGAGTACCTGAATTGTGCAGATAACTCAGCGCTAACCTCAGTGGTCCTAAGAGCTCTGAAGCTGAAGTGCGGTACTCCAATATTTACGGATAATTAGAGCACTATATAGCAATTAGAGTTTAATTCTACGACTGGTTTCTGGATTATGCAATTTATACAAAAATTAATGTCTTTGGTGTTCTATGAGTACATTTACATCTATATATGTCGGCACTTAACTGCTCCCATAAAATAGTTATGGAGAGGTGCTCCGGCCTATTTCATGGTCACATGATTTGAGTAGTGCGGTTTTGGCATCTGATATGGGCTCGCCCACTGGCTCGCCCACTATACACCGTTGTGTAAATCTGTGTATGATACTACAGTGGCGTAGGAGCTGTAGCGGCCGTAGCGGCCATGGCCGCTACACTTTTCTGAGGATTTTTTTTTTAAATATAATGTCGTAACAGCTTAAGCATGTATATGTACGTAAGTAGGTTATCTTTCTCAATGCACATGCATGGATATATATTAGCAAGGCCTGCAAGCTGTAATAGTATGGCATTAAATATGTATCCTTGGTAATCGATTATTTGTTTTTCAAGAGCATCCTCACTATACATTCCAGGCTTAATTGTCTTTCCGCACCAGCTTGACATCATCCTTCACATATCTATAGTGAGGTATGGTTATGAGGGTAGTTTTAGATATGTGGTCTGTGGCGCAAACACACTTACACAAACACACACATAAGCACACACACACAAGCTGTACATGTATTGTATGTGTAGGTTGCAACGACTGTTCAGAATAAATGTAAATGTATCTAATGACATGTAGTTGTACTGTACAAGGTTGCACAAAACTTGACACACCCTGTAAAAACCATCCTACAAGTCTGGACCTGTGTCCAGACCTGGTACACGGGTTCCAGCTTGCGGCGGTCTGCATCCCACTGGACCTGTTTTGGTCCCCTCCTCCCCCCCCCCCCCCCCTTCCAAACCATGTTGTGACTAGGTTTAAGGTTATAGTCCTAAACTTGGCTAAATCAAATGCATCACACACAATACACACTACGCACACCCAAACACCTTGCCTACATTAGCTTGCAAGTTGCAACAGCTGCTCAGGAGCATACAATATAATCGTTTCTAGTGAATACTCACCATTCACCAAACCAAACATCCCCCCAAACCTATACCACACACACACACACACACACATACACACAAACACATGCGCACACACAAGCTGTACATGTAAGCTGCTCAGGATGTAAACATTTGTAATGAAATTTTGTTTTACATGTCTGCACAAAACTCACCCCATATATATGGGGGGTGTATTGGCGCTGGTTGGATAGTGTTAATAGTGTTAATAGCATATCATAAAATATAGCTTGTCTATGCAATGACAGAAAATTTGATGTTATCAGTGTGTATTTCTGAGCAACTATTTTACATGTAATGTGTTGTATTTGTGTGTGTGTGTGATGGGTGTTTAGATGGCATGTTGCACAAAAAACTAAATACATTGTATGTTTCTGAGCAAATGTCTCAATTGTATACATGTGCAGTGTTATATGAGTGTGTCTGTGTTTGGGTTTGTGTGGGTATGTGTATTTGAATATGTGTGGGTATGTGTGTTTAAATGTGTGTTTTTGTGTGGGGTATATATGTTTTGATGTGTATGTTCAGTGGGGAGTGCGTGTGTATGAAAAAACATAACATCATTTATGTTCATGAATGATTCAAAAGGGCTCTGATGTAGAATTGCTCTGAATGTCCCTTGGAGTTTTTGGATATGCTTTCCTCCTTAATAGGCATTGGCTTGTCATTTTGCTTTTATATTCAGATGGAAAGTGTTAATTCATGGAGCTGTTGATGGATATTCATGACTGCCTGTGTCCTAAGCTGCTCTGACAGCAACCACGCAGCCACTGTACATGTGTCTGAATTTGGTTGTGGTCTGCCAGCAAGGGTTTGCTGCAATAAGGGAGTTGAAAATTGTTGATACATCTTCAAAGGAAGTCAACCGGTCTTAGTGGGGAAAAAAAAAAGGTTTACACGCAGCATATTGACAGGCTTTTGTGAGCCGTATATACAGGGTGTTTCACAATCAAGGAAAAATTAACCACAAGCAGTTAATTAACGTAAAATTGATAAATGCTGCGCTCTATTAACGTGAACTTAAATGTTGATGTAAACAAACTAATTATTGCTTTAGTAATTAATTTAATAAAATCCAAAAATTTAAATTAACGAAAACGAATTCATAATCCCCTATAACAAAACATACCATTTTAGAGATATCCAAAAGCTCCAACATTTTAAAAATATCAACTTGGCCGCATTTATTAATAAATTAAATCGAGATACAACGCCCCCTATATGAGGAGGTAAATAGCTATAGATACAATTATATCCAAAATTGTATATATACCCAAAGTAGACCCAAAGCAGTATATACCCAAATTTGGAGGTATGTTAAAGTAGTTGATATAGCAAGTGTATACATAGTGCAATAGATATATACATGGCACGATTCCCGCGCCATACATTTCATCTTTGTCAAGTGGTTATGCGGAAGTATCTAGAACTATAAAGTTGAAAATATACAACCGAATTGGATTTGTTGTACTATTTTCATAAGGGGATTTGAAACATCGATAGTACATACACATGTATTAACAATTAACTATATTGAGATAGTAATTCATTTGTATATAGTCATCAGAAAACAATAATACGAGACAAAAATGTAATATTATACTTATATCGTTTCAGGAATTCAGGATCAGAATGAGCAGTAATTATTTTTTAAAAAGGTTTGAGTGTGAGAATGGATGAGTATTATACATGTATATGTATCCCTCACTCTAGCATGATCTGTTGTCTGAGCTTCATACGCATGCATCAAACAGAACACATGCACATTTAAAGTGATAGGGAGGATGAGGCAGCAAAGAGGATGTACATGTGTTTCGTCTTAAAATGGAAGTACTCCAGAACAACATTGCCAAAGAAAAAGAGATCCTTATTGTAATTTAACATTATGTGCTTGTTTATCTGTATTGTAAAAGATTTTGTCTATAATTATAAATTTTATTATATATGAGATACGCCTCGTGCATGTTTTACAGCACGTTTATCATGCACATGCCGTTATACATGTATGACGCAGTATAATCTCATCCCCAGAAGTAATAACTGTATGGGGGCGAAATTCAGTAGTAATAACATTTGCACACAATACATGTATTATACATAAATTAAATTTCATGCACGTTACTTATCGCATTTCTACCAACGATATACTTCCCCTCGAGCAAGTTTAGTTGATCTAAAGCTTAACTGTCCCAATTAAGTGCGTATATACTTGGCGACTTGCAAAGTGCGCCAAATGAAGTGAATTGGTTGTCCATACATGACGGCACTGTTGTAATCAGTAATCATTACTTGCTTTGCAGATTATGCTGCATGGATATGCATTTAGGCACAAAAGACATTATTAATTAAGAGTTGGTGCATGATGGACTTTCTGTGCATGTGGATAATTCACATGCATTCATTTATATATTGCAATAGATCCGGTATATAAATCATGCAAGTCGTGTGACGTATGTACATGTACTCACAGTCAGGGATTTAGCTGTACGAAAGGTAGGAAAAGCTGATATTAGTGTTTTGAAACCCTACGTTCTTCTACCTTCCCGCTGCCACGTGCACTATTATTATAGCGTCGCACTGTACGTATATATGTAAATGCTTGTTTATCCGTATATACAATCGTGAACACATGTGTGTGCAGTGCTGACGCATGGATAGCTAACCTGTTCTGTGTCGTCTGACCTTCCTATAAATAAAATAAGCGGCAGACTGATGACGCCGCCAAGACCCCGCTCCCCACTAACTTTGATACCCCATAACTTTTTTTCCCCTGATAAATTATATTCGGGATGCTCTCAATGAGCTCTTCAAAGTTGGGGTATGGTGTCTTCCACTTTGTTTTTGGCCCCCCCCCCCCCCCCTCGTACGCATCATATAAAAACTTATTACGAATCAACAACTGAGTCACGCGTCACCATTGACTACGGAGTGAGAATCAGTGTAGTCAAGGGCGACGCGTAAATTCGTAAGTTTACGCTGTAAACCCCGTCTCATACTTGTACCATGGCTTATCCTCGTGGTTTCGGTTCTCCGCAGTACCCAGGCTCGGTAAATCCTTGTGGCTTATGATTTGCTTTGCAACTTCATGTATCGTAAGGCCTAGCAATAACATTTGGTCTGCCGCTACACGTAAAGTTGGCTTGTCGGATTCATCACAGCGGCCCCCCCCCCCCCCCTCCCCCCAATTCTCTAGCTTTTGCTTTAATTTGTTAATCCTCTTGATGCATGTAAGCAGACGTTTTTCATTGCAGACCGTACAATACGTTTTTATGTTAATTGAAGTTGAGGGGGAAATGCATAAGTGCTTGTCTTGGAGATTAGATTTGTGCGTGTGTTTACATGTACATGTATTCAATCACATATGTGTGTATAGTATGTACATGTATGTATGGATGTGTCCTCCCACCCTCCCTCTTCTCTTTATCTTCCTCTCACCTGTCCCTTCACACATACTCTTATCTACCCCTATCAATTGCTTCACTGCCTAGGATGCCCCCCAACCCCAGTACCCTGGTATACAATCATTCCCTCCAAACTCTGGTGAGTACTTTGAGTGTTTGTATGTCCTTAATACCTTCATGGTTTTCATGCCTTATGATTGTCAAAGCACCTTAAGCTTGATTGTCAAGTTTCATATAAACACAATTTTTGTCTTCAAAATATTGTACAGGTGCTAATAAATAGGCATTCATGTCAGCCAGTTTGCAAAATATAGGCAACATTCCAGACTGCAAGAAATTATCTCACCCTGCATTTTTATCCCACCTCTAGAGTTCAGGCAGGCCCGTTGCCAGGGGAGATCGGGGGGTGGGGGTGGGGGGAAGGGTTTATCAGTGTGAAGATAAATTCCTAACACTTCAAAAGCCTAATATTTGCATGCAATAGAAATCCATGTTATTGAGCTTTAATAATAAAATAGTGAAATGTTACACACTATAACTAGTTATTCATATGTTGTACATAACAAGTCATTGGTTAAGTATGTGTATGGTAGCAAGTACTCCTCCTTAAGTCCTTGCACTCATCTACAAGAGTTATCATTTTGTATCTGCTATCATCGACATTGGAACTCATATATATGTAAAAAAAAGTATGCCCAAAGAGTTACTTGCTTGCGTAGCAAAAGCATGGGGTGTACATGTAGATAGATGTGTGTATGATCCTTACTTCTGGCTTCTTAATGAAGGATCTTTTTCCTCATGAAGATTAAATATAAAACTCATGATCATCATGATCAAATGTTAACAATGTATTTGATAATACACACATGTGCCTAGATGTAATACAATTCTTAAAACAAAGTATCTTTATAAAAATGGCTGACCATTTTAGTGTTATTGTATAAAAATGAGAGCCGCAGCTTTTATTCTTGTTTCTTTTCCTTCTTTTTTTATTTTCAGGTGGTTATCCAGCCGCAGGCTCTCCAGCTGCTTGCATTCCAGGCCAGCAATCACCCTACCCAGCCAACCCTCTCTACCCACCATGCCCTCCCCAAGAACCTTCCTACCCACCTCAGGAACCATTCTACCCATCCCAACAACAATTCTACCCTCCGCAGCAACCACCCCCGCAAACATTCTGCTCTCCCCAGCAACCATCTTACCCTCCCCAGCAACCATCTTACCCTCCACAGCAACCATCTTACCCTCCCCAGCAACCATCTTACCCTCCCCAGCAACCATCTCCCCAGCAACCATCTTACCCTCCCCAGCAACCATCTTACCCTCCCCAGCAACCATATAACCCTCCCCAGCAATCCCCCTCATCTTTCCCACAACAGCAGCAGTCCTTTCCACCTGTGAGTAGTAGTACATTGTAGTACAGCTATCACATGTACATCATGCATTATAGTGCACACACTTTGCATGTACTTGCCATGTACCCATACTTGTACACAGCCATAGCACAAAATGTATATAACCGGTGACAATTTATTGCGCAACAAATAATTTGTAGTGTTTGAAGAAAAAAAAATCCAAGAAACAAGTAAACATTTTCTGTGAGAAACTTAGGATTTCAAATATATTATGATTATATAATGGTGTGTAATAAGGAATAAAGCCATGTTTAGCATTTTTTTCTTATCATTGGAGCCTTTGTCGTTGGACCCCTACACTGTAATTAATTATTAACCCACTACCATCCATGGACTTTCTCATTAACTTGTGCTGTGTGTTTAAAAATGTAAACGTTATTAGTGTCCATAGCGTGTCCATAATGTAAGATGTATACCATGTCTCCCCAGGGTGTGCAGGGTGGAGTGACGCATTTGAACACCAATGGCGAGCAAATCAAGGCTAGTATGCATGTAGATACATGTTCAGTATATGAAATGTGCATGTACAGATACATGTATTTACATGTATGTGTGTACATGTATGTTTGTACATGTCAGAAAGAGGTCTTCACTATTTTTACTATTTTGAATTAATAAAGGAATAGATTATTTAGTATGTACTTGTCACATGCATGTATAGAAGAGGTGCATGGAGTGGGTAGTATGAGCAGAGGGAAGCATGTTCTTGTACTTTTCATACTTCAACTATTGTTTCCATGGTTACAGGAGGGCACAGTGAAGCCATTTGCTCAATTTGACCCTGAGGCAGACTGCAAGACGCTCCAAAAAGCTATGAAGGGTCTCTTCAAGGATGAGGGATCTGTCATCCATGTGCTGGCAAACCGATCGAACCAGCAGAGGCAGCAGCTGAAGCTAAAGTATAAGGTGTTGTTCGGAAAGGTACGTGGGTGTGTTACTCTGAAGTGTAGGAGGGTGTGTTTTTTGTGAAAGAAAAATGATGCCAGTACGTAGCATTTGTGTATGTATACATGTACATGTAGATAAAGATGTGCAACAGAAGAGCCTCTGATTGTTACATTAGGCTGTGTCTAATATACACACCTCTGGTTGCTGTTTATCTGTTTTTCACATCTGCATATGTGTGCTTCATGTCTGCATATGCATGCTCATACATGTACATGTATGTGTGCTCCGTGAATGCATATGTGCGCTCCATGCATATGTCTGCATGCATCTATGATTGTGGGTTAGATGACTGTTAGTTTGGTTGAACTGGTCATATATACGGTAGTGTTAGAAAGCTTGAGTACTTATTGATACATGTATACATGTATGTATGTACATGGACATGCACATGCCAGTATTTGCATTTGCATTTGCACATGTAGTTGCTTAAAGGGTTATGGAAGAAGGCTCCCACATAGTGCACAATGCAGGGCCCACTTATGCTAAAGCAGTGACCACACAGGGGCATGATGCAAAGCAACTGTGGCATGTAATACAGTCTTTACACATGCTTTAGAGCTACATATAGTCACACAGCCAGAATCTGTGTGTATCGAACATCACGACAGGAGGGGGTGGGATAAACATGGAGGGTGAAGGGGGTGCTGTGTTCACCTCCCAACAAGGATTTCCTGTCTTCCTCCCCAATGTTAGATACATGTAGAAGTAACCCCCAGTGTGTACATGTACAGTAGCTATAGAGCAACAGTATTGTACAGCATAAACACCATGACCGCTCACAGTATGTTACAGCTGCACTGATTTATGCTGACATTCAAGTTCTCCTCCACACTGCACTTTATTAACTGCTCCGCAGGACCTGTCCCATAAACTGCACAGTGATTTTGGTGGAAACTTTGGCGAAGCATTGCACGGAATGATGATGACTCCAACAGAGTTTGATGCTTACTGCCTCCATAAGGGCATTGAGGTGAGTACCATCAGGGTAGTAAGATGTGTACCATCAGGGTATTGAGGTATGTTATTCAAGTGTACACACACTTGTGCATTTGCATGTATGTGTATATGAACTGGTGTGTACGCATTTTGCACATCTACATGTATATAGTACCATGACAGGTGTGTAAAGTGAAGTGTGATTGTGTCTAATGTAGTGTGATGTGTGCTTAAACTTCTTTCATGCAACACTCACTTAACCGTCATGTAGGGCCTTGGCACTAATAACCATGTATTGATTGAAATTCTGTGCACCAGACGAAATGAGACGTTATTGGCCATTAAACAGGAGTACAAATCAAGTTAGTCCCTTCCTCCCTTCCTCTCTTCTTCCTCGCTCCTCTCTCCTCCCCTTGAAAATATTATTTTAACAGATTGCACTAAAGCAGCCATAAAATGACATGCTTGATATTTATGTGTGTGTGTGTGTGTGTGTGTGTGTGTGTGTGTGTGTGTGTGTGTGTGTATGTACCATTATTTTTTTACAATGTCAGCATTCGCTATTGATATCAGTGCATAAAATAATGAATCAGTCTTGTTATGTCCTCATGATTTCAGTTTTGGTCGCACATTACATTTTAATCAGTAACTGCTTTGGCTGTCGAAACCATCCGTCATCTAGTACCTGGGTCATTCATGGTATTTGTATAAGGGAATCATCCATGGCACCTATATAAGGGTGTCATAATTATAAGGTGCTGGTCCAATATTTATTCTTCAATTCCTACCTTTCCCCCCCCCCCCCCCCCCCCCCCCCCCCTTCCACAGAGTTCAACCATGACCTGGAGGTGGACGTAGTTGGAGACACCTCAGGTGACTTCAAGAGACTGCTGGTGTCCATGCTTGCTGTAAGTGCCATGACAAAGGGACATCAGTGGATCAATAGTTAGGTGTCCATCATCATGATTCAACACCACACAACTCTACACACACACACACACACACACACACACACACACACACACACACACACACACACACACACACACACACACACACACACACACACACACACACACACACACACACACACACACACACACACACACACACACACACTCTACTCGCAATACACAACACAAACAGTGCTCAAGAGATGAGAACTTTCAGGTGGACATGGCCAAAGCCAAAGCAGATGCTGAGGTGAACTGTTCAAGGAATACATGTAGTGGTCACAGGAGGGTAGTCACAGCATTATAGCGACAACCCATTTTTGTAAAGATTAATGCAGTAGAAGGACATCATTTGCCAATGTGCTTCAATACAGACCCTCTTAACATGTATTGACACTCCTATGCAGAGGCTGTATGAGGCTGGAGAATCACGATGGAGAACGGACGAGTCTATGTAAGCAATTTGATGCAGGAACCAAGTCATCCTTAAATGTACAACATGTTACACATGTCTACACATCTCATCTACATACACATGTAGCATTCTCTTCTACATACACACAAGTAGCGTCCAACATGTAGAAGCCTCCTATACATACACATGTATCATGTAGCAAGTGCTATGCGGATCACTTACTTCTGCCTTTATATTTCAATGTTGCAGCTTCCACCAGATCCTAGCATCACGAAGCTTCACCCAACTGAGGGCCACCTTCCAGGCATATGCAAAGGTATATGTGGAGCTATTGCACTACCTTGCACAGAGCTTGTGTACATGCATGTAGAAGGAGCAGTTTTAAATAATGGGGTATTCTAGGTACACAATGTACATTGTACATGTACATGCACATTTACAAAATTGTACATGTATGATGTGCATGTATCTCCTTGACTATTTCAAGCATGTGTGTGTGTGTTGTTTTCTGTCCACTTCCTGCATGTACATGTACAGTGGTGTTCACCGAAAGAGGGGAAAAATGCAATAATGCACATTTTTGATTTTATTTCATGAATGGTATATTATTATATCATGCCATTACATTTTTAGATTCAGCATCTACCTCTGAACAGAGTACATTTGCTTTAATTCAATTATAACTTGTAAACAAAACAATGTATACATTGTACATACATGTACATGTAATGCTCGTATAAATACATATATACTCAATCTACATATACATCAGCTAAGCAAGTATGATATGGAACATGTAGTTGAGAAGGAACTGTCTGGTCACATTAAAGAAGGAATGGTGGCCATTGGTGAGTGAGCACATGTACATGTACATGTAATGCTGACCATTGGATTGTTTTCCTCAGTGAAGTGTGTGAAGGATGAGTCATCCTTCTTTTCTGAAAAGTTGTATCATGCCTTGAAGGTTTGTCACAACTTATAGCATGTATGCAACTTAGAGAAATATATTTGCTGCAGTTAATGTCGTGTATTTCTTCTTAGAATTTCAGCATTATACATAAACATGTAATCAGTATTTGGCATTTCATGTACATCATTAGTTGCAATGTGTTCAAGCAACCCACTTTTGGTTCTTATTCTTGTATGTATTTATGGTGGTTATTTATTACTTTGTGTGGTTAAAAAAAAAAAATGCCCATGGGGGTGCACATGTAGGCCAGGGTATGGACGTGTTCATTACATGTAGGCCAGGGATGTTTCTTCCTATTGTAGATGTACATGTATATCAATGTGGTCTAGCTAACATGGATTATAACATTATCAAAGGGGTAGATCTATTGTGGTTCTTCTCTAGTAGCTGTAGACTTACACATCTGTCTACGCTAAGCATACATGTACACATGTTATGTTTCGCTTTCGGATCTGCTTGCTCATTCCAGTTCCAATAATGCCTATTGTTTCATTTCCAACATTGATCCATTATAGTATGGACATTGATACATGTATAATTATTATTGTTGCACACAAAGATCTCAAAAGATTTGAGTTACATGCAGTTGATATCTACTCGTTAATCTACATAAGATTTAAGCACACCTCTATTATTAAACAAATTTTTCATTAGTGTTAAGGACATGCTTGTATTATATTTAATCACTGTGGCTCACACATACAATTTGTATATTGATAAGTATAAGTGCATCAACACCCCTAGCTGGTCCCTGAGGGTAGTCCCCTACATTAGTAAACCCCTCCTCCCCACCACCATGTACTTCCTACTGTTCCTAGATCCACCAATCACATAATTATGTATATATATAATTATAATTATAATTATAATTATATATATATATACTTCCAATGTGCACTAGTGATCCCTATATGTGCAGTACCACCACTTCAGTGCTGTCCTTTTTTCATAGGGCCTGGGTACTGATAACCACACCCTCGTTCGTGTGATAGTGAGCAGGAGTGAGGTGGACATGTTGAACATCAAGAATGCTTTCAGGCACCATATGGCAAGACCATTGGCTCCTTCATCAAGGTATGTCAGATAATTTTAAAAAGAGGTTCACATCAGGCAGAACGCAACAGGGTTTGGGTACATGTAGGGTATCCTAGCACTACACATACGTATGGAGTAAACATACATGTATACTTGTGTACATGTACACGTATGATTCATTGTGTAAACTTGTGCAAATCTATTTCACTATATATTAATTAAACAGTTTCAAAATGTACCACATATAAATTGTCTAAATGTGGGTACTGTACATGTACATGTATGTTACTGTTCAGTAGTGCTGAAACATCAAATAATCCAAATTGATCTCAATATGTACATGTACATGTACCTGGATATAACTGTAATTGTAGGCCTGTTCAACTATACAATATTACATAGCAGTGTATTGTTAAATGTCCGTACATTTGTACATAGCTGAAGGTGTAGACTAATAATGTCAAATACACAATAATTGTGTAGATGTGTGTAGTTTAATATGCATGCATTCAAGGTGACATATTTGGCTGTGGTTAATATCTCTCATCTACTTGCCTTTCCAGGGAGACACGTCAGGTCACTATGAGAAGTTGCTCCTGGCACTCCTTCGTGAAGAATGTTAAAACTTTTATTTATGTATACATACTGACTTCTTTAAGCAGTTTTTGCATACATACATGTAGTGGTGTATCGCTTTGCTGCTGTATTTGTACGCACGCATGTACGCTTATAGATTGTCGGGTGCATCGATTCCTCGCTTGGCAGGGTTGCCGCGGTAAAGGCTAATATTTAATCGTCGTAGCCGTGATATATCGTGGTTACAGCGTTTAAAACCGCGGTTAAAAATCGCGGGGTAAACACTTACAGATAGATACATGTATATTCATATTAGCAAGCAATATGCAAGACTAACAAGGTTATTTCACAAACAGACCATATGAGTCTACATGTAATTTTTAATTTATTGTTATCAATTGTTCGACGAAATGGGCTTAAATTTCACGGAAGCGGTGTTATGTATACTTACATTTGAATAAACCCCTGTTTGATAGTTACGATTAAACATGCATCGTCTC
The DNA here is from genome assembly GCA_949361645.1 of Spongilla lacustris. NCBI lineage: Eukaryota > Metazoa > Porifera > Demospongiae > Spongillida > Spongillidae > Spongilla > Spongilla lacustris. Next base: position 3,477,807 of record OX442417.1, on the reverse strand, counting down.
GATTTTTAATGTTCAATTGAAGCGTTGATAAAATACGGTATGTATGATAGCCTACTCACTCACTCACTCACTCACTTACTCATGCACTCACTCACGCACGCACCCACCCACACTCCCACCCACCCACCCACCCTCCCTCCCTCCCTCCCTCCTCCCTCCCTCCCTCCCTCCCTCCCTCCCTCCCTCCCTCCCTCCCTCCCTCCCTCCCTCCCTCCCTCCCTCCCTCCCTCCCTCCCTCCCTCCCTCCCTCCCTCCCTCCCTTCCTCCCTCCCTCCCTCCCTCCCTCCCTCCCTCCCTCCCTCCCTCCCTCCCTCCCTCCCTCCCTCCCTCCCTCCCTCCCTCCCTCCCTCCCTCCCTCCCTCCCTCCCTCCCTCCCTCCCTCCCTCCCTCCCTCCCTCCCTCCCTCCCTCCCTCCCTCCCTCCCTCCCTCCCTCCCTCCCTCCCTCCCTCCCTCCCTCCCTCCCTGTTCTGATCAGAGCTCTGTACTCAAGTCCAGCACTGCAACATTAATTGGTGTTTATCTTATATAGGCAAAACGACGAGTCGACGACCTTCATTATATGCAATCTAATATCCAAATGTTCTATAAACGTATACCTGTACATGTACATACATGACTGCACATAACTGCTCCCAGAGTATAGATTTCTATAGCGATTGAGAAGCCAGCATATAGGAACATAAAAATGTCAGTGGGGGGATGGGGGGATCTCTCCAAATACAGGAAGAGCTTGTAATAACTGTACTATACTGGTGTGCATGCAGAGCAATCAAGATCCGTTTATATGGCTTACAGTTCAAGCTACTAGCTCTCTTCTTGATGGGTATACCTCAACCAGTTACATGAAAACACACATGTACTGACAGTATACGCAAACACACAAAACACACAAACACACACACACACACACACACACACACACACACACACACACACACACACACACACACACTATGTGCGTGTGATGCAGACCATTGCTGCTTATAATACCAATGGAAAAATGTATATTTAGTCTGCCCATGAAATGATATAATGTTTTTTTTTTAATTTTATAGCAATACATGCATATATACATTACCAGTTCCATATCATACTTGTATTAAGGTTACACAAATGCTCATAATAATAGTAGTCATTTGCATGTATGTTTCTTACAATATATCCATTAAGTTTCAATACCGCAAATATCATCATGGTTGGAAACTGACAGATTTATCGACTGTGTAATGAATAAGTAGTTCTGTACAACAATTCAATTTGAAACTAAACTTTCTTTTGGTAGAGGAAAGGTAGTAGCACTGTTCATGGGCTGTCCAGAGTCTGATCTACATGTAACAGTGTTGTCAAAGGCGAAGTACCTGTAGTTACTGTTCTGCTGTTTCCTCTGCCGGAGTTTACGACAGTAGACTGGTAGTTGAGCAACCGTAATGTGGACAATTAGAGTGCCACCTGACGAAATAGTCCACAAGTAAAGAAACGCAACATACGCCACTTCAAGCTGAGCGTTCGGTGTTGGTGTTATGAAATAATAAAATGTGTCATATACGAACATCGGGATTATTAAGACAAAGAACAGAACAGGAAAAGCAGCCAAAGGTAGGAGCTGTTTAAGGGCCTTCTGGAATTGGTCACGATCACCACGGGTGATCCTGTCATGCTTGACTCTCCAACACACATGATACGTCAGCTTTATAACCATGACAACCATGGCTATGGATGCTGCAAAGAGGATAGACATAGAAGGACCATCCCAGAGAGCAAATGCTTCGATAGTGGCATCGTCATACGTGTAGTTAGCATAGTATACAGGGATGAAACAACCTGTTATTGGGGAATATCCATAGGAGTGGGTCGTCAGTGGTATAGAAGCTACAACCGCTGGTACGAGTAGTGAGGTCACAACGTACAACACTTCAAACTTCTTCAGGTTCTTGTGGAGCACCGCAAAGCAGAAGAGATGGAAGGTTATCCACGTGGTAAGGAGCAGCTTCATCCACATGAAATATATTATGAACCATACATTAGCTATGCACAATGGACCATACACGTCGGGGTTACTCTGATAATCAAAGAACATGATTTCAGAAAGTTCTGCCATTGCAAATGCCAGCGCAGCCAACACTTGGTAGAGAGCCATTCGATAGACGACCGTTTTGTGTAGCTTGATGGCAAACACCAAGATGGCTGCCAGGAGGCAGATGATTACGGAGACACAGTTTACAGCGGAAAAGAGAATGTCTGCATCACCACTGGAAGAATTCATCCTCAGTCAAATAATGACCAGAGAAACGTCTAACGAATGTAATTTGCATGCACGTAGGCTATATAAACAATGACCAAATCTATAGCCTAGAGTATGCAGTCACATGTATCACCTGTAACAAAGTTTACTGCATTAAAATTTAATTATTTTTATTATGGACTCTATAAGCGCATTCACGGTTGGATCACGGGACAGTCGTCGGAAATGCAAGCCTACATTGAAGAAGCGAATACACCGCTATTGTACGTGGAATACCCCCAAATATGAGCACTGATACTGCTTAGAAACTCAGAAATTAAGTACTGTGAGACAGGGACTGCCAACGCGAATCACTGAAGCGAGCAAAAATGCAGCCACTGTGTTTAACTAACATCTCATGCAATAAAACGTACATATAGATATACATTTACATACCAAATTTGATATTGCATGAAACACGTTGACGATCTCATGCATGCCGGGTTACAAGTAACCACTATAAAAAAAATTAAAGTTGGAGGTGTTTATTGATCCAAAATACCAAGAATACGAAAAATACATGTACTTGAAAAGTGTTGAAATATAGGCCTGGCATATAGATATCCACATAACTGTACAATTTTACCCAATAATAAAATTGGATCGATGTACACGTATATATATATATAATTATATATATATATATATATACTTGCTTGCGTGCATACTGATTTATTTCCCGCTGTGGATTTTTGTTCTCCTCCTCAATACTTTCATCGTGCATGTGTAACTCGTACAAAGTTGAAAAGCCATGAAATAACTCAAGCAGGTGCAATTCATTATCGGTGGAAATTCTCGTTTGCCTATATAACCCTAATCCTAATGCCGTCTTAATTTAATATACTGTTGCCGGGCTACACACAACTAGCGTCCGTAGCAGCAAATATGTTGGAAGGATACAACAGGTGGTTCTATTTCAAAAAGGTGACCAAGCCAAAGAGAACAACAGTCGTACATTTGGAAATATTCTTCTTTATTTGCAAATTCATGCAGGACTGTGAACCTCACTTTAATAACATACTGTACCTGTTTATTGCATGCAATCCTTTCAATTCTCGACAGAGAAATTTTTGACTTACTTGTACAAGGTGATCCACAATGAAGGAAACGCATTTATAAATTAACTACACACAGTTATATGTTGTTAAACATTCTATTTAAAATTTCAACTCATGCAAGTAGCTATAGTGTTTTGTTTTCAGCGAAGTGATTTTAAATACAGTTAAGTATACATGTATACAATCGTGAACACGTGTACAGTGCTAATGCATGCATAGCTAATCTGTTCTGTGTCTTCTGACCTCTCTATAAGTATAATCAGCGGCAGACTGATGAGCGGCCGTGTGCACTATTATTTAAAAAATATTCATTTAAAATCATTTTGTAATATTAATTGCAGTTGTCCGAGCGCCCGATTATTGCTACCAGTCATGATTTATCAATAACAATTCTAGTCACGTACCCAGACCTACTTTACTGCAGTAAATAAACTAACTCATGAAGTTTTAAAAACAAACGATTTGGGTTCTGCATAATGACATACCAAATTAAGATACATGTAACTGTACTAAAATACATCCCTGTTGCAAACCGTATATTGTTTATGTTTTGTACGAATTCTATGACCACTGGATTTCTGAGATGGCTTCTTTCCACCTTTTTTGTGTGGTATCAGTGGAAAAATGTAGATCTTAGCAGATGAGGTGTTTAGCATCAAGAGGTTATGGAAGTGGGCATGTTGCTCTTTTTCGGACCACTTCATCCACCTGCAAAAGGATAATAAAGGTTATTATAAGCCAGTCATAAATATAAATAAAATTCGTACTATTCAACTGATACAACAACTGTGCTCGTCTGAGATCTGTCAACAAACCATTTCAAGCATAACTCAGTATAGCTTCCAATAAAAAGAAACTGTTTATTGACTCAGTTATCATCCGTCCACATTAGAAATTTTCTTATTTAAATTGACTTCCTTAGTTGTAGTTTCCAGCGTGTTTCCTATAATTGGTTGTAATCTGGACAAAAAATATTTTTTAAACGTTGGATACCTTTCCATTAAGTCCGATGATAATAGTTTTTCCACTCTTGTTCCAACACTAAAACTACTATCAGAGTTTGTGAAACCATAATAAAACAGATAAAAATGTGCTGCAATCTGTTTTATACCAACTTATGCACCAACCCTATATCTAATTATATTATCACGAAGATGTTTTGAGCAATTGCAAAATTACTGTCATTGTATATTCTAATTCTTCTGTGCAATTTTGCTTTTAATGGGTGATGTTAAATCAGGATCACTGACACTACTGGTATTAGGTGTATGTTGAAGCCTTAACAGGTGTAAATGAGATTTGATGTAAGGGACAAAGCGGTTTAGGGTCAATACTACCTATCTTTTCCTGGTTGTTTGACACAGACTTGTGTGTGACCAAAGCATTCATGCATGCAGTGGCAAGAACTGCCTGTCTAGTATGTCTGCTACTTTGTAAAAAGATCCATTGATTCGTGGGTAGAAAGATATGATAGACATATTAATGATTGTTGCCAATGCCTACATTATCCAAGTACAAGACCATCTTTCCTTTTTAGCACAGTCAACTGTAGCATCTACATGTACGTAGCTTGGACTGATAATTAGTAAGTCTGATATTTTACTATACATTTTTGAACTGTGTATTGCAGTTTGTGCTCTATATGTAAGTTCCACAGCCCTTGATTCATCACCAAACAGTAAAATAGACACATGCACTGTTAAAGAGGGAGTCATGCACCATTGCCTGATGATTGTAACGCTTTATACCCTTCAATACCTCCATTTCGCAAAATCCCTCTTGCTGCTTCATCTTCCCGTATACGGGTCTAGGAAATGAGATTCAATAGCAGCATATCTATACAAAACCTTAGAGATAATTGCTGCTTTGTTAAGACCGGTTTGAGCCAATGTGAAATCAAAGCTTCCTATACCGACTTCCCTACACCGGCAAAAAGCAGTGATAGATAACATTTGAAGATATGTACATGTATGCACCCATAACCCACATGTATATCGTTTACTTAAACGGAAATGCGAAGCATCGACTTACTTTCTTCTTCACACCCCGACTCTGTAAGCCCATCGCTTCCTCCCAACATCTACAACATTCAACGCTTTCGTCCTCGTGGCAATTTAATTTAATTTAATTCAATTTAATAACATTGATTGCTAACTTGCATGTGCATGTGTGTAGTTTTATGATACAGACAGTAAGAGTCCATGTCCTATTGTAGTACGCTGCATGGAGCACAGTACAATGCATGTGGTGAGCTCATAAATAAGATTTTTAACCGCCGTTTTAATTAAAGAATGGTCCAAAATGTTAGAAGCTGGGATGGGAATGCATTCTGCTGGCTGTTCAAATGTAAGGTTCCTGGGGAGTAAAAGTTTGAACATACATCTATACCTGCATGCAAGAGACTGGGCATGAAGCAGGAACTTTTTTGTACATGTGCACGCTGAGCCAGGGCCGTAGCAGCCACTCCGGCCGGTCAGGCCATGGCCGGTGTCATAGGGTATACGGTCCGGCCCAATTTTCGGTCCGGCGGACCGTATTCCCTTAGGGAATACGGTCCCCCCCGGACCCAACTCCCTAGGGAATACGGTCCGTGTAAAATATTGTACATCCAGGGAATACAGTCCGGGGGAGGAGGCGGACTCAATTCCCTGACAGAATGGAGATTTGATTTTGACAACCACTGGTAATCATAGTGTGTATAATTGAAAAGAGAGGTTGATCCTCACCGAAATCGCAACCGTTAGCGTTTGACAACCACTGGTATTTATAATTAAAAAGAGAAAACGATTCTCACCGAAATCGCAACCGTTAGGGCAGACAAATTTATAATGAAACCATGCATTTAAACACAGAACTGAAGTTCTATAATTGAAGTTATATCATGAAAGCAATTTAAAACCAAGACAGAAGTTCTTTCACGGCATCAGATGTTTAATGTATATATTATAGTGAATAGCTAATTTATAATCTAAACACAAGACAGAATTTATATAATGAAATTAATTTAAACACAAGAAGACACGTACTTGAAACAAGACAGAAGTTCTTTCAGATGTTTCATTGCATGGAGGTGGCTGTGCTCCTTTCTTCTGTTCTTGGCATGAAGAGTGTTCTAAAGAATGATTTTGACTCGTTGTATACTGACAGATTGTTCTTAAAAATTCCTTCAGGATAATAAAAAGTTCATATGGAATAATTTTGTTGTATATGCATTCTTTGTAGGAAAACAAAGCTCTTTTTCAGAGCATATTTGAACAATATACTTCAATGTAATCTTCATGTCACTAAATCAAAATTGACAAGAATGTTAGTATCCACACAATATTGGCTTACTTGTTGACATACATGTAGGGTGGAATTTTCCCTGCATGCCTTCCACAATTTTAGTATTTTTTTGGTATGATTTTCATAGAAGCACCTCTCTGGCAGGGGTTCCACTGGCTTCACTTCTGGAATTGGTTGTCTAAAACTGGGTACTAAATCTTTATATGTGTAGCTTTGGAGAACCCAAAAACAATAATATAAACGTAATGATAACATTGATAAGAAATGAAAAGTGATAACAACTACTGGCATGTTCTATACATTGTTTTGCTTACTGACAACGTATGTCCAGATGAATGTGCGACCAGTATAGTATAGTGCCTCGATTTGTCTTCGGTGCGGTCTCTTCCCTGATGGCCTCCACTTTTGGACGCGTGATACTACTAAAACGCATTTGTTCTATCTTCTGTTAAAACCACCGCTATTGCATCTTCGTTCTTCCCTGCCACATACAGCAGAACATCGTCATGGCTTAGCGAGAAGTCTGTCGAACGCTTTCGTATCAGCCACTTCTCTGACTCTGTGTAGCGGCGCATAATGCATATTGCAGGGTACGTCCTGTCCTTTCGATACGACTGTACCCACTTCAGCGTTCCTTCATGCACATCTTTTCTATTCCTGCATGGAGTACAATGTAATTTTCTTACTATACTGACACATGCACTGGAAAAGAAAACAATTCAGTGCTACATTTTAAGTAGAACAATGAGTGCTAGCTCAGTCTCAGATGTTCATAACATAACCTACCATTCCACGGCCTTCTTGTTCTCAGTCTTACGTGACGCGCATGCACGTGGTTTTAAATTGGTGAAGTAGGCACCAATTTAGTAAATAAGGGATTTCGGATATTATCGCAATTCTCAAATATTATACAGACCTACATTTAGCAAGTTAAATATATAAGGTCTGTAGACATGTAATGTTTGACAAATGCTATGCTTAATACAATTCATACACTGATAACCATCTTGTGTCTCTCATCTTTTATGCAGTTTGTCTATGAGCGCAACATATTTTTATATCAAGCCAGCAATTACGATGGCTCATGTCGCAAACTTTCATAGCACATATACATTGTTGGCATAAGTGGGATTTCATTCTTCATTTTGTAGCCGTACACTAGATTATATAATTAGCCAACATCGCTTGCACGTCCTAATACCAGTTCAGCTACTCTCCCCTATCACTGTAGTGTCTGCTAGTATCTGTCAGGTAGGATATTGATGCAGCTGAACTGACAGTCATACTGTTGGAGTGGATCACTGAACTCCAATCTTTCCTTCTACTGTTCCCTGTATAGGCCTATTATATTCCTGAATCATGGGCGGGATAAACTGTGTTGGTGCAAGGTGCTAATAAAGGCTTGTTATTCGTGTACTTTATAATAAGTGGTATAGAAGCCTTACTATGGTATGGGCATAAGAGTTATTGAGTAATTCTATACATAGTCCATGGAAAGAGAAGCGAGTAAGTTGATATTGCTATACTGGCGCGGCGTGAGGATTGATATCGACGATTCGTAGCAGTATATCACAGGTTTAGGGAAGAATGTATTGCTATTTGCAGTCAATTCTAGTTCTTTACCACCGGTAGAGATCTAGTCAGTTTGGTCCATTCCTATAATAACGCTCCTTCCTAACTTCACAATCAATGAACAGACTACGGTGAATACGAGTGTGTTGGTCACTTAGATTTGGCGATAACTCCCCATTGCTGTGTTTTCTAGCAGTCTAAGTTTCTAGTGGGCTCTAATATGGGTACTAGTAATAGGGGGAGGTTGGAAAACTGTTCTTTCAGTTTGTTTCAAAGGTGCATTCTTTTTGATACAAACATTACTATCATTATTCAGGGGGTACGATGGTGTGGGGGTTTTTGCTGGTGCGTCTAGTTGCACATACCTAAGCAATCGGCATTTCACACTACAGGTTGTCTGGGCAGCGAGCAACAGTTTGGGGTGCGGAGTGAAGAGATGTCCAACGTTAAAAAATCTTCCGTCCTTCAAAAATGCTCTGATGGTTGTCTGTGACTACGGACCAGGGTGAGTAAAACTTGCAATTGAATCGCGGGACATAAGAGATAGACTTGCATTAATTGCGCATGCATGTATCCGCATTCATGACAAGTGCGCATATTCTGATACGTTGTCCCCCCTATATAGGACAATTGTTCGGTCCGCTTTAGGATTTGCTGTCCCCCTTATATGTAATATAAAACTTACATGTACATTAAACGCGCGAGTCTCGAAGTGCATATGTAACCTATTCGAACCAAGAGATCGAAGTAGTAACAATAACAGCGAAGCAGAGGCATATTTGGGGGGTGGGGGGAGGGATGCCTCAGGTGGCTCCGGCAACCCCCTCCGTCACAAGATTGCATATGCATATAAATACTGTAACAACTGCAAACATGTTGCTAACGACCCTAAGTGCTTCGAGCTGGGGTGGACCTGTGTTCCAATGGCTGTAGAAACCTATGGGAATTGGGGGGTGGAGGCCCAAGTAACATTTACCCGCCTAGCCTCTCTACTTGCTGCAAGCCACAGTGTGTCAAAATCAAAGGCAACAGCTGACATTTATGGTCGCTTAAACCTGACCCTGACCAGGTCTGTGGCCAGGGGTCTAAGGCCAAAATAGATGTTACATATACAGTGCTCATATTGAACTCTTTAGTGTAAGTTTTCTGTATGTCATATAAATTATGTATTAGTTGCATTTTGATAACCTTGATTCAACATGTCCAAATGCAGTGTTTTAGTTGCAATACAACTGATTAGGCAAAAAAAAAAAAAAAAAAAAAATATTGCTCCACGCCGGATAACATAAGTATATTTGCTAAATGTATATAGCATGCCATATTATATAATAATATTAACAAAGGGTTCGTTTGTTTTAACACTATGATAAACTTCTTCTTACTGGGTATCGGGCTATCGGGCCAGAAGCGGATAGCACCCCCGCTCCACTGTCCGTTTAACGAGCCTGCATGCAGCACCTCCCCTCATTGAAATCCTGAATTGGTTGTTCCCCGGAGTGCCGCAGAAGTGGCTATTGCGGAGGCGTTAGTCTGATATGTAAATGTAGCATTGCTTACCCATAGAAATGCAGAACATAATACCAATGCTGTACATATGATATATAGTTGCCACGGCAATCACCATTTTCTCTGGTTCTTTTTCATTGAAATCCTGGATATGGCTCTGCGTGGGGTGGGGGGGGGAATCGTCCTAAAGGCGAATGAGGACGGGGAACTAACTACCCTCAGCTGCTATACCGGCATTTAATTTGAACCTTGTGCACGCAATTCAAGCATGAAACCGTTATATCCCTTGTTATTTGCCGAATGACTTAACTTGAATAATCATTCACTTTCAGAGGGAACTACGTAGGACAGAAGCCATACGCTTCAGCGGGGTACGCAGCACGTGCGATGTCGCTGGAGCCAGAGATCGTGGATTCCTATGACGAGGAAAAGTCTGACAATGACCTCACTTCAGAGGACGAGTAGTGAAGATGCATGCATATAACAGCGCATAATGGACAAGTACATGTAGTATAGTTGTGGACTATAGTTAGAGTATAGCACATGCATTTACGCAAATTTATTTGACACTGAATATATACATGTAACTGACGTCAGTGTGTACGAGGCAGTAAATCTTTTACACACATGTAGTTGAACGCCTGTTACTATGACGTACAAGATATAAAATTTTAATAAAAATAAAATTGGTGATGTAGGATTTGTAGACAGCAATTGAGTAAAAAGTAAGGAAACAGGGAATTACGGAAATAATACATTCATTAATTTATAACTATTACAGACCTCCATTTAGCACAGAATTTCAGCCAGGTAGATTTGCTAAATAATGTAGGTCTGTCATTTAGTATATAGGGTTCTAGGAAATGAGATTCAATAGCAGCATATCTACATTGTACATGCGTGTATACAAAACCTGAGCCAATATGTAATCAAAGCTTCCTATACCTACTTCCCTACACAGAAAGCAGTGATGGATAACCCTTGAAGATAGACCCAAAACCTACAACATGTACATGTATTGTATACCGTTTATACTTAAAACGGAAATGCGAAGCTTCGACTTACCTCTCCTTCACTCTCTGTAAGCCAATCGCATTCACAGTTATGAACGCATTGTAACTACACATGCACTGCAGCAGCCGAAAAGTGTTTAATTACAAAGAGAGGCATGCATATATATACACAGGACACGGTCAAAGTACAGTCCAGCTGGAGCCAGCACAAACACGCATGCGTACATACATGTACATACAAAAAGATATTAATATGTCATTTGCTTAGCCTACATTTGCTACACCAACATCTACAACATTTCCTCTCGGCACTCCTCGTGGCACTTCAGACATACATGTACATGTATATGATACGGCCCGATTTGAATCCGTGACCCGATTTAAATCCGGTCGACCCGGTCGGGAGTTAAAATCCGGTCGATCGGATTTTCATCCTACACATCACAGCGGTTCAGCCGTCCAAATACGTGTGACGATTAATTCCCGCCGTCAATACACCCGACGTGCAAACAGCGAAACGTGGGTAGGCAGTCATTGTTTCCTTGGACCGTACGGTAGATATTCAGTGGCGTATTTAGGGGGGGGCTCAGGGGGCTAAGGCACCCCCCTCCGATACAAAAATGAATATAATTAAAATAAAATTAACACTAATTTCCCTTCGTAGCGAGCTAGGTATACTACTACGTAATTCAATTCACTTCTATTATTAACAACACTATACAAGATTTTTACCGTAAAGTCCCCTCTGCCCCCACCGAAAAAAAATGTCTCGTGTTCAAACGAGCGTATCTTTGTAATCATGAACGCAGCTGCGTGCCGTTCTTTAAAACCCTGTTGGAGTACCAGTTTTTTCCCCTGAAATGCCAAACAAGATGTCGGAAGCGTTAACGATTACGAAGATGCGCTCGTTTAAACACAAACACATTTTTTTCAAGGGGGGGGGGGGGAGTGGGGGGGGGTATTATTTAGAATAAAGAAGCATGCACCGGCTTCAATCATAGCGTATTACCTGAAGGCGTCTGCACCTCAAGTAACCAGTGTGTCAACCTTGGATCAGCCACTGCAACCGCAGTTATAATTAATTGTTGTGTTCCTAGTTGGATTCCGTTGACTGCTAGTCGTCCTCCAAGTGAAAAGTGCATTTTAGTTACTACTCCACACTTTGGCGCCCGCGATGTATAGGAAGCTTTGTGGGGACAACATCAGTGATCAGTATAAAAACAGCATGCTCGCCAACCACTTTAAGCCAGGGGCTGATTACATGCACTTTTCCAATTCAATGCAAGGTGTGCCAATGGATCCATTCAAATATTAATTGTATAAGTGGCTCTAAAATTATCCTTGGCATGGATACAGTTTCAGAAGTTTGCAGATCTTCAATCAGCAGATTGTATCCACAGTATTAAAGCTGCATTGCTAGCAAATGCCAGAGCGCTTATCGGTATTCACAACATACTCAGCGGATCATTTAGTGTGCTAAAGCGCTATTCGGCGGCTTTTGGATATACATGCCCTACCTATTAGTGTATGTGCTCGGCGCCATCCTTGGCGATTTCAGACATTCTTGCCGATTGAACCGTTGTATTTCTGTTAGACTATACTGCTGAGTGGGCGTGGTTGCAAAAAAAATTCGCGCGCGCGAAGCGCGCTGTTCGTTCCGCACCCCCCACCATCAATTTCTGGATACGTGCCTGATATTTGGAACGTGGGCCGTACGATCGAACCGTCTGCAAAGACACTAAATACACGCAATGAAATTATTTTTCTTGAGTCATAATAATTAGCGGCAAATTAATGACTTTTAATAGAGTGGAACCACGTATAAATGACCCAGTAATGGCACCGTGTTTCTATGCAACCTATGCTTTTTATATATTATTATTTACATGCATAGCTTTGTAGTGACATAAAGGGGATAATAAGAGACTTTATTTGAAAAAAAAAAATATTATTTGATTTTTTATTTTGCATTTTTTCAAGTTTATAATTGAATTTACAACACAACATTGTATCAGAGGCTCGGTAGGTGAGTTTTACTTTTACAGCCCGGCATAGTATTGATGTCACTGATGTTGTTGGAGTATGATCTGGTTGTGTAGTTGGGGGTGGGGGGTGGGAGGGGCTGCTGATGGTAGATCTTGTGCAGATCCCTGTTGTTTGAACAATGGGCTTGCCAATAACCTTTGCCTAGTACCTAGAACGTAGCTCTCATCCGGGTCCTCTACTGTCACTCTTTTGCTTTTCGAATGTCCTACTGGTTTGTGTAGGTCAGATGGAAGTACCACTTTCCCTTGTCACTACGGAAACGGATCGTCTCATCCCCACTTTTAATGGATGTGCAAGGAATCTGTCCTGATAAGAGCTTTTCCCACTCTCTCTCGTGCACAGGTTTTAGTTTCTTTCCACCAAGGCTTGCCATAGAGCACTGTGCTACAAACGTGTTTTACGCCAGCGTATATTCTAATGTATAGCACCAATTTACGCTAGTTATACACCTATCGTATATTAATAGAATCTCTGGCGTAAAACTAGTGGATAGGAACAGTATACACTTCAGTTATACGCTGAGTGTATATTTTTCTCTTTGGCACTTTAGTATACTCGTTGCGTAATCTTCTAGCTTATGGAGTGAACATCAGCCGGATATTGTGTCGGTACACGCCCCCCCCCCCCCCCCCCCCCCCCCCCGGCCCTAGCCTGCCCCTTGACCACCTTTTTTTTTTTTTTGAGAAATATAATATTTCTGACATACATGACTATACAGATATACACACACGTTCGAAACACCGCGACGGCGTGTCCCGCGTCAGAAACTGAAATGAGAGGGCGTACGTAAAACTTTGCACTACCAATAGACCTTGCAAGGCTTACCGTGTATAGATATCCCCATTCCGTACTGCACAGTCAGAAGTGAAACTGGCAAAAGAAACCCGTATAAAAGCATGCGCAGCTATCTAAAACAGCTTACTATGTCTTCAAGTATTTGGTCAAGTGCACACTACGGTGCTCTAGATAGGTAAGAAAAAAAGAGCGCAATGGACGAGATTAAAAGTTATGCACACTTGCCTTGGCCCACCTTCACTTCACCAGCGTGCAGCGTAATGGGAAAGAAAACAATATACTGAACTTACACTTTGTGGTAGAAACACTTGCACGCTACGACATTCTGACTAAAAGAACATGATAAAAGTACACAATTTACGTACCGACACGACTTCCTTTGCGATACGGAGGGAAAGAAGTTGCAATGTACGAAAAAACAAACGGCGCAAGATATACATGTATAAGGTCATACCTGCTGAGGGATTCAAGTCGCAGCTGAACAGCAGGCAATTAATAACACCGACCCTACGGCGCTAATAGCAGCTGTCAAGATTTGCGCGCTGTAATACGCTATCACGTGACGCACGTAGTAGACAAATGTTCAACGATCGTTTTAGGTAAGCCAAGCCAAACTTTAATGGGTCGGTGGGGGGTGGGGTCAGATGTGCGTAAGTTAATATGAAAACTGTGGAAGGGGGCGGCCGGCCGGAATGGGGGGTGTCTGCTTTCGGCCGATTCAACCAGCTGCATGCAGTGAGGTGGAGGTGAGAAGCCGATTCAATAAGTGGGGGGTACCGATTCAAACAGTGGGCGTTCTATACCTATCGTTATTGTATATATTATGACATTCAATAGGTCCTCAAGGAACCACTCCCCACCCGGCTGCGCTAATTGCTTATTCTTTGTTTACAGGTGATGTGTGTACTGGAAGATGCAGACAGTGCTGTGTCAAGGTGTATATTGACTGCTGGTGCGCCATCTTATGAATATTGCCTGTGTGATGGTCCTCATTCTGGGTTACCAATGGCTGTACTATAAGCCATGAAGAAGTATAATGGAAGTAGGGTTTATAGTGTATGTGTGAGTGTCTGTAACTTATTTCTAATTCCACAGATTGATCAAGGCTGCATGTCCACTGTCTGTTGTTACAATTCTAGACTTGCATGTGAAGCTCCTTATATTTTCAATGTAGACTTTTGTTCGTCACTTCTTCACTATATTGCGCAAAACACATTTATATGTCTCACAAATGCACATGTATGTCATTTAATTGTACATCACACCCAAGACATGAGGACCATCCCCCACAACATGAGTGCATGGTACTTGCTTGTATGGCACAATAGGAATGATGCTGGTCCTGCCCCAAACACACCCAGAACATGACGACCATCCCACACAACATGGGTGCATGGCCACTGTTGTCGTGACACCAAGACGATGGACATGACACAGTGCTTTGGGGGCACAGAGTGACTGATTTGGAATGTGTTACTCCTCAGTTGACACTGTTGGTATCCATACCTCTGTAGTGCCCCAAGTATTTAGACTCGCAAATCAAAACGTTCCACGGTGCTTGTATGGCACAACAGGAATGATACTGGTCCTGCCCCAAACACACCCAGAACATGACGACCATCCCACACAACATGGGTGCATGGCCACTGTTGTCGTGACACCAAGACGGTGGACATGACACAGTGCTTTGGGGGCACAGAGTGACTGATTTGGAATGTGTTACTCCTCAGTTGACACTGTTGGTATCCATACCTCTGTAGTGCCCCAAGTATTTAGACTCGCAAATCAAAACGTTCCACGGTGCTTGTATGGCACAACAGGAATGATACTGGTCCTGCCCCAAACACACCCAGAACATGAAGACCATCCCACACAACATGGGTGCATGGTACTTGTGTGTTGTGTCCACACGCAAGGGGAGATGGAAGGCTTTGTACCTGTGAGGTCCCCAGTCCACTAAATACAAAGCACTCTCTATGGCCACTGTTGTCGTGACACCAAGACGGTGGACATGACACAGTGCTTTGGGGGCACAGAGTGACTGATTTGGAATGAGTTACTCCTCAGTTGACCCTGTTGGTATCCATACCTCTGTAGTGTTTAGACTCGCAAATCTAAACGTTCCACTGTGCTTGTATGGCACAACAGGAATGATGCTGGTCCTGCCCCAAACACACCCAGAACATGAAGACCATTCCACACAACATGGGTGCATGGTACTTGTGTGTTGTGTCCACACGCAAGGAGAGATGGAAGGCTTTGTACCTCTGAGGTCCCCAGTCCACTAAAAACAAAGCACTCTCTATGGCCACTGTTGTCGTGACACCAAGACCGTGGACATGACACAGTGCTTTGGGGGCACACAGTGACTGCTTTGGAATGTGTTACTCCTTAGTTGACACTGTTGGTATCCATACCTCTGTAGTGCCCCAAGTATTTAGACTCGCAAATCTAAACGTTTCACTGTGCTTGTATGGCACAACAGGAATGATACTGGTCCTGCCCCAAACACACCCAGAACATGAAGACCATCCCACACAACATGAGTGCATGGTACTTGTGTGTTGTGTCCACACGCAAGGGGAGATGGAAGGCTTTGTACCTGTGAGGTCCCCAGTCCATTGAATACAAAGCACTCTCTATGGCCACTGTTGTCGTGACACCAAGACGGTGGACATGACACAGTGCTTTTGGGGCACAGAGTGACTTATTTGGAATGAGTTACTCCTCAGTTGATCCTGTTGGTATCCATACCTCTGTAGTGCCCCAAGTGTTTAGACTCGCAAATCTAAACGTTCCACTGTGCTTGTATGGCACAACAGGAATGATGCTGGTCCTGCCCCAAACACACCCAGAACATGAAGACCATCCCACACAACATGGGTGCATGGTACTTGTGTGTTGTGTCCACACGCAAGAGGAGATGGAAGGCTTTGTACCTGTGAGGTCCCCAGTCCACTAAATACAAAGCACTCTCTATGGCCACTGTTGTCGTGACACCAAGACGGTGGACATGACACAGTGCTTTGGGGGCACAGAGTGACTGATTTGGAATGAGTTACTCCTCAGTTGACCCTGTTGGTATATATATCCATACCTCTGTAGTGCCCCAAGTGTTTAGACTCGCAAATCTAAACGTTCCACTGTGCTTGTATGGCACAACAGGAATGATGCTGGTCCTGCCCCAAACACACCCAGGACATGAAGCCCATCCCACACAACATGGGTGCATGGTACTTGTGTGTTGTGTCCACACGCAAGGGGAGATGGAAGGCGTTGTACCTGTGAGGTCCCCAGTCCACTAAATACAAAGCACTCTCTATGGCCACTGTTGTCGTGACACCAAGACGGTGGACATGACACAGTGCTTTTGGGGCACAGAGTGACTTATTTGGAATGAGTTACTCCTCAGTTGATCCTGTTGGTATCCATACCTCTGTAGTGCCCCAAGTGTTTAGACTCGCAAATCTAAACGTTCCACTGTGCTTGTATGGCACAACAGGAATGATGCTGGTCCTGCCCCAAACACACCCAGAACATGAAGACCATCCCACACAACATGGGTGCATGGTACTTGTGTGTTGTGTCCACACGCAAGGGGAGATGTAAGGCGTTGTACCTGTGAGGTCCCCAGTCCACTAAATACAAAGCACTCTCTATGGCCACTGTTGTCGTGACACCAAGACGGTGGACATGACACAGTGCTTTGTTTGGGGGCACAGAGTGACTGATTTGGAATGTGTTACTCCTCAGTTGACACTGTTGGTATCCATACCTCTGTAGTGCCCCAAGTATATAGACTCGCAAATCTAAACGTTCCACTGTGCTTGTATGGCACAACAGGAATGATGCTGGTCCTGCCCCAAACACACCCAGAACATGAAGACCATTCCACACAACATGGGTGCATGGTACTTGTGTGTTGTGTCCACACGCAAGGAGAGATGGAAGGCTTTGTACCTCTGAGGTCCCCAGTCCACTAAAAACAAAGCACTCTCTATGGCCACTGTTGTCGTGACACCAAGACGGTGGACATGACACAGTGCTTTGGGGGCACACAGTGACTGCTTTGGAATGTGTTACTCCTTAGTTGACACTGTTGGTATCCATACCTCTGTAGTGCCCCAAGTATTTAGACTCGCAAATCTAAACGTTTCACTGTGCTTGTATGGCACAACAGGAATGATACTGGTCCTGCCCCAAACACACCCAGAACATGAAGACCATCCCACACAACATGGGTGCATGGTACTTGTGTGTTGTGTCCACACGCAAGGGGAGATGGAAGGCGTTGTACCTGTGAGGTCCCCAGTCCACTAAATACAAAGCACTCTCTATGGCCACTGTTGTCGTGACACCAAGACGGTGGACATGACACAGTGCTTTTGGGGCACAGAGTGACTTATTTGGAATGAGTTACTCCTCAGTTGATCCTGTTGGTATCCATACCTCTGTAGTGCCCCAAGTGTTTAGACTCGCAAATCTAAACGTTCCACTGTGCTTGTATGGCACAACAGGAATGATGCTGGTCCTGCCCCAAACACACCCAGAACATGAAGACCATCCCACACAACATGGGTGCATGGTACTTGTGTGTTGTGTCCACACGCAAGGGGAGATGGAAGGCTTTGTACCTGTGAGGTCCCCAGTCCACTAAATACAAAGCACTCTCTATGGCCACTGTTGTCGTGACACCAAGACGGTGGACATGACACAGTGCTTTGGGGGCACAGAGTGACTGATTTGGAATGAGTTACTCCTCAGTTGACCCTGTTGGTATCCATACCTCTGTAGTGCCCCAAGTGTTTAGACTCGCAAATCTAAACGTTCCACTGTGCTTGTATGGCACAACAGGAATGATGCTGGTCCTGCCCCAAACACACCCAGGACATGAAGCCCATCCCACACAACATGGGTGCATGGTACTTGTGTGTTGTGTCCACACGCAAGGGGAGATGTAAGGCGTTGTACCTGTGAGGTCCCCAGTCCACTAAATACAAAGCACTCTCTATGGCCACTGTTGTCGTGACACCAAGACGGTGGACATGACACAGTGCTTTGTTTGGGGGCACAGAGTGACTGATTTGGAATGTGTTACTCCTCAGTTGACACTGTTGGTATCCATACCTCTGTAGTGCCCCAAGTATATAGACTCGCAAATCTAAACGTTCCACTGTGCTTGTATGGCACAACAGGAATGATGCTGGTCCTGCCCCAAACACACCCAGAACATGAAGACCATTCCACACAACATGGGTGCATGGTACTTGTGTGTTGTGTCCACACGCAAGGAGAGATGGAAGGCTTTGTACCTCTGAGGTCCCCAGTCCACTAAAAACAAAGCACTCTCTATGGCCACTGTTGTCGTGACACCAAGACGGTGGACATGACACAGTGCTTTGGGGGCACACAGTGACTGCTTTGGAATGTGTTACTCCTTAGTTGACACTGTTGGTATCCATACCTCTGTAGTGCCCCAAGTATTTAGACTCGCAAATCTAAACGTTTCACTGTGCTTGTATGGCACAACAGGAATGATACTGGTCCTGCCCCAAACACACCCAGAACATGAAGACCATCCCACACAACATGGGTGCATGGTACTTGTGTGTTGTGTCCACACGCAAGGGGAGATGGAAGGCTTTGTACCTGTGAGGTCCCCAGTCCATTGAATACAAAGCACTCTCTATGGCCACTGTTGTCGTGACACCAAGACGGTGGACATGACACAGTGCTTTTGGGGTACAGAGTGACTTATTTGGAATGAGTTACTCCTCAGTTGATTCTGTTGGTATCCATACCTCTGTAGTGCCCCAAGTGTTTAGACTCGCAAATCTAAACGTTCCACTGTGCTTGTATGGCACAACAGGAATGATGCTGGTCCTGCCCCAAACACACCCAGGACATGAAGCCCATCCCACACAACATGGGTGCATGGTACTTGTGTGTTGTGTCCACACGCAAGGGGAGATGGAAGGCGTTGTACCTGTGAGGTCCCCAGTCCACTAAATACAAAGCACTCTCTATGGCCACTGTTGTCGTGACACCAAGACGGTGAACATGACACAGTGCTTTGGGGGCACACAGTGACTGATTTGGAATGTGTTACTCCTCAGTTGACACTGTTGGTATCCATACCTCTCTAGTGCCCCAAGTATTTAGACTCGCAAATCTAAACGTTCCACTGTGCTTGTATGACACAACAGGAATGATGCTGGTCCTGCCCCAAACACACCCAGAACATGAAGACCATTCCACACAACATGGGTGCATGGTACTTGTGTGTTGTGTCCACACGCAAGGGGAGATGGAAGGCTTTGTATCTGTGAGGTCCCCAGTCCATTGAATACAAAGCACTCTCTATGGCCACTGTTGTCGTGACACCAAGACGGTGGACATGACACAGTGCTTTGGGGGCACAGAGTGACTGATTTGGAATGAGTTACTCCTCAGTTGATCCTGTTGGTATCCATACCTCTGTAGTGCCCCAAGTGTTTAGACTCGCAAATCTAAACGTTCC
This sequence comes from Spongilla lacustris, assembly GCA_949361645.1. Lineage (NCBI taxonomy): Eukaryota > Metazoa > Porifera > Demospongiae > Spongillida > Spongillidae > Spongilla > Spongilla lacustris. Next base: position 3,457,730 of record OX442417.1, on the reverse strand, counting down.
ACTGTGCTTGTATGGCACAACAGGAATGATGCTGGTCCTGCCCCAAACACACCCAGGACATGAAGACCATCCCACACAACATGGGTGCATGGTACTTGTGTGTTGTGTCCACACGCAAGGGGAGATGGAAGGCTTTGTACCTGTGAGGTCCCCAGTCCATTGAATACAAAGCACTCTCTATGGCCACTGTTGTCGTGACACCAAGACGGTGGACATGACACAGTGCTTTGGGGGCACAGAGTGACTGATTTGGAATGAGTTACTCCTCAGTTGATCCTGTTGGTATCCATACCTCTGTAGTGCCCCAAGTGTTTAGACTCGCAAATCTAAACGTTCCACTGTGCTTGTATGGCACAACAGGAATGATGCTGGTCCTGCCCCAAACACACCCAGGACATGAAGCCCATCCCACACAACATGGGTGCATGGTACTTGTGTGTTGTGTCCACACGCAAGGGGAGATGGAAGGCGTTGTACCTGTGAGGTCCCCAGTCCACTAAATACAAAGCACTCTCTATGGCCACTGTTGTCGTGACACCAAGACGGTGAACATGACACAGTGCTTTGGGGGCACAGAGTGACTGATTTGGAATGTGTTACTCCTCAGTTGACACTGTTGGTATCCATACCTCTGTAGTGCCCCAAGTATTTAGACTCGCAAATCTAAACGTTTCACTGTGCTTGTATGGCACAATAGGAATGATGCTGGTCCTGCCCCAAACACACCCAGAACATGAAGACCATCCCACACAACATGGGTGCATGGTACTTGTGTGTTGTGTCCACACGCAAGGGGAGATGGAAGGCTTTGTACCTGTGAGGTCCCCAGTCCATTGAATACAAAGCACTCTCTATGGCCACTGTTGTCGTGACACCAAGACGGTGGACATGACACAGTGCTTTTGGGGTACAGAGTGACTTATTTGGAATGAGTTACTCCTCAGTTGATTCTGTTGGTATCCATACCTCTGTAGTGCCCCAAGTGTTTAGACTCGCAAATCTAAACGTTCCACTGTGCTTGTATGGCACAACAGGAATGATGCTGGTCCTGCCCCAAACACACCCAGGACATGAAGCCCATCCCACACAACATGGGTGCATGGTACTTGTGTGTTGTGTCCACACGCAAGGGGAGATGGAAGGCGTTGTACCTGTGAGGTCCCCAGTCCACTAAATACAAAGCACTCTCTATGGCCACTGTTGTCGTGACACCAAGACGGTGAACATGACACAGTGCTTTGGGGGCACACAGTGACTGATTTGGAATGTGTTACTCCTCAGTTGACACTGTTGGTATCCATACCTCTCTAGTGCCCCAAGTATTTAGACTCGCAAATCTAAACGTTCCACTGTGCTTGTATGACACAACAGGAATGATGCTGGTCCTGCCCCAAACACACCCAGAACATGAAGACCATTCCACACAACATGGGTGCATGGTACTTGTGTGTTGTGTCCACACGCAAGGGGAGATGGAAGGCTTTGTATCTGTGAGGTCCCCAGTCCATTGAATACAAAGCACTCTCTATGGCCACTGTTGTCGTGACACCAAGACGGTGGACATGACACAGTGCTTTGGGGGCACAGAGTGACTGATTTGGAATGAGTTACTCCTCAGTTGATCCTGTTGGTATCCATACCTCTGTAGTGCCCCAAGTGTTTAGACTCGCAAATCTAAACGTTCCACTGTGCTTGTATGGCACAACAGGAATGATGCTGGTCCTGCCCCAAACACACCCAGGACATGAAGACCATCCCACACAACATGGGTGCATGGTACTTGTGTGTTGTGTCCACACGCAAGGGGAGATGGAAGGCTTTGTACCTGTGAGGTCCCCAGTCCATTGAATACAAAGCACTCTCTATGGCCACTGTTGTCGTGACACCAAGACGGTGGACATGACACAGTGCTTTGGGGGCACAGAGTGACTGATTTGGAATGAGTTACTCCTCAGTTGATCCTGTTGGTATCCATACCTCTGTAGTGCCCCAAGTGTTTAGACTCGCAAATCTAAACGTTCCACTGTGCTTGTATGGCACAACAGGAATGATGCTGGTCCTGCCCCAAACACACCCAGGACATGAAGCCCATCCCACACAACATGGGTGCATGGTACTTGTGTGTTGTGTCCACACGCAAGGGGAGATGGAAGGCGTTGTACCTGTGAGGTCCCCAGTCCACTAAATACAAAGCACTCTCTATGGCCACTGTTGTCGTGACACCAAGACGGTGAACATGACACAGTGCTTTGGGGGCACAGAGTGACTGATTTGGAATGTGTTACTCCTCAGTTGACACTGTTGGTATCCATACCTCTGTAGTGCCCCAAGTATTTAGACTCGCAAATCTAAACGTTTCACTGTGCTTGTATGGCACAATAGGAATGATGCTGGTCCTGCCCCAAACACACCCAGAACATGACGACCATCCCACACAACATGGGTGCAAGGTACTTGTGTGTTGTGTCCACACGCAAGGGGAGATGGAAGGCTTTGTACCTGTGAGGTCCCCAGTCCACTAAATACAAAGCACTCTCTATGGCCACTGTTGTCGTGACACCAAGACGGTGGACATGACACAGTGCTTTGGGGGCACACAGTGACTGTTTTGGAATGTGTTACTCCTTAGTTGACACTGTTGGTATCCATACCTCTGTAGTGCCCCAAGTATTTTGACTCACAAATCTAAACGTTCCACTGTGCTTGTATGACACAACAGGAATGATGCTGGTCCTGCCCCAAACACACCCAGAACATGACGACCATCCCACACAACATGGGTGCATGGTACTTGTGTGTTGTGTCCACACGCAAGGGGAGATGGAAGGCTTTGTACCTGTGAGGTCCCCAGTCCATTGAATACAAAGCACTGTTGTCGTGACACCAAGACAGTGGACATGACACAGTGCTTTGGGGGCACAGAGTGACTGATTTGGAATGAGTTACTCCTCAGTTGATCATGTTGGCATCCATAACTCTGTAGTGCCCCAAGTGTTTAGACTCGCAAATCTAAACGTTCCACTGTGCTTGTATGGCACAACAGGAATGATGCTGGTCCTGCCCCAAACACACCCAGGACATGAAGCCCATCCCACACAACATGGGTGCATGGTACTTGTGTGTTGTGTCCACACGCAAGGGGAGATGGAAGGCGTTGTACCTGTGAGGTCCCCAGTCCACTAAAAACAAAGCACTCTCTATGGCCACTGTTGTCGTGACACCAATACGGTGGACATGACACAGTGCTTTGGGGGCACACAATGACTGTTTTGGAATGTGTTACTCCTTAGTTGACACTGTTGGTATCCATACCTCTGTAGTGCCCCAAGTATTTAGACTCGCAAATCTAAACGTTCCACTGTGCTTGTATGGCACAACAGTAGTGATGCTGGTCCTGCCCCAAACACACCCAGGACATGAAGCCCATCCCACACAACATGGGTGCATGGTACTTGTGTGTTGTGTCCACACGCAAGGGGAGATGGAAGGCGTTGTACCTGTGAGGTCCCCAGTCCACTAAAAACAAAGCACTCTCTATGGCCACTGTTGTCGTGACACCAATACGGTGGACATGACACAGTGCTTTGGGGGCACACAGTGACTGTTTTGGAATGTGTTACTCCTTAGTTGACACTGTTGGTATCCATACCTCTGTAGTGCCCCAAGTATTTAGACTCGCAAATCTAAACGTTCCACTGTGCTTGTATGGCACAACAGGAATGATGCTGGTCCTGCCCCAAACACACCCAGGACATGAAGCCCATCCCACACAACATGGGTGCATGGTACTTGTGTGTTGTGTCCACACGCAAGGGGAGATGGAAGGCGTTGTACCTGTGAGGTCCCCAGTCCACTAAAAACAAAGCACTCTCTATGGCCACTGTTGTCGTGACACCAAGACGGTGGACATGACACAGTGCTTTGGGGGCACACAGTGACTGTTTTGGAATGTGTTACTCCTTAGTTGACACTGTTGGTATCCATACCTCTGTAGTGCCCCAAGTATTTAGACTCGCAAATCTAAACGTTCCACTGTGCTTGTATGGCACAACAGGAATGATGCTGGTCCTGCCCCAAACACACCCAGGACATGAAGCCCATCCCACACAACATGGGTGCATGGTACTTGTGTGTTGTGTCCACACGCAAGGGGAGATGGAAGGCGTTGTACCTGTGAGGTCCCCAGTCCACTAAAAACAAAGCACTCTCTATGGCCACTGTTGTCGTGACACCAAGACGGTGGACATGACACAGTGCTTTGGGGGCACACAGTGACTGTTTTGGAATGTTTTACTCCTCAGTTGACACTGTTGGTATCCATACCTCTGTAGTGCCCCAAGTGTTTAGACTCACAAATCTAAATGTTCCACTGTGCTTGTATGGCACAACAGGAATGATACTGGTCCTGCCCCAAACACACCCAGAACATGAAGACCATCCCACACAACATGGGTGCATGGTACTTGTGTGTTGTGTCCACACGCAAGGAGAGATGGAAGGCTTTGTACCTGTGAGGTCCCCAGTCCACTAAATACAAAGCACTCTCTATGGCCACTGTTGTCGTGACACCAAGACGGTGGACATGACACAGTGCTTTGGGGGCACAGAGTGACTGATTTGGAATGTGTTACTCCTCAGTTGACACTGTTGGTATCCATACCTCTGTAGTGCCCCAAGTATTTAGACTCGCAAATCTAAACGTTCCACTGTGCTTGTATGACACAACAGGAATGATGCTGGTCCTGCCCCAAACACACCCAGAACATGAAGACCATTCCACACAACATGGGTGCATGGTACTTGTGTGTTGTGTCCACACGCAAGGAGAGATGGAAGGCTTTGTACCTGTGAGGTCCCCAGTCCACTAAAAACAAAGCACTCTCTATGGCCACTGTTGTCGTGACACCAAGACGGTGGACATGACACAGTGCTTTGGGGGCACAGAGTGACTGATTTGGAATGTGTTACTCCTCAGTTGACACAGTTGGTATCCATACCTCTGTAGTGCCCCAAGTATTTAGACTCGCAAATCTAAACGTTCCACTGTGCTTGTATGACACAACAGGAATGATGCTGGTCCTGCCCCAAACACACCCAGAACATGAAGACCATTCCACACAACATGGGTGCATGGTACTTGTGTGTTGTGTCCACACGCAAGGAGAGATGGAAGGCTTTGTACCTGTGAGGTCCCCAGTCCACTAAAAACAAAGCACTCTCTATGGCCACTGTTGTCGTGACACCAAGACGGTGGACATGACACAGTGCTTTGGGGGCACACAGTGACTGTTTTGGAATGTTTTACTCCTCAGTTGACACTGTTGGTATCCATACCTCTGTAGTGCCCCAAGTGTTTAGACTCACAAATCTAAATGTTCCACTGTGCTTGTATGGCACAACAGGAATGATACTGGTCCTGCCCCAAACACACCCAGAACATGAAGACCATCCCACACAACATGGGTGCATGGTACTTGTGTGTTGTGTCCACACGCAAGGAGAGATGGAAGGCTTTGTACCTGTGAGGTCCCCAGTCCACTAAATACAAAGCACTCTCTATGGCCACTGTTGTCGTGACACCAAGACGGTGGACATGACACAGTGCTTTGGGGGCACACAGTGACTGTTTTGGAATGTGTTACTCCTTAGTTGACACTGTTGGTATCCATACCTCTGTAGTGCCCCAAGTATTTTGACTCACAAATCTAAACGTTTCACTGTGCTTTTATGGCACAACAGGAATGATGCTGGTCCTGCCCCAAACACACCCAGAACATGACAACCATCCCACACAACATGGGTGCATGGTACTTGTGTGTTGTGTCCACACGCAAGGGGAGATGGAAGGCTTTGTACCTGTGAGGTCCCCAGTCCATTGAATACAAAGCACTGTTGTCGTGACACCAAGACAGTGGACATGACACAGTGCTTTGGGGGCACAGAGTGACTGATTTGGAATGAGTTACTCCTCAGTTGATCCTGTTGGCATCCATAACTCTGTAGTGCCCCAAGTGTTTAGACTCGCAAATCTAAACGTTCCACTGTGCTTGTATGGCACAACAGGAATGATGCTGGTCCTGCCCCAAACACACCCAGGACATGAAGCCCATCCCACACAACATGGGTGCATGGTACTTGTGTGTTGTGTCCACACGCAAGGGGAGATGGAAGGCGTTGTACCTGTGAGGTTCCCAGTCCACTAAAAACAAAGCACTCTCTATGGCCACTGTTGTCGTGACACCAAGACGGTGGACATGACACAGTGCTTTGGGGGCACACAGTGGCTGATTTGGAATGTGTTACTCCTCAGTTGACACTGTTGGTATCCATACCTCTGTAGTGCCCCAAGTATTTAGACTCGCAAATCTAAACGTTCCACTGTGCTTGTATGGCACAACAGGAATGATGCTGGTCCTGCCCCAAACACACCCAGAACATGAAGACCATCCCACACAACATGGGTGCATGGTACTTGTGTGTTGTGTCCACACGCAAGGAGAGATGGATGGCTTTGTACCTGTGAGGTCCCCAGTCCTCTAAATACAAAGCACTCTCTATGGCCACTGTTGTCGTGACACCAAGACGGTGGACATGACACAGTGCTTTGGGGGCACACAGTGACTGTTTTGGAATGTGTTACTCCTTAGTTGACACTGTTGGTATCCATACCTCTGTAGTGCCCCAAGTATTTAGACTCGCAAATCTAAACGTTCCACTGTGCTTGTATGGCACAACAGGAATGATGCTGGTCCTGCCCCAAACACACCCAGAACTTGACGACCATCCCACACAACATGGGTGCATGGTACTTGTGTGTTGTGTCCACACGCAAGGAGAGATGGATGGCTTTGTACCTTTGAGGTCCCCAGTCCTCTAAATACAAAGCACTCTCTATGGCCACTGTTGTCGTGACACCAAGACGGTGGACATGACACAGTGCTTTGGGGGCACACAGTGACTGTTTTGGAATGTGTTACTCCTTAGTTGACACTGTTGGTATCCATACCTCTGTAGTGCCCCAAGTATTTAGACTCGCAAATCTAAACGTTCCACTGTGCTTGTATGGCACAACAGGAATGATGCTGGTCCTGCCCCAAACACACCCAGAACTTGACGACCATCCCACACAACATGGGTGCATGGTACTTGTGTGTTGTGTCCACACGCAAGGGGAGAAGGAAGGCTTTGTACCAGTGAGATCCCCAGTCCATTGAATACAAAGCACTCCCAATGGCCACTGTTGTCGTGACACCAAGACGGTGGACATGACACAGTGCTTTGGGGGCACAGAGTGACTGATTTGGAAACAGTTACTCCTCAGTTGACCCTGTTGGTATCCATACCTCTGTAGTGCCCCAAGTGTTTAGACTCGCAAATCTAAACGTTCCACTGTGCTTGTATGGCACAACAGGAATGATGCTGGTCCTGCCCCAAACACACCCAGGACATGAAGCCCATCCCACACAACATGGGTGCATGGTACTTGTGTGTTGTGTCCACACGCAAGGGGAGATGGAAGGCTTTGTACCTGTGAGGTCCCCAGTCCACTAAAAACAAAGCACTCTCTATGGCCACTGTTGTCGTGACACCAAGACGGTGGACATGACACAGTGCTTTGGGGGCACACAGTGGCTGATTTGGAATGTGTTACTCCTCAGTTGACACTGTTGGTATCCATACCTCTGTAGTGCCCCAAGTATTTAGACTTGCAAATCTAAACGTTCCACTGTGCTTGTATGGCACAACAGGAATGATACTGGTCCTGCCCCAAACACACCCAGAACATGAAGACCATCCCACACAACATGGGTGCATGGTACTTGTGTGTTGTGTCCACACGCAAGGGGAGATGGAAGGCTTTGTACCTGTGAGGTCCCCAGTCCACTAAATACAAAGCACTCTCTATGGCCACTGTTGTCGTGACACCAAGACGGTGGACATGACACAGTGCTTTGGGGGCACACAGTGACTGTTTTGGAATGTTTTACTCCTCAGTTGACACTGTTGGTATCCATACCTCTGTAGTGCCCCAAGTGTTTAGAGTCACAAATCTAAACGTTCCACTGTGCTTGTATGGCACAACAGGAATGATGCTGGTCCTGCCCCTAACACACCCAGAACATGAAGACCATCCCACACAACATGGGTGCATGGTACTTGTGTGTTGTGTCCACACGCAAGGAGAGATGGATGGCTTTGTACCTGTGAGGTCCCCAGTCCTCTAAATACAAAGCACTCTCTATGGCCACTGTTGTCGTGACACCAAGACGGTGGACATGGCACAGTGCTTTGGGGGCACACAGTGACTGTTTTGGAATGTGTTACTCCTTAGTTGACACTGTTGGTATCCATACCTCTGTAGTGCCCCAAGTATTTAGACTCGCAAATCTAAACGTTCCACTGTGCTTGTATGGCACAACAGAAATGATGCTGGTCCTGCCCCAAACACACCCAGAACATGGCGACCATCCCACACAACATGGGTGCATGGTACTTGTGTGTTGTGTCCACACGCAAAGGGAGATGGAAGGCTTTGTACCTGTGAGGTCCCCAGTCCACTGAATACAAAGCACTCTCTATGGCCACTGTTGTCGTGACACCACGACAGTGGACATGACACAGTGCTTTGGGGGCACAGAGTGACTGATTTGGAATGTGTTACTCCTCAGTTGACCCTGTTGGTATCTATACCTCTGTAGTGCCCCAAGTATTTAGACTCGCAAATCTAAACGTTCCACGGTGCTTGTATGGCATAACAGGAATGATGCTGGTCCTGCCCCAAACGTACCCAGGACATGAAGCCCATCCCGCACAACATTGGTGCATGGTACTTGTGTGTTGTGTCCACACGCAAGGGGAGATGGAAGGCTTTGTACCTGTGAGGTCCCCAGTCCATTGAATACAAAGCACTCTCTATGGCCACTGTTGTTGTGACACCAAGACGGTGGACATGACACAGTGCTTTGGGGGCACAGAGTGACTGATTTGGAATGTGTTACTCCTCAGTTGACACTGTTGGTATCTATACCTCTGTAGTGCCCCAAGTGTTTAAACTCGCAAATATAAACGTTCCACAGTACTTGTATGGCACAACAGGAATGATGCTGGTCCTGCCCCAAGCACACCCAGGACATGAAGACCATCCCACACAACATGGGTGCATGGTACTTGTGTATTGTGTCCACACGCAAGGGGAGATGGAAGTCTTTGTACCTGTGAGGTCCCCAGTCCACTAAATACAAATGAGCACTGAGTGACTGATTTGTAATGTCTTAGTTGTTATTTCTATTGACCAAGTCTGAATGTCTGTTACAATCTTTACGACTCTAGATTTGTATGTGAAGCTACTTTTATTATTCAGTATTGACTTTGTACAAACGTAATGATGGATGGTGTTGAAACGTAACTCATAATCTCACATGTAGCCATACAAAGGCCTATACATAATGAAAGTTGACGAGAAAGCTATATATCCGTATTGTCGTATGGGTGTTGGGAACATATCATCCATTCGGGTGTTGAATTTGGTATGGATCCAATTAGTGGTGATCCATTAACACGAACTTTTCTTGCACATTGCTCGTATTTACCGCAGTGCCGTTCATCTAACATGTCTATGAAAGCATTGAACTCCTCTGACCTCCATGATGGCCTCTTGCGTTCAAAAGTTTGAGAATCTATAGATTCTTCGTCAGACATCATGTTTGGGGTCACGCTACTCCACTTGTTCACTTCTTCTTCTTCTACATAACGTGATCTTCTCTCCCAGAGCTTTAATAAAACAAAAAAATGCCTAACTGATTAATTGTATATACTGATGCATGCATTATAAATATGACTTACCCGTTGTTTTCGAGACCTTATTTTTTTCCTTCTGGTTTCCTCTTGATGGTCTTTTAGGGTTCTTTTTAATGTTTTGAGATAAGTCCTCATGCCCCCTATTCCATACATAAATTAATAGTCAGCAATTAATAATATACATTCAACGTGCCCTTACGTTCTACGCTGTCTCTGCCATCCTTGGTTTGATCTAGCTCTGCACATACTGACTGTAATACCTTTTGATTATGTTCACTGTCAAATCTGTAATATTCAAGGTTGGACCTTTGCATATGTGTGTGGCACGTACTTACTGTTCATCTAAGTGGAACTGTTGGTCTTCGGCAAGGTTGTTGTATATTCGTCGTATCTTGTTCTTTAACAGTTCATAAACAGTCAGTGCATGAGGCTAGTGCATGTACAAAAAACATACTTATTGACTCTTGTAAATGAATCTCATTACGTTGCGCCTGCAATTGTTGAAGAGTCTTTACGTTTTCCTCAATATAAGAAATTTTTTGGGACATTGACACGAATTAAGTTTTGCTGCTAAAAGTGACACATATAGGTATGCTTACCGCTGCCTTTCTGCGCGCCCTTATCCACCTACATTATATGTACATGCGCAATTATGCGCGCGAGACGCAGTGCGCAACGCATGCTATTGAGGCGCACGATGCCAGATGTATTTCTCAGTCTATTATAGTGCGCATATGCTGAAACCAACATGACCGTGCCAACGAAACGTATGAAACAGAGGAACCGAGCCGTCTGCTCAAAGTGCAATGAAGAGTTGTCATATTCATCGTTCAGGCGTCACAAAGACCCTCATTATTGCCCCGAAAGACCACTGCTTTCGACCGTGTCACTGTCAGGTGAATCTTTCCCAAATGAAGACCATCTTGAAAGATCTCATTCGTCCATTGAGCATGAACATGATGATGACCATGGATTAAATTTGCTGGGCCAGTCTTCATCTGGGGTAGAAGCAATGCAATCTGACTGCGTCGATCTGCACAATAGGTTTGAGGAAGACAACAGTGACGAAAATGATGAAGAACAATTGCAAGAATCCATGTTGCAAGTGATTGAAGATATCAATCCTATTGACTCAGAAATCGTTGTGCCAGAGGTAGGAAAAGTAAGCACGCAAAAACTATATATAATGAATTTCTTTTATTATTCATTGCTATAGCAAAATGTACATGTACATGACACGAGTGTTCAACCAGCCGTGGCATTAACAGATCATAGTGAGCCTAAGATGGAGTCTACTAAGTCTCAATCACAGGTAATTCTTTCACTAGCCACGTTCTTAATGTTTTTCCAGTTAATTTACAAAGTTTCTGATCGAGCCATCGAATGTATTCTTCTGTTTCTTCGCACTTTCATAAAACAGCTTGCTCGTGTTACTGCATGCGAACGTTTAGCAGCTATAGCAATTACCATTCCAAAAAGTATATACCAAGTGCGTAAGATCTTTGGTTATGATAGCAACTCTTTTAAAAAGTTTGCTGTTTGCCCGAAATGTTCTACTTGTTTTGAGCTTACTGGTCCTACTTTAAACTCTACCTTGACGTGTTCTGCTGAAAGTAGAAGGAATAGAAGGTGTGGTGCAGCACTGTTCAAAAAAGTGAAATGCAAAAGTTCTTACAAGTTTGTGCCAAAGAAAGTATTTGTCTACCATCCACTTAAAAAGTCATTGACAAAATTATTTCAAAGGGAAGAGTTTCATGCATTAATTGAGCAATGGAGAAAAAGAGTTCAAAGACCTAACGTGATGTCTGATGTATATGATGGGATGATATGGAAAGAACTCAGTGAAGATAGGCAATTCCTCTCTGCACCATATAACCTTTGTTTAAAATTAAATGTAGACTGGTTCAAAATATATGATAATGTAAATTATAGTGTTGGAGTGATTTATTTATCAATAGATAATCTTCCCAGAGATAAAAGGTTCAATATGGAAAACATTGTAATAGTGGGGTGCATTCCAGGCCCAACTGAACCCAAGCTGAATGTAAATTCATTCTTAGCTCCACTAGTAGAAGAGTTAAATGAATTCTGGAATGGTGTTTTACTAAAAACAGGATCATTCCTGGGCTACACTTCAGTACGATGTATGTTAACTTCAGTTTCTGCAGATATTCCTGCAACAAGAAAAATATGTGGTTTTGCATCACATTCAGCACAACGTGGATGTTCCAAGTGTCTAAAAGCATTTCCAACTACTAACTTTGGGCAAAAGCCCGACTATTCTGGTTATGATAGAGGCACCTGGAAATTAAGAGACCACAAAAGCCACATTTCCACAATTCAGCTATTAGACGCTGCAGCTTCGGCTGATAGGCGTAAGGAATTGTGGAAGGAATGGGGAATTAGGTACTCAGAGCTTCTCAAACTGCCCTACTTTGATATTATTCGATATCATGTTGTGGACCCAATGCATAACCTTCTGCTAGGTACTGCCAAACATATGATATCAGTATGGAAAGATGAAAAACTGATAACAAATGACCATTGTATTCAGATGCAAGAGATAATCGATGAGATCAAAGTTGCTATATACCGGATGCAAAATTGCAGAACTCAGACTCACTCAGACTGGCCTCGCAAATGGTAGGATGATTATTTACCTACCCTTTTATGATGTAGACGTACGCGCGTCCTTTCAATTACCGCAATGGCCAGTGTTCGCGCTGCGTGCAAGGGATAGCAACTCGGTAAGTAACGGTGGATTATTCAATCTTACTGCGATCTCGATTCTGTCCCCATGCAAGGTCACCATGAAGGACTAATGCTGCGTGTTGTGAACGAACTAGGCCCTGAACTATATACCTATAACTGACATAGGTAAGGTTTTTTTTTTTTTACCCCGTCTCATACACACTGACACAGTTCTTGATGCAGTTCCGTTACTATTTATACCATCGGAGAAGCTACTTGTGGCTGTTCGGTACTTTATAAGGCAGAAGGCTGTAGCAGCGAAGGTCGTATATGCAGCACAGTTACGTTATTCGAGGTAATGTACATATAGTTTATTTTTTATTGTACATGCACACAGGGATCCTGGGAATTCAAGGCAATTCAAGGGTGTAAGCAAGTTGTTTGCACAAGGCAGCATCCCTACCGGAGAAAAGTGAGAAGGTAAGGTTTTATCTTATTGGCAACAATCTCAGATCGTGTATTGCATTATTAGAAACAGAAGACGCGCGGACAGAAACAGGCCTATACAGTTGGAGAGGCAATTGACGCACTAAACGGAAGAGAAAAATGTGTGTGTGTGTGTGTGTGTGTTTTGTGTATTTTTCTAATTTGAGATTCACAGAAACTTAAAGTGTGGCCAAGTTTATTTGCGAGCGAGGCGCGGTGTCAAAATGTATAGCGTCGATCGGCAAGCTGCATGCATGTAGCCATGTACTACGTACGGGGTGGGTTGAAAGCTCGTACAGAGTAGGTAGACGATCAAAACGGGGCCAGGTAAACGATCCAAACGGGGCCAGGTTGACAGTCGTACGGTGTTGTTAGACGATCCGAACAACTCGTACGGGGTAGGCAGACGAATTATCAGCATGTGAAAACGTGCGACCAAACGAGCCTCGCTTCCATGGCCGTTTCCTATCGGTCCGCACACGTGTACTGTCATCGTACAACCGGCTAACATCGGATCCAATTGGATCCGTGCGCAAGAACGTGCAGAGGCGAGCCCGGAATCATGCAAGTGAACCGCTGTGCATGTATGTGGCTGAGATCGTTGGTGTCAGTGAGTCTGAATTTGACGCAACCCTATCAGAGAAGTCCCTCCTAACGGGAAGAGGGGAACTGCGGCGTGTATATTGATAAATGATAATCGGGCGCTTGGACAACTCCTTGTGAACGATGTCGGATCTAGAATGGTATTGAGTATCTTTGTGAATGCCAATTGAATACAGACGGGTAGCTGAATGTCTTTGTGCAAATTTTATCGAAAATTGTTATGTTCCAGGTATAACGATCATTCAGTATATTTGTGTTTCTTTGTAGCATCCTCATGTGTCTTTGTGCCTTCTCGCTTGTCTTTGCGTATGCGTGTTTGCGTGTCTTTGCGGTAAATAGACGTACATATATGCGGTTGAATAGACATCATTATCTCTGCTTTGAACCTGTAATACGATTCTACTGTACACTGAGTAGTATGGAACCAGCTCTCTATTCCAAAGCCGGCTTGCCTTTTTGCTGGCATACGCCTGAATAGAATTTGATGCCTGCTTGGTTTAATGCTGTACTATATTAAAGGCTAAAAATAGCTTGAAATGTGTTCAATTAGCCATAGACCCCGCCCCCCCGCGTTCAAGGCCAAATATGGCGAGATAACGTTAACGGTTCACTTAATTCTATAAATAGTATAAGTGCCTATGCACATCATTTGACTAGTATACTTATAGAGTTCATGCAGAAGGCTCAGAACAGGTTAGCTATGCATGCAAGAGTTACTATACCTGTCCTTGTACATGTGTTGTCAATTGTATACACATCTATATATACACGCTTTAACATGATATATCTCAGTTATAAATGTGCCGCATCATGCCCGCATGCATTGAACGATCGATCATGAGCGGAAAGCGGCGATTCTCAGTTTCGAAACATCCTCATTTTCTTGCTCAGTGGCTCTTGGTACAGCTTTGTACTGCGAATTTATTCCTGAACGTATTGGTGAGTGGTGCAAGCTATCACGTCGTTATACCTATATATGTACACCGTATGTAGCTGATTATGTACATGCCCACGATTCGTGGTTCGAAGTCCGTAATTGCATGTGTCCCACGCATGCACGACGTGACTTCTCAAGTGTACCGAAAATTTGTCAAAGCTGCAATATATGTTGGCGCGGGGTGCCGGGGTGTTAAAATGGTTAATTCGTTCGAAACCACCTCGAACCTGGTTGTGGTTGTCCGTTCAACCCTATTGGTCTACGCATGATTGGTATATAGACGGACTTCATCTTTATTTATAGATCATGCATGCAGTTTGAGTGCGAACAGTTGCATGAGTACTTATGCAGTTGAATTAATAATAGTATTATATGTACGTGTTTATACGCGACACATAAGATATTTGTACAACTCTGCACACTACATAAACTGTTACCGACGCATCCCTGCGGCATGCCACACAAGCCAGGAATACGTACATGCATAACGTAGCCATGCAGCATTAGGAGTGAGCCAACATTATGCATGTACATGTACCTGCATCATATATATATACATTTATGAATATTTATCATGTCTGGTACCAAAGAGCTTATAAACACTGCCTGTAATTAAGTACGTATACATGATCTACCGCTGGCTTGGGGGGTGGGGGTGGGGGCGACTTCATAAAAAAATTCAGTGAAATAGCCGGCTGAAAGTCACAGGCGTGCCAACAAGGGGGAAGGTGCGTAAGCTTTTTAAGAAGTAGACTTTCAAACGTCATGCATGCATATGGTCGCACACAGTTGTTTTAATATTACATTTAACGCTTTGCCGGGGTGCTAGGGATGTATGCATGCATAATATGCTAGGGACGTTTACATGTATAACAATGATAATATAATTATATACATGGTACATGTACCTTGGCGCATGTACATGTACATTGTACAATTTACATGCTTGCATGGTCACTCGATTGTATGATTAACTCCACAAACTGTCAATACATGGTACAGCTGATTATCTTCTTGCCAATGCGTTAGAGTTTCTCCCACATCATAATGTGCACACCTAGCATGTGACCTCGGTAATAGTTGATGTAGTGTTGGAAGGAATTTAAAGAGTTGCGATACTTCCTACAATAAGTTTATGTAGCAAGTCTAAGATTGCGATTAGCTACAGCATGCTGTCACACTGTACAGGTTCCAACCGAAGCGTCCAAATACTCATCCCAACGTATATCATTTCTCAATTTCTCAACTTGCAACTAAAACATATTAATTGCCACTGATTCACACGGCGACGTAGTAACGGTTACTAAGGTGGATAGGTAACTCTATTGACAAAGTCCATGAGCTAGAAATTTATATATACCAAGGAAATTGATAATCATATACTTTTGTACAAACCATGCATTTTAGTATGCACTCGCTTTTCCTCGTCCCCATGGCGTCCCACCCCCTCCCCCACAGTCGTATTCGGCTGTGAAATGGCGTCCCCTTTTACCCTAGCTGTGGGCGCCCATGGTCCCTGTCCGTATACATGTATTTATCCGTACATTTTTATCAAAAGTATATACGGTTATACTATATAATAGGGCCAACAGACGTGGTGCATCTTGCTGAGATGGGCAGTAGCATAAAAGAGTACATGCTACAGGTCGAGTTGATTTAACATCCCCACCACCACCACAACCACCACCACCTAGAAAACTAAAATCTAGTTGTGCACATCGTTCATGCAGCCATGCCAAATCAGTTTGCATTATGCAGAGTAAGAATCAATGTGCATGTAGCAATGATTAAAAGAGTGCAATAGTACTCTCCATATAGGATTTGAAACACCCTTAATTCCATTTGGATAGCGCATACAAGTGCTTGCGCTCTCAGTAGTGAGAGCTGAATATGAGGATTATTTGATTCACAATGGTGTCACTAGAAAACATTTGTTATATACACATGTACTCGTATGTGGTGTTTTGACTAAATCAGTTCATTATGAAGTGTATCGTTTGCTTAGGGCTTGCAATATGGATTACAAACCATTGCCTGCTGCAGCAAATACTATACCCCTCCTACTGGTGGCCATTTTGGGCTTGTCTCTTAGTGCAGCCTCACAGTATGACCACACCTACTATGTCACTCCAAATGTTTCCTTGTGTACCAATGTGAATTATACTTGCCAAGACGTAAAAACATATTTCAATAATGCTTCATACTACTTTCAATCTGGAACAGAATTTATATTTTTGCCAGGAGTACACTTGTTTGATTTAGAAAGTATTCTTTCAGTAGAGGGCATAGTGAACTTACGTTTGGCAGGATCAGATACCTTCACACAACGTTCAGTGGTCGAGAATGTTGTAGAATATGGATTTGACCCATATGCTTATGACAACAATGCGTCCTACCTTCAATCATCAACAGTCATCTTATGCACCAGTCGTTCTGGACTTTCATTTTTCAAAGTTACAAACCTTACTCTTGCAAACCTCACCATGCTATAACTGTGGAAAAAGTATTGCACTCTCCAGTGTATACAATCTTCTGATAGATGGTCTGACAGTTCAGAACAGCTCAGAATTTGACGTTTTTGGAACAGGTATTTTAGGGCAATCTATGATAATGAGGTCAACATTTGTAGGCAACAACAATTTAATGTATGGTTTTATACTGATCAACCTTGTGGATACATTGAGATTGTAAACTGTAAATTCCTTTCGTTATCATTCTTCAGTTATTACGGTACAATAAATATGCAATTCAAAGATGCATCATTTTACGGTTGCAGCACAAATGCAGAAAGTTCAATCTCTCTTGCGTCCTGGGCAGAGGTTTCTCTCTATCTGACTGGAAGTGAGTGGTCTCTCTGTTTAAGTCAGAGAGAGATGTCTCTCTGCCTCCCTGGTACGGAGGTGTCTCTCTACCCGACTGGAAGGTAAAGTGGTCTTTCTGTCTGATAGGAACAGAGGGGTCTCTCTACCTGATTGTGATAGAGGGGTCTCTCTACCTGACTGGAAAGAGGGGTGAATCTACCTGACGGAAAGAGAGGGATGGTCTCTCTGTTTCACTCAGTAAAATGGGACTGACTGGAAGAGAGGGGTCTTTCTGTTTCACTCAATAGAAATTCTTCTGGCTCTGTTGTGCAAAGGTGTCTATCTAACTGACTAGTCTCTATACTTCACTGGAAGAAAATGGTCCCTATGTCACACTCAGAGAGAGGGGTCTCTCTACCTGACAGGAAGAGAGGGGTCTCTCTACCTGACTTCAACTGAAAGGAGATCTCTGCCTGACACAGATAGAGGTGTCTCTCTAACTGACAGAAAGAGATGCTCTTTCTGTCTCACTCAGAGAGGGGTCTCTTTGCCTGACTGAAAGAGAGGGGTTATCTACCTGTCGACTGGAAGCGAGGGGTCTCTTAGTCTTAATTGGAGAGAAGGGTCTCTCTACCTGACTGGAAGCCAGAGGTCTCTCTACCTGACTGGAAGAGAGGGGGCTCTCTACCTTACTGGAAGAGAGGGGTCTCTATACCTGACTGGAAGAGAAGGGTTTCTGTGTCTCACTCAGAGACAGGGGTCTCTATCCTGACTGGATGAGAGGGTTCTCTCTACTTAACTGGATAGGAGGGGTCTCTCTGCCTGACTGGAAGATAGGGGTCTCCCTACCTGACTGGAAGAGAGGGGTCTCTCTACCTGTTTGGAAGAAAGGGGTCACTCTACCTGACTGGAAGAGAGAGATCTGTCTATGTCACTCAGATAGAGGAGTCTATCTGCTGCCCTGGTACAGAGAGGTCGGTCTCTCTATCTGACAGGAAGGGAGGGGTCTCTCCGTCTCACTTGGAGAGAACTGTCTCTCTACCTGACTTGAAGAGAGGGGTCTCTCTAGCTGACTGGAAGAGAGGGGTCTCTCTACTTAACTGGAAGAAATGGGTCTCCCTCTCTCACTCAGAGACAGGGGTCTCTGTACCCGACTGAAAGAGAGGGGTCTCTCGACTTGAATGTAAGAGATGGGTCACTCCACCTGACTGGAAGGGAGGGGTCTCTCTGTCTCACATGGAGAGAAGTGTCTCTCTACCTGACTGGAAGAGAGGGGTCTCTTACCCTGACTGGAAGAGAGTGGTGTGTCTGTGTCGCTCAGATAGATGAGTCTATCTGCTGCCCTGGTACAAAGAGATCGGTCTATGTACCTGACTGGAAGAGAGGGGTCTCTATCTACCTGACTGGAAGAGAGGGGTCTGTCTGTGTCACTCAGACAGATGAGTCTATCTGCTGCCCTGGTACAAAGTAATCGGTCTCTCTAACTGACTGGAAGAGAGGGGTCTCTCTACCTGACTGGAAGAGAGGGGTCTGTCTGTGTCACTCAGACAGATGAGTCTATCGGTTGCCCTGGTACAGAGAGGTCGGTCTCTTTACCTGACAGGAATGGAAGGGTCTCTCCATCTCTCTTGGAGAGAAGAGTCTCTCTACCTGACTAAAGGGAGGGGTCTCTCTGCCTGACTGTAAGAGAAGGGTCTCTCTGTCTCGCTCAGAGACAGGGGTCTCTGTACCTGACTGGAAGAGAGGGGTCTCTCTACTTGAATGCCTAGGCATATGTTCAGTCCCCCCGGACCTTGATGCCTATACGCTAAAAATTAATTATCCAAATGCCATGCAAATGCCTAAGCAACCCCCCTACTTTTCGGACCCAGCTGCCTGCCAGCAAAAAATACATACCTTTTAAAATACTTACAGGGAAAGCATATATGTTTCGTGACCATAGGCGTCCGCTTGCAAACTTATTATAGTGCTGTAGGAAGTTTTCATGCATAAATATTGCACTGTACCGAAAGCTTCCGCGCCTCGAGTGGGAGGGGGCACATATCTCACCTCCCCCTGGTTGAGTTCTGTACAGTACGTTGCCTCCCCCAGGATACAATTGAGCGGGCGCCTATGCACTGAAAGAAAAAAATGCATTGCGATCGACAGGTCGATCATTATAAGTCCTGTATGCCTTGAATTAAGAAACAGTTGTGCATAAAAATGACCCATTGTTTGTGTACACCTGTATGCTCAACAAGGCACATGCAGATTGCAGACGAGGGTTTTTGTGCTAAAAAGTGTAACGGCTGATAGACGCTAACTTACCGTTGAGAAAATATGTCTATATCGTATATCAAAACCGGCCGGTGGCAGTAAATATTAAAAACGCAACTGGAAACTCGGTCCCTCCCCCTCCGCCCCCTACCCGGACCAAGATGCCTGGATATGCAAATAATTACCCCGGAGGCATTTGGGTCCGGGTTGGGGGGGGGGGGGGGGCCACCTACATGCCTGTGACACTGGCATGCATCTTCGATTCACAGCGGAATAAACTGATCATCAGTACGCATATGCATATGCATGCACGCAAACATACTATACTAAAGTATATGATTAACTTTTGAAATGCATAGGACATTCTGTAGGGGGTCAACCATGCCTACGACAACGGGTCCGACTTCTCCGGGTTCGGATACCGTAACGACTTCTCCAGGTTCAGAGCTGACTTCACTAAATCCGGATACGGAGCTGGCTTCACCCTCCAAGCTTTTCTCGGAGTCGGAGACGGCTTCACTTGACTCGGGGTCGGAGCTATATTCTGAGCTTTGGTTATATTTGTGGATCAGGTGTTCCACATGTTCTGTTATAGTTATTTTCAGCTGATTCTTTGATTTCAGCTCTTTCCGCTTTATTAATTTGGATGATGTTCTGCAGGGCTTCTACACATATCATATGGTTTGCTTGGTGACTTCCGCTTTCCTAGAAAGCTGCAACTTACACTGGCGACAATAGGTACTAACTTTCCCGTGAATGCATTGCCTATAGACCTGGACATCTTAACTATAATTGCCACTTGTATATTTACATAGCACTTTAATTCTTTAAATGAATGAGCTATCCTGCTTGCCACTCCTGCGGTTTACCTAAGCCTGTGCAGCTAGCACAGCCATGGGCTCAGATTAACCTAGCTCGTGCGGCTAGCAGAGATCTGTAAGGTTGCATAGCCCTACGCGTGCGTGTAAACTAGCCCTGCCGGTGTCAAAGGCATACGGGTCCCCCCCCCCCCCCCCCCCCCCCCATTTTGGGTCCGGGGGGACCCACATGTCTAGGCAACTGGGTCCCCCCCAGTAATGTAATGAAGGAAGAGATGATGGACACACCTGTTGACTTATATGACTTATATGAGAAGATAAAGTTTTGCTGGTATCACTACTTTTATATTAAAACTGAGTAACATTGTTTATGGAATGAACAATATTCATCATCCATGGCTGACTTAATACTATATAAATGATATTCTATATACCAAGTTTAGATAGTAGCATCTGTGATCAGTGTAAAAATGGAGTTATGAAATTCAGTTAATATATTTTTGAAAGCATATGCATCCAGTTGTGAATAAAAAGCAATGAAACAAGTATATATAATCATTCTCTATAAGAAAGTTGGTGGTATATAGGATTTGAAGGCAATAGTGGTGTAAAAAGCAGGGAAACAAGGGTTGAATAATAAGGAAAAATGAAATAGTCCTATATTTAGCCAGCACACATTGTAGAACTATACATTGTACATGTTAGGACTATTTCATTTTCCTTTTCATTCAACCCTTGTTTCCTTGCTTTTTACACCACTATTGCCTTCAAATCCTATATACCACCAACTTTCTCATAGAGAATGTTTTTACCGATACATGTATACATGTGCTTGTGGTGCGCTTGTAGTGATATGGCTGGTAATCTTGGCTGAGGAAACATGCATTGAAGGATAGGTACACATAGTGGGAGATACTCCTGCTAAGTGAGGGCTAATGGTTCCATGGATAGGGGGGGGGGGGGGGGGGGGCTGGAGTTCATGGCTCCCCTATTATTATTGTAGCGTGCTAGTCGAAACTCTAATTAATAATCATCGTACATCACGTGCATTATTACAACATAATATGCATAATAATGTGTCCATAATTCATCACTCCACATCTCCCTTTTCTAGAGCCTATTTGGTGGTTTAGATACACGACCACTCCTTGTAATGACTGGTCTTGATTGAACTAATTCCTGTTGCTTATGAGAACCAGATGCATTGGGATTATTGAGATTTGGAGCCTTATATTGCCCTTCTGATTCATGCCCTTGCACTTGTGGTTCAACTAGTCCCTCTAGTTCTTGTTGTCCAACTGCTTCTTCTTGTTCATGTGGTTCAACTGATTCTTCCGGCACTTGTAATGTTCTTTCCTGTTCTTGTGGGTCTACTGCTGCTTCAAGCTGCTCCCTCGGTGTCTCTTTCTCATCTCGGAGGATGACAACATTATGGGGCACTGGATCAGTACTGCTCACACCTCCACCATTGTGTACTACGGCTGAATGGCTATGATCCTTTTCCCCTGGGAGAAATTTCAGCTGTCGTCTGTTCCTCCGCAGTATACCCCTTTCAGTGTCAACCAAATAAGATCTTGGGGAGTATTCCTTTACTACAGATCCTCTCAAATTTTGGTCATCAATCCACACTTGATCACCTGGCATCAATTGTTGAAGAGATCGACTGGCATGACGTCTATCAAAATCAGTCTTCTGTTTCTGTTTATCTTTTTGCTCCATTGCTCTGAGCTGTGCATAGTTAGGTACTGATGGATGTAAATTATACCCCAACGTAGGAACTGTGGTCCTCAATCTCCTATTCATCAAAAGTTCAGATGGACTGTACCCATTACGGAGTGGAATGGAACGATATGCAGAAGACCATGGTATGGGTCTTTTGCTTTGTCAAGGATATTTTTAATGGTTCTCACTGCTCGTTCGGCTTCACCATTTCCTTGAGGGTACCTAGGGCTGCTGGTGGTGTGAACAAATCCATATTCACCAGCAAAAGAGTGAAATACATTTGATGAAAACTGAGGACCATTGTCCGATACCACTTCATTTGGAATTCCGTGCCTTGCAAAAATAGATTTCATGTGGTTGATTACATCCTGAGATGTAGTTGTAGAAAGTTTGGAGAGCTCCACATATCGAGAAAAATAATCAATGATGAGAAGATACTGTGAACCTTTCCAACTGAACAAGTCAGTTGCAACTTTCTGCCAAGGCAAGTCAGGTAGCTTTGACATCATCAAAGGTTCTGGCTTCTGAGAATGTGATTTGATACACTTCGTACACATACTAATCTTTACTTCCAATTCCCTGTTTAGACCAGGCCACCACACTGATTCCCTTGCACGATCCCTGCATTTGTTGATTCCCAAGTGTCCCTCATGCAATCTATTCAAAACTGGTGCACGTAGAGCCATCGGTATCACTATCCGATTCCCTCTCAACAACAAGCCATCTTCAACGGAAAGTTCTGATGCGACATGGAAAAATTGCTTCCATTCACCCTTCACAAGACTCTTATCAGGCCAACCTTCTTGGCAGTATTGAATGACCTTTTGACATATTTCATCCTTCTGCTGTGCTTGTTTTATTTCCAGCATCTTTGGTTCAGAAGTGGGTATATTCCTAACTACCAAGTCAACATAAGCTTGAATTTCTGCTCTAAACTCTTTCTCTTCCTGATATACTTCATTACTTGGAGCTCGTGACAATGTATCAGCAATGACCAACTCTTTTCCTGGTATATGTGAAATTGTGTACTTAAATCTCATCAATCTTAGTCGAAAACGCTGAACCCTTAATGGCAAATCCTCAAGGTTCTTCGACCCCAGGAGTGGTACAAGAGGTTTATGGTCCGTCTCGATTTGAAATTGAAGTCCTGTAAGAAAATCCCTGAAGCGCTCACAGGCCCATGTCACACCCAAAGCCTCCTTCTCAATCTGAGCGTACTTCTGTTCAGTTGGAGTTAAGGATCTAGAGGCATATGAGACTGGTTTTACAGATCCATCGAGCTGTCTCTGGAGCAGCACAGCACCAATGCCATATGAAGAGGCATCCGCCGACACAATAGTATCTAACTTGGGAGAGTACAAAGCTAAAACAGGTTGTGTACTGACTTCATCCTTCAGCTTAGAGAATGCTTTCTGATGGGTTTCATTCCATGTCCACTCGTTCTTTTTACTCAGCAACTCTCGAAGTGGCTTGGTGAGCTCCGCTATATTAGGAGTGAATTTACTAAGTTGATTAATCATCCCAAGATATCGTCTAAGTTCTGTTGTGTTCATCAGTGCAGCCATCTCTCTGATGGCAGTCACTTTACTTGGATCCGGCCTCACACCGTGTGCATCTACAATTTGTCCCAGGAATTTCACACTGCTCTGAGAGAATACACATTTGTCTCTATTTAGTGTAACCCCAGCAGACTTGACCCTCTGCAACACAGCTTTTAGTCTCATGTCATGGATTTCTTGGTTTGGCCCAAAAATCAAGACATCGTCCATCATACACACAACTCCATCAAGACCTAGAAGAATTTCAGACATTCGCGTCTGGAATATTTCTGGTGCAGAAGTGATCGCAAATGGAAGTCTTTGAAAGCAAAATCTCCCAAATGGAGTTATGAAAGTTGCAAGTGGAGACGATGACTCTGACAACTTGATTTGCCAAAAACCAGAGTTTGCATCCAATTTAGAAAACACCTTCGCTCCATTAAGCTGCGCTAATATTTGCTCCACACAAGGCAACATGTGTAGCTCTCTACATACACTTTCATTCAGTTTAGTGAAGTCCACACATATACGTATCTTGCCATCCGCTTTGGGAACCACAACCATGCCTGCACACCACTCTGTCGCTTCTTGTACTGGCTTAATCACTCCCAACTCTACCATTCTCTCTAACTCTTCTTTCACAGCATTCATGAGTGGGAGGGCAACTCTCCGTGGAGTATAGAGTGCAAAAGGTTGTGCATGTGGCCTTAGACATATCTTGTACTCTTCACCCAGAGTACCAAGGCCAGTAAACAAATCAGGATAACTATTGAGTATTCTTGTGGCATAGTCCCCTGATTCAGTAGCACACACTCGTACAACCAATCCCAAAGCTTTAATTGCTGGAAGTCCAATTAAAGGTGTTTGCAAGCCTCGTACTACATACACTTCCTTACTAGTAACCCCACCACGGTGCTTCAATGTAGCATTAAACTGCCCAATAACATGAAGAGCATTTTTGGCAGGACCACACAGTATCCTATCGCTATGCATCAGATTTGCATTCCTTATTCTCTTAAACACTGACTCTGGAATAACTGTAACATCTGCCCCTGTGTCTATTTTGAAGCGCACACTTATGCCTTGAAGCTGAAGAGTGACAAACCAGGGTCTTTCCCCCCCAGCATCTAAAATACCAACAAAACCAGTGCCACTCTGCTTACTAACTGTACTAATATCTGTAGAAGGAGTTTGACAGTGAGATTGAAAATGCCCCCGTTTACCACAGTGATGGCAAATGATATTTCTAGCTGGGCATTGGTGGAAGGCATGGGGTGGAAATCGCCCACACCTAAAACACTTCTTACCAGATGGGGACTCAGTTCCCCCACTTTGAGTTTGTAGTTTTGATAAACGTTGTTTGACTGATACAGCTTCCAACTCCACATTGACAATCTTCTGTTCTCCCCGTACTGTAGCTTGCTGTAGCTTTACACTTTCAGACTGGCGTGCCATGGCAATGGCCTTCTCCAGAGTAAGCTCTGAATCCAGCTGCAACTTTTCAGAAAGGTTTGCATCCCTAAGACCTACCACCAGTCGATCTCTGATCATTTCATCATGAAGGTCTCCAAAGTTGCAATACTGGGCCAAGGAATACAAAGATGTGACAAAGTCATCCACAGGTTCTCCATCCTCCTGTTTCCGTATAAGTTAAACTTGGCGCGCTCGTAAATGACATTCCGCTTCTTGACAAAGTAAACTTCATATCGATCTCGCACTACCTTGTACTTCTTTTTGTCTTCATCCTTCAGACCAAAAGAGCGTAAAATGTCCTCTGCCTTGTCTCCCATCATATAGATTAGAGCACTAACTTGCGCCTCTTCTTCCTTTTCTTTCAAACCCGATGCTTCCCGGAATCGCTCAAATCTGCGAACCCAACTAGGCCAGTCTCCCGGTTTCCCAAAATCGAAGCACTCAACAGCCGGTAGTTGATACGTAGCCATGTTTACACGCACAATAACAAGGAAAGTCGTTCACGTTTCAATCCCAGTAAGCTGCCATAGGCGGATCCAGGATTTTTGGCTGGGTGGTGCACATGAATATTAATGGATGTAGCTAAAACCAGGAGCAGGAGCAGGAGCAGGAGCAGGAGTTGCTACCTAAAACCAGGAGCAGGAGCAGGAGTTGCTACCTAAAACCAGGAACAGGAGCAGGAGTAGGAGCAGGAGTTGCTACCTAAAACCAGGAGCAGGAGCAGGAGTTACTACCTAAAACCAGGAGCAGGAGCAGGAGCAGGAGCAGGAGTTCTTATCTAAAATTTCGTATGAACAGGCGCAGTATAGTACGTATGCCTTACGAGCAAGCTTAAGAGTGCATACCGCTCATTATAAGTTTCAGCTCGTGCGGCGGGTATTGTAGTATACCATTTTCTCTACACACGCGTGCACCCCGCATGCTATTAATATTGAGTAAAAGCACGATTTATTTCTCCACATTTCTGAATATCCAATATAGATGAACAGAAACTGATTTGTTTTCTATTCAGTTCCACGGGGATGAACTTTGACAAAGGCTGCAGAGTGGTCCAGACTGCCCTCCAGATAATTAAAAGTGAATTCATTATTAGCACTACTGCTGGAAAGCAGGAGTTCTTTTATTCTGTTACGAATGTTGCAAAATTACAGTTATTTATAATAATTACAGTTATTTATAATAATAATAATTTTGCCAGACAGAGGTCTACTTCTTGCCATACTTCTGCATGGCTCCAAGTTTTCCCAGCGCCAGGGCTCAATCTCCATCTTGACCTCTCTGAATTTTAGGCTGGTGTAAAGTGGTTGTAGGCATTGATACCTCCTAAGGCTGCTGATCCTGCTGTCATGCACACTGGATTCAGTAAAGGTACTTGGATTAAGCGATGGTAACTAAATGTCAAATGCAGCTGGCTTGCCTAACACCCAGAGAGGGACCAGGACATCAGCAGGTCGAGTACGCCATTGGTCATGCCCATTAACACTCTCTGCCTCTATATGGGCACCAACACATGAAAGACTCAAGAAATACATCTCGTAGTCTGTTGTGGTGGGAGATCACGTCACCTCTATGCTTTTAGGTTAATGCATGATGACCCAAGAGTTCCAAACAGTGCGAGGGACAGTATGGATATTTGGCACTTTGGGAGGTATCAATGCCAAACAACCACTTTACACCAGCCTAAAATTTAGAGGGGTCAAGATGGAGATTGAGCCCTGGCACTGGGACAACTTGGAGCCATCAGCCATGCAGAAGTATGGCATGCAAGAAGAAGCAGACATGCAGTCTAACTCTGTCTGGCAAAATTATTATTATATAAATAACTGTAATTTTCCTAGCTAGGTATGCATATAGGTATGGAAAGAACTGAGCAATATCAAAATAAATTATCGAGCTCAGCTGTTAGGGGCCCTGCTAGAAAATGCTGTATGCTCATGCAATTATCAACAGTGCATTGTTTCGCAACATTCGTAAAAGAATAAAAGAACTCTAGCTTTCCATGCAGTAGTGCTAACAATGAATTCACTTTTAATTATCTGGAGGGCAGTCTGGACCACTGCAGCATTTGTCAAAGTTCATCCCCGTGGAACTGATTAGAAAAAAAATCAGTTTCTGTTCATCTATATTGGATGTTCAGAAATGTGGAGAAATAAATGGTGCTTTTACTCAATAATACAGGCATGCGCGGTGCACGCGTGTGTAGAGAAAATACAATACCCGCCGCACGAGCTGAAACTTATAATGAGCGGTATGTACTCTTAAGCTTGCTCGTAAGGCATAGGTACTATACTGCGCCTGTTCATACGAGATTTTAGGTATAAGAACTCCTGCTCCTGCTCCTGCTCCTGCCCCTGGTTTTAGGTAGTAACTCCTGCTCCTGCTCCTGCCCCTGGTTTTAGGTAGTAACTCCTGCTCCTGCTCCTGGTTTTAGGTAGCAACTCCTGCTCCTACTCCTGCTCCTGTTCCTGGTTTTAGGTAGCAACTCCTGCTCCTGCTCCTGGTTTTAGGTAGCAACTCCTGCTCCTGCTCCTGGTTTTAGCTACACCCAATATTAATGAAGGGAGGGGCACGGTAAATTACAAGCGCATTAACTGCTCATACATGTATACAGCCTCTTTTGAGTAATATAAGTTGGATTCACAAACAGACAATTTAGATTCTGAAAATACTGGACCTTGGAGGGTGGTGCACGGGCACCCTAGGCACCCCCCCTGGATCCGCCTATGAGCTGCCACCATGTAGCGTGCTAGTCGAAACTCTAATTAATAATCACCGTACATCACGTGCATTATTACAACATAATATGCATAATAATGTGTCCATAATTCATCACTCCACAATAATGGGGAGTGCCAATTCCAATTGCACTGTTGTGAGTTTCCACCAGCTAGCATGATTATTCTGGGGGCCCCAATGACCCTGGGGTGTTTGGCAGCTGGTTGCTCCCTTGCTGACATGGCTTTCATGTAGAAATATTCCATGCACTGGACTGAAAGCTTCCGCGCATTGCGCGGGAGGGCTGCATGGATGATGTAATAATCTGCATTGCCTCCGGAGCCCTGGATACAAATGAGCAGAAGCCTAAGTTTTGACAGATGTATGTACGTGTATTACCCGGCTGAGCACAGGCAGTGAAGTACATTGCGATCGACAGGTCAATCATTAAGTCCTGTATGATACTAAGAAACAGTTGTGTACTACTTGAACATGACCCATTCAACATGTTTTATTTATTGATTAAATTATTATTATTATATTTATTTTAAAAAATAAATTATTTTTAAAGATTTCATTGCACACGAGTGACTTGGGATGTCCCTGCCTAGTGGAAAAACGGGTGCCAAGTCTTGACAATGCTTGAATAGCCTCAGTACTACAACATCTGTACATCTCCACCACAAGAGGGATACATGCCCAGTCTAGTTCCCTACACCTTTTGTCATTTACTCGATGCTTGTGAATCTCAGTGGGCAGCCAAGAACGCTGAACCTGCTGTCACACACGCTTCTTGAAAAATTTGTGCATTTAGCGTTGATGTGACAGACAGGTCAGAAGCTGCTGGCTTACCCAGGACCCAGTTTGGAACAAGAACATCAGCTGGACGAGTACGATCCCTAGACCACCCACCCAACTCTAGTTGTGGAGCAAGACACACAGAGTGACAAAAATCATTGAAGATGTCTCTCAATCTGTTATGATGAGAGACAACATCACCTCCCAACTTGCAACACAGAGCATGATGGCCATAAGCATCCAAGGCAGCTTTACATTGAGAGCAACTTTGACCTTGAGCGACTGGAATACCGAGCCACCATTTTATCGCCACCAGAAATTCAGAAGGCTCCAAGTGAAGATCCATGCTAGGGGATGGAGTAACTGATAGCCAAGCTGAGGCATGGGGTGATGAAATGGATAATAGACGAGCCCTGTCGATTGGAGTGGAGTTATCAAATGGTTTCTTGATCTGACAATCCTTAATTTTGTTTGACAGGAACTTCGGAGTGAATGTGGAACAGCTGTTATCAATAGAATCGAAAGTAAGTGAGTCACGTGGATCAACAAGGTTGTTATAAAGGTCTACAGAGTGGTGTAAGGACCTACAAACCTCATAAGATAAGCCTGAACTGACAGCTGAGGCTAAATTAAATATGCAGCAGGAGACTGGTAGGAGACATGACACAAGCTTAGACCACCTCAACTTAGACTAAGTTGTGCCTGCTGCCACATGAAGTCAGGAGTGTCTACAGCAGTACACTCTGCAAAACAAAAACACTGCCGCACCTCATCATCAAACAGTCTGAGGGCATCACCAGCTAAAGAAGGTGGGATAGCTCTGGCCAAATGTATCAGTCTACAAAACCCTCCACATTGATGGAGTAGAAGCATGGCTATATGAGGATCTGAAGAACCTACCTGAGCTAACTGCTGGAGCAACTTGGAAGCATCTGTACGATATACTTGGCACAAAACAAAAAATCTCCTATTGGAGCCCCAAGTATATCGAAATGAGGCAATTGGATTTTTTAATTTCATCTGGGAACCTACTTTGTTCATTGATGCTGAATAATTCACATTTGGACAAATTGATATGAAGACCAAGAGGTGGTTCCAAGTCTTTTATGATAGAAAGCACACGTAAAACAGCAGAGATGGGACCAGCTACAACACCATAATCTATATACCAGCAAAACCAGACAGAAAGGCAGAGGGCCCAAGGGATCTCCTTTTATCTCAAGTATATATTATCATGATAATTACACAATAATAACATACTAAATAATAACTACTTATTAAACAGACTACTACAAAGTATCTAAGCCTAACTCATGTTTCAGACATAGTCTATTCAGATGATTGGGGCAGACTTCTCGACAAAATAGCTCTTGCCATGCCACGAGTTAGCACCAGATTAAGTCTGCCAAAAAGATCAGCAGTGACCTTACTTTTCGGCAGAGAATCACAGATGGCAAGCCGAGTGGCTGTTACAAAGTGTAACGGCTGACGGACGCTAACTTACTGTTGAGAAAGTAACAACAAATGTGTCTATCGTATCAAAACCGGCCGTGCCAATAAATAAAACGCATCAGGAAACTCGGGCCCCCCCCTTCGCCCCCTACCCGGACCAAGATGCCTGGATGTACAAATAATTACCCGGACCTAAAAGGCAGACAGCACCGGTAAATTAACTACAAAGCAAGTTTGGAACAAAGCCTTCAAATACTGATACATCTCCTTAATCTCATCCATATCTCTGCCGCCCACGATCGAGGTCTTTCCGCTGTAGAATATGGTTATTCTAGGCATGCTGTTTTTACAGACCAGTTTAAACTACATTTTGACCTCATCTATTTTCGTTTCCCGTATCGGATACGGCGGAACCGGCATCAACGGATAGCCTTCTGTTGCCATTTCTTCGCTCACGAGTTCCTGCTCGGGTGAGTCGGTAAGTTGCCTATAGTACTTCTCCGTGTACGTCATATACGTCATAAGGCTTTTGAGCATAACTATCCGTCTTTCCCAAGTTATCGATGGGCTTCGAATCCTGCACTATTCGGAACTTGTAGTTGATCATCTTAATTTCCTAATAAGGCTTGAAACCTGTTAGTTTAGAAAAAACCGGTTGTAACAGGTTATTGAATTAAAAAAAAAACCGGTCGGTTAAAGTGATTGTTAAAAAAATAACCGGTCGGTTAATTAAAGGAGTAGACGCCACGTAAATACTGGCGCAGGCCGTTGCGCAAATGTTGCGCCGATTCCCGGAGTGGATCCAACCGGAAGTCACGTGCGCTGAACATCTTTACAATGGCGTAGTTTTGTGAGCTCTTAGATTCTCACGCAGACTTGCTGGCTACGTCGTTTTTATGTTGTAAAAACTGGCAGATCAAGTGCTTCTTAGTACTCGATCGTGCCCTTTACAGTTTGAAAGGTGACCGTGGCTCGAAGGTCAATTATCACGTGCGCGTATGACAAAGACCCGGACGTAACTTTTGTTCAAATAATTAGGTTAGGGTGCGATGTGTTACACGGCCTTGAATTGGCATTTCTGTCTTCCTCCACCCCCTACCCAATGACTACGAGTACAGGACTTCATGTATAGCGTTGGACCCGTGCACGGTTTGTGTTGTAACACCTTTCAGCATAATAAAAGAATTAAAAACCAAACACACACACACACACACACACACACACACACACACACACACACACACACACACACACACACACACACACACACACACAAGTAATAACGGAAATACAACGAAGATACAAAACATCTTGTAGATGACGGCTTTTCTTAGTGCTTCCTTGTATGCACTAATGGCTGCAGGCATATAGCGAGAGGCTTCCCTTTGGATAGTAATCTTGCTGCAGACTAGAACTCTCCAAATAGCTGATCACTCTGAAGCCTACATGTAGATCGGAATAAGAATGCATGCATAAACGCATGTACATATCAAATAGACAGGCACACCTCCACCCACTCTTACCACTAAATAATCCCACCCACCTACATGTAAATCTTCCTCTTTTCTACTGTCACCCAACCCTTCCCCACCCACCTGTGATGGGCCTCCATTGTACCTGGCCTCTCAAGAAGAAGGAAACATCAGATATATGCACTACTATTGTGCCACCATTCTGTAACAGGATAAAATAGATATGACCTTCAATCCCTAATACGGCAAGCAGTGAGGGTGTGCTGGGGACAGGGAGGGTGTGAGGGTGTGCTGGGGACTGTGAGAGTATGCTGGGGACTGGGAGGGTGTGATGGTGTGCTGGGGAGGGTAAGGGTGTGCTGGGTACTGGGAGGGTGAGGGTGTGCTGAGGACGACTGGGAGGGTGAGGGTGTGCTGAGGATGACTGGGAGGGTGAGAGTGTGCTGAGGATGACTGGGAGGGTGAGTGTGCTGAGGATGACTGGGAGGGTGAGTGTGCTGAGGATGACTGGGAGGGTGAGGGTGTGCTGAGGACGACTGGGAGGGTGAGGGTGTGCTGAGGACGACTGGGAGGGTGAGGGTGTGCTGAGGACAACTGGGAGGGTGAGGGTGTGCTGAGGATGACTGGGAGGGTGAGGGTGTGCTGAGGACGACTGGGTGGGTGACGGTGTGCTGAGGACGACTGGGAGGGTGAGGGTGTGCTGAAGATGACTGGGAGGGTGAGGGCTACTACAGCTGTAATGCCCAGATAAATGAAACACGTACCTAGTACAATAAGAACACCACAGGCAATGTTGTGATGAACAAGGTAACATAGTGTGACCTTCAGTCCCTTATATGGCATGAAACAAGGCACACCCACCTGACTGAGAGGGCATCGTCCAAATCATCACAGCTCGATCACAGGATCTACATGTATAATGAACATGATGGTGAAGGTCCCACGTGTCCTGACCTCTCAGGGTCAACATCCCATGGAGGCTACATGGTAGCCATGGGGAGCTCTAGAGAGGGAGAAGGAGAGTGATTAGGGGATGACCACAGCAACATGCCTACCATCAAGGATAGCTTTGGTAAATGGTCATATAAGACCATTGGTCTGTACGAAGTGACTATTTGGGTACTAGAACCAGAGTTAATGTACACCACGATCCTGTACAGGGGAGAGGTATGAGTGAAGGGAAGTGTGGTAAAGGAAAGGGAGAGATAGGTGTGAGGGAGGTAAAGGAAGGAGGGAGGGAAGGAGGTGAGTGGGAGGGAAAGAAGAAAGAGAGAGGGGAGGCACAGGAGATAGTGGGTATCACATGTATGTAGAATAGTTCGCGTACACATATGTAGATTACATGTATGGAGCCTGTGCACAAATACATATATGTACACCCACACAGATGGCCAGGATTGCCACCAGTTTCCAATGAACCAATACAAGTGCACCTTGGTGCCTCGTGCTGAATAGCCAAATATTCCATTTGTCCAGAGAAAACATACCCTTATCTGAAAGCTCAGTGGAACCATGTCAGATCCATTGTACGAACCAGACCAGCACAGATCTTATGCAGCTCCTTCACCACATTCTTAGTACCTGCAATAAGTAACTCCAAACAATACACACTAAAAACAAATAATTACCTTACCATGCCAAATCTGAGTTTTTCTACATACTGCTTTATAGTAGCCAGGCTAGCTCTGTGATGTGATGTTTTGTTTTGGAAAGAAAATGTGAAATTGTAAAAAAAAAAAAAAAAGTGAGTAAACCTAGGGCTATAGCTTGTGGAAGACTATTTTAGTGCACGCCACCTCTCCCTGGTCTGAGCAACTATGTGCTCTTGTCTGGAATGAAGTCTTGGTCACTGGGGCTTCGTCTCACGTATAGATGTACATGTACATGTACATGTAGATCAACCCTTTTTTATTCCCGTACGTATATGTATATCTCTACTTATCCAACTAACCTGCAGAGTCCAACATGATTTCATTCCAAGAACAGGATTTTCTGCTCCTTGAGGCCTGGAGTCCTGGACCTCTCAGGTTGTGCTGATAGTCAACTCAACGCTCCGCTTGAACCGGGTACAAGTAATAGCCTCGCTGCTTCAAACCAACTCAGAAAGTTTCCTTTACCTCTAGAGAGGAAAAGTAGGTGTAGTCTGTGCCGAGAGTACCGGTAGGTATCGTCTGGCGATGAGGTCGCCATTACAGTACCATGTGATCTAGTTAACTTCAGACTGTGCAACGTGTATTATTGCATGATATGACGCTTAAAACATGTGTGACGAACTCTTGTACGTACGCTGTTCATGCCAAGCCTCTCTTCGCATTAATATGGCAGCCACCATTTAAAATTTATACAGCCGCACAGCCGGTTGAAATTTTTGGATCCAAGCTCCTTTTATACGGAAACTCCTCCTTTAAGGTTGTTCGTTTTAAAATAACCGGTAATTTCCGGTTTAAAAATTAATTCTCAATTATTTATGCATAATCGACGGACCAAACGCTAAACCAGCACTTTGCTAGTTGGGCGGGCCCTACTACGGCGTTTGGGTGACAATTAAGCCTATACCAAGATTTGTTCTGCTGCAACGGGGAGTGCAGTCCAATTGGGTAGCAGTGGTAATATATGTATAAAACGATATTCACAACAATGTTACGTAAAATTCCTGGGTGGTATATGCTCTTCACCCGAATACCCGACCAAACGCGGTAGTAAACCCGCCCGACTAGCACTTTGCCACATGGCAAGTTAGATTATATGGTCCACGGCGTATACTAGTTCCTAAGCACGTCGCTGATCTCGCCGCGTACGACATGCTGTGACATGCTGACGCGTACTCACCATTAGGGTGAATAGAGGAGTTGTTATAATTATATACTTAAGATAAAGATTAGTTGTACCACGTGAGATGGATCTTCGATCGTCCGCTTATTGTTTTCTCGTGCCATGCAGCACTATTGAAAGTGTAAGACTCGCGCGTGATGCCACTTGCTAAAATACCAACCGGTCGGTCGAGGTTGTTCAAAATTTATAACAACCGGTTGAAGCGGTTATTTAGCCGAAATAGAACCAGTTGGGGCGGTTATTGATTCTCGCAATCGGTTAACCGGAGCTCC
Organism: Spongilla lacustris; assembly: GCA_949361645.1. Taxonomy (NCBI): domain Eukaryota; kingdom Metazoa; phylum Porifera; class Demospongiae; order Spongillida; family Spongillidae; genus Spongilla; species Spongilla lacustris. The sequence goes on along the minus strand of OX442417.1, from coordinate 3,423,066 downwards.
GGAACAACCGGTTTCAAGCCTTATTTCCTAGTACTTTAGAAACTTCGTCAAAATAGCTGGTGCATCGCTCACATCTTCGGCCATGGCACCTGGCACCTGCAACGTGCCTGTCGACCGAAAGCATTTAACCATGTATACCTTGTTTGGTGATATGTTCTTCAAACTGGCAAATTCCTGATCGATACTCTCGACGCAGTGGTTAAAACATGAGCCATCATCCTGAGCCTTTCGCACACGTCCCCGGGTATAGACAGTCTCTGCTTCGGCTGCTTTATGTAACTATTAAACGCCTCAATACATGTACTGGCGTGACCGTATAGTTGGAATTCACCGCAACCACATTTTCGTTTAAGTTATTCATCACCAGCTCGGTAAACTTGGCTGTGCTACCGACCTCGGTTGGCAAAGGTTGTGATAGTTTGGCCATGTAGGTACACACGAACATGACCCTGGTTAAAAGCGGCTCTTCGCTGACGATATACTGTATTTTCAAGGATGCATCATGGCCAGAAATAGCGGACATGAATAATTGAAACCCGCGACGCGCGTCATAAAATAATGAACTATGGAACGTCTATGAAGATTTGCATTCAAATGAGTACAATTCTTTGCTGGAGACCCGTAACTATGTTTCCAGGTCTAATAGTGATAGAGGTTCTCTGAATGCATGCATCTTCTTGTATCATTTTGTTCTGCCAAAATGTGCACACAACTAATTCGAAACTGGGTTTTATGAAAATACATACATTGAATGGAGGATGGTGCATCTATCAGGCGTTTCTCCCTTATAGCACGCCGTGTAGACCCGCTACTCAAGTTTCCAAGGCAGATCCTAAAAGCCAAATCATCTGGCCATATACTTCTACTATGGTGTTAATTTTGCCACATACACAGATGATTTAAAATGCACTTTTGTAGGTTGTGCAGCATGAAATTATTAAACGTTATGGTTAATTATTGTACAGTACACTAGAACTACATTCAAAATCGAGTGTGGTATTTGTATCCTCGCGTTCAATTTAGCTTTCGCTTAATTTGTGAAGACAACCATATAACTATATGGAATTGGATGAGAACGTGCAACCAGCTAGCAGCCGAAGAAGCTATACGCTTTCGCAAGATGTGCTACCTCCGTTGAATTGGAGACACTAGTTGTGACTATTGTGGAGTCCACTGAACTTGATGGTATACTATCTGCATCGATACCAAACCGTCTGCTAGAAGACTGGGCAAATTCACGGAGCACCGATACAAGCTTCGTGGCGTTATTAAATGAACGTATTGAGGACGATATATCTTGTCTTTCGACCCAGACGCAACACGTTTAGAGACACAATTGTATCGCAGATCGCTGATGAGTGTTGCCTCTAAACTTAGAAAAACGAGGGGGGCAAAGAGGATCGATGTGCCACTTGGCTCCACAATCATTATACAATTCATAAAGGCTATAGTTGTTTCCTGCTACCATGCTTGTTGAAGAACGAAACGTAGCGATCGACTTATTGGCTGAAGCCGATGCTATGATATTAGAAGATTTGCAGGATCAGCTAATGTTAGTGAGGCAGGAGCTGACTGAAGTACACGAAACGCTTGATTCACAGTACTATTGTAACAAAGGAGGTAAATTAGATAATGTAAGCAACAGGCGCGCTCGAAAGGAAAGTATAATATGTAGTTAGTTGCATAAGTAGAGCGTTGGAATTCCTGCCATCATACGGGATTACTCTTGACTCACTTAGGTGTCATACCACCACTGGAAAACTTCTAACTATGCCTCTGTTATCAGGAACCACTGATATCGACAACTCCGACAGCACCGAGGCAAATCTAAGGGTTTTGTATTTGCTAGATAGATTCGGAGTAAGCGACAAGTTTTACCAAGAACTTTCCATGCTTTTCTCAGAGCTTCCAAGGTCTAATGCCGTAAAAAAGCGCGCATGATACCATGGAGCTCGTCCGCATCCGCCTATCGACCATTTCAAATAATACATTCCATATGCGGAATGTGTGTGTTGTGTGTATATGACTGTATATAGATGTGTGTGTGTGTGTGTGTTGTGTGTGTATGCGTGTGTGTGCAGACAGCAATTAAAAGCAAAAATGTCTATACTTGGCTGCATAATGAATTGAATTACAGCATAGCGAATGATGTCATCCATCCGCAGCCTCGTACAATGAACGAATATGCATAAAAACTTCACGACATTGATCCACGTTTGAAGTTTATTGTACTATCATGGCATGCGGCGATCGAGTGCACGTAGAAAGTGTCATACGAGGGCATCACGTTTAGAGCGCTATTTGGACCCCTATGATCGGTAGAGGTATGCAGAGAGCCTGTCAGCCTGAAAATTTTACACGATCGTCGTGCCGTCTGCATCAAGAAGGAAGGTGTAATTTTTGGTCATGTACCGCGTGAATTAACAGCAATTCTCAGTGGTTAATTTCATGGATCACACAAGGAAAAGGATCAGTAGAAGTTCCGTGTTCCTATATATTAGCAGGAAAGAAGAAACTATTAACTGAAATGCAAAAGTACCTAAGCACACTGCATATATCCAATAGATAGCAATGAACTGACTGTGTTGTTCAGTGCTATATACTGGCATGTAGCTGTGTGATGATCCAGATTCATGCCCAATGTAGTTACCATGAATACATGTACATGTATATACTGCAATATTGTTTACTATGAGCTGCAATGTTTTGAATGAGCTCTGCATGATGTTGCCTGCAAGATTCATAGTGCTTGCCTTCAAACATACACGGGCCTATGAACTAAATGGGTGTGATAAAATGGGTCATGTAGTGGGTTTCACATGTACCATATGCATGCATGTATCCACCTCATCCTGACTTAATTCAGTCCTGGAATTGATTCTCTGGCTAGACCATGCTGTGAATAAGGTCTATAGGTTGTCTGCACTTTTGACCTATTAGTATATTGTCTCTCTTGTTACTCCTGTACTATAGATGTTTTGAATGAGCTCTGCATGCATGCCTGTAGGAGTTCATAATGTTTGCCTTCAAGCATCCACTGGCCTATGAATGTGATAAAATGGTGCATTCCAACAGATAATCATGGCTTTACCACTGTACCTTTGTGCATCTGATGTATAGCAACCATGCACAAGAGTTATTTTCAGGTTTTTTTTTTTACATGTAGCTGTTCGTATGTGTGCATGATATGACGCTTTCCTAAATTTGTTAGAAATCATAAATGGACATCTCCTTGTAATCACACATGTTACACAACTGCCTATTTTCAACGCATCATATGGTAAAATGTATATTGTGGGAACTAGCTTGCTTTAACTTCGAACGCTTTGGCTTAAAACTTAACGGTAAAACACCACTACCATTCTCATTCCCGCCTGATGTAGCGACACCTCGTGTTAAAATACTCAATCGGTTATCGTGATTAGTTCCACTATTGTGTCGCGTGAGAAATGCACGAAATGACTTGGTATATATCTGGGTTGTAGAAATGCTCAACTTAATATGCGCACGGTATGTAAGATATAGTTTTGATAGTGTTTCGGCAACAACAAAAATTTGGGGGGGTTTCTACGCAAAAAGCGTTGGCTTCTCGGGCTCCGCCACAGACCCCGGTGGGGGAGCTTACAGCGCTCCCCCACACCTCCTAGCTGGGTGCCCTCCTCCCGCACCCTCCCCGGGGCGGCCCCATCTACTACTTTGCCCCACCCCTTGCCACACCCTGACCGGTGCCCCCGTCCCAATTCGCCTGTGATAGAAGTCTCGTGAGCAGACGACACATCAATATGATGCAAGGTTTCACGTAATGACATACGTTTATGAATATAATTAATCATGCCCAGTTCAATTGTCTTGAATTTAGTTAATGGATGCTTAATGTTCTTTTCATGATACACGTATATTATAATCAGACCAATTTTTAGCGAATACTGAACGTGTTTGGAATTCAATTTGAAAGAATTAATTTTAGTTAATTAAAAAGGTGACAAATTTATTGGTGAAATCAGAATTCTCAAATCTCTATCACAACCTTACATATTCACTCATGTCCTCCATTTCTGGCCATGTCCATTTTATACTGCGGATAGCTTTTGCTGCGCAAGGCCTGTCCGGCGAGGATAGCGATGAGCTTAATTCATTCGACTTTAATATTTCTCTAAATGAATGCTCGCCGAAGGGCTTCGGTTAGCACAAGGCCCTGAGCGCAGGCCACAGCACACACAGTCTAAGCTAACCCGAGCCTGTCCGGCGAGGACTAGGTAGGGCTCGCAACAGGCTTCATCAAAGGTAGTTTGCTGCGCGAGGCTAAGCCTTCTACCAAACTCATGTACTACTGCCACGGGCTAAATCATCCTGACTCATGCACGAGCCCATGCGGCAGCACAAGGTAGAGCCTTTAATTTGCTGCGCAAGGCCACAGGCTTTATCAAAGGTAGTGCGCTGCGTGTGCAAGCACGGGAACGGGTTCGATATTCTTGACTCGTGCTTGAGCCTGTCCGGCGAGGACTAGGTTGAGCCCGCAGCACGCTTCATTAAAGGTAGTGCAAATCGTACCTTTTCAATCGTATAGTAGTTTTGCTCTACCATAATAAAAAAACCTGACCCCGATCGGCCTCAGACAAGAGCACGATAGAGGCCTCAGAATAGTGTGTTATGCCCTCTAACTATGTCTCATATGAGAGCATGATAGAGGCCTTAATATAGCTCAAATAATCCCGGAACTATGTCTCGTGGTAACAAATAGGAGCCTTTTCAGAGCGTGTGGAGCCTCATATCTATACTTGCCTTACCCCGAGCCAGACTACTCTACACCCTGTTACATACTACTCGGCGGTACCGGTGAGGGGGTGGGGGGGTTCAGGGTGGTTGGCGGCGGGTAAGGTTGAGCTGAGCAAGAAGCTTTACCGTGTTAGCGGGTGTTTTAAACGCTCAAACCAGATTTGGCCCTAGTCCTATGCGTATTATTTTTGACCCCTTGACTTATATTAATCGAAGTACTAATTATAGACCCCTTGCCGTATCATCCCGGGAAGACGCGCCGAAGGTTCAATATATTAGCGGCCATATTGTTTTGGCCCAAAATGTGTGCGCTATTTAGAATTTGTGTTTTCATTACGTACGAATGATGAAATAATAACAACTTAAACTGGTGAAAAATTACGGCCTAATTAATAGTATTCATACGTTTATGTACGAATCATATACTTAGAACAGAATGAAATGGTTATGGTATAGTGTTAGATTTACGTCATCGTCGTCGTAGAGACACAAATTTCTAAATAAAGCACACGTTTTGGTCCAAAACAATATGGCCGCTAATGTTTTGATCCTTCCCGGGATGACACGGCAAGGGGTCTATATTCATGATGTCACAGTCTGTCTGTGACCCAGGGCCGTAGCAGCCACTCCGGCCGGTCAGGCCATGGCCGGACCAGTTTTTTACCCGAACGAAAAAATTTTAATCGTTAATTTATGAATTAATCTTTTGTATAACTCTTAACCGGGCCGCGTACGCGTAAGCCTTACCAGCTACATGTGCGTCAATCATGAATGTTAGTGTACACTGTAGTACTATAACTACACATTAATTAATGCATATGCGCATATACTGATATATCATGGTTTTAATGGCTAATGCGTGTGGGTGTTCTGTTCAGTCTCAATATACTTACAGGAAACTACGAAGCCGGTGTGAAATTTGTGAATCTTTGTTGCTACCAAAGCTATTAGTGAGCGCATGCATGCAGTGCTTCAGATCTGAGAAGAGTGAAAGCATACCGCCTTATTTCGTTCAAGTATGTCACAAATGTAATAACCTAAGGAGAGAAGTGATGCTCTATCCCTTGTTTCATGCTTCAACGAGTTCGTCAGTGGCATTTACTGTATATAGTTCTCGCATTTACACACTGATCAGATCTGTTTTCATCAATTCGCAACACTATAGTCATGCATATTTTGCACCAAATCGTACAAATTAAAACCAAAAAAAAAGACTGGGGTTCCGCCCCAGACCCCGACCCTACTTACGTATTCATCAGCCGGACCACTTTTTCTTTCGTTCCTACGGCCCTGAGTCAGAGCGATAGGAAAACCTCGAATCCATAGTAGTAGCAATGAATACTAATAACGGAACCTCAACCAGGAAAATGCCCAAACCTCAACTAGCTATAGACCCCTTGCCGTGTCATCCCGGGAAGGATCTAAACATTAGCGGCCATATTGTTTTGGCCCAAAATGTGTGCGTTATTTAGAATTTGTGTTTTCATTACGTACGAATGATGTAATAATAACTTAAACTGGTGAAAAATCACGACCAAATTACTTGTATTCATAAGTTTAAGCCAGTAACATGTACTTAGAACCGAATGAAATCTGAAATGGTTATGGGTTGTTGCGCGCGTACAATTATAGTGTTAGATTTACGTCATCGTCAACGTAGATACACAAATTTCTAAATAACGCACACGTTTTGGTCCAAAACCATATGGCCGCTAATGTTTTGATCCTTCCCGGGATGACACGGCAAGGGGTCTTTAGTGCGCTGTGCACGGTGCAAACCTCAACTAGTGCGCGGTGCAAATTTCAAGTAGTGCGTGGCGCAACTGCCTTAGTGCGCAACCTACCGGGCCACCGTACGTGTTACAGGAATGCATCGCTCAAAGCTGGAAGAAAACATTTACAACGTGCTTATACTAAGGTCACGCATGCGCAATGGATTATAGCACGACCTCAAATTATATATTTTAATCAAAATGAATGATAAGAAACGACACAAACAGCTAGAGTACACTATATGTCTAATAAATGTCCAATTGTGAGGAAAACTAGACAGGACTTTTGAGTAGTTCTAAAGACTCAGAGTATCTGTTGTCCAACGCACACATCGAACATGTGTTTCTGTTTATGTGTGAATGTGTGTGTGAATGTATGCATATACTAATGACATACATATATACACATAAACACTCATACAAACATGTGCATGTATGTGTCTGTATGATTGCATGTGTTATGTATACATATGTGCATGTGTATGTCCTATGTATCAGTAGTTAACGTGTATGTATATGTGTGTGCATGTGTGTGTGCATGTGTGTGTCATTTACATTATCTGCATGTTCATAGCCAGGAAGTTTGGTGGGCTGGGGTGTGTGAGGGGGATCAATTAATAGAACTGTGGGACTTTTGAAACCATTTACCTCACGTTTATCCAAATATGAAACATGAGAGCGCTGTCACCTTCGGGCCTGATGCAATTTTTTAAAGTACCATAGCTAGAGGGGGTGGAACTCAAGCATCAGTATGGGGGATCGACCGATCCCCCGATCTCTCCAGGCTGTGCATGTGTGTGTATGTACATGTACATGAAGGTGAGCATGTGTGTGTGACATACATGTATACATGTGTGTGTGTGTGTGTGCAGGGATTTACAGCCCCCACCACCTGGTTTGCCTCTAATTTGACTAACCCAACTCCTTGTTTACACTAGCCATGTCAAAACAAAACTGCATGGTGTGATTTAAAAGTGCAGAGGGAAGACTTTTATTTTTGTCCACCCCCTGTATTTTTATATATTTTACGACCCCCTATTGAAAATATGCACCCCCTGTATTTATATATATTCCGACCCCCTATTGAAAACAAGGTGGTAATCCATGCTGTATGTTTGTGTGTGCATGTGTGTATGCACATGTGTGTGCATGTGTACATGTGTATATATGCTCATGCGAGAGTGCATGTGTGTATGTGTGCATGTGTGCATATGTATGAGTGTATGCGTGTGTGCATGTGTGTGCCATTATTGTCTGCATGTGTGTGTGCATTGTTTGTATTTGTGCATGTGTGTGTCCATGTGTGAGTGTTATGTGTGTTTGTGTGTGAGTGTTATGTGCACAGTGTACATGTATGTGTTTTTGCATGTGCATGCATGTGCACATGTGTGCCCATGTGTGCATATGTGTGTGCAGGGGTGCATGCATGTGTATTCTCGCCCTCGAACATGCCAGAGCGATTTTATCTCCCAATCTGAAGTCTGTATTTAGTGCCACAGATCTGCATGCTTGCCGGAATAAGTGAAACTTGTAACTTGTAGACAATGGTAGCAGTGGGGTCCATCACTTTAATAATTGTAGGCAATGAATGAATAATTAATAATTGTAAGTTAAAATCAAGATCGGGTTCACCTTTCAGGCTTCAGAGCCTGGCCTGACTTTCGGCGACTATGCATATTAGTGTTGGTACTTTTGTGAATTAATCCGCAAACTTGTACATGTATACTGAAAGAAAAGTGTATGGATGTAACAACTTTTTAATAATATTATTTCATGTCTCAGGTACAGGCACTAATGGACCTAGCATCCTGCTTTAAATCCATATGTGATAATCTTCAGGAGCAGCTGAACCCTGAAGACATATCTGCAGACCTCTATTCAGCATGTATAATAACGGAATCTGAATTAGAGGATGTGGATAATAACAACAATACGAATCCTAACAGAGTCGCAGCACTGTTGAGTGCATTGAGAAGAGCAATTAACATTGATCCTGGAAACTACCTGACATTTTTGGATATTTTAGAAAAAATTCCAAAATATCAGGCTACTGTAAAGAGAGCTAAGGGTAAGTTGTTATTTATAATTTATAGACCTGTCAGGACAATCAACAAAAATCATATCGCGCGTAATATCATTTAGTCAGTAAGCAGCTTTAAAAGATGATGGCTTTGTGAACTTTGTTAAAAGTCCTTGTCACTGAAATAATGTGTCCATGATATACAGAATATGTTGTATTTGCTCAATGTTCAATTTAAAGCCACAAGTGCTTTTAACTATTGTTAACCTTATATCTAAAAAATAATTTTGCTCATATGAGTCAAGCGTGATATGATGTAGGTAATATAGTCTTATTTCGACCAGAGCAGCAGAGACTATAGCACCTATGTGCAGTACATATGAAATTACTGGCACAGTGTGCTGTCACACAACAGATGGTCCCCCCAATAATTGGTCCCCCCCGGACCATCCATGGCAACTATAGATGGTCCCCCCGGACCATCCTTGGCGCTGTGAACGGTCCCCCTAGGACCATCCATGGTACCATAGATGGTCTCCCTCTGCCACAGTTGGTCCGCCCCCCGATTAGATTAGTGATGGAGGGGGAGGGGGCATTTTTAGCGAGCATCTACTTATCATGCATGCGCAGCGCATAAATGATGCGCGAAGCTTGCTATCGTATACTAATAGTACGCTGCATAATTAGTGAACTATATTTGGCGGGGGGGGGAGGGAGGCCCCCCCCCCTTTATACCTGGATCCGCCACTATACATACGAATACTGCACAATACTGTCAGCAGATTGACACAGTACACATACCAATACTACGTTACATACATGTAACTGTCTCATTAGCTGTCAATTAGTTAAGCTGGATATATGTCGTAGTGCAATGAACTAACTGTAATTGCTAACTAGCCAATGATTAACCAGACACATATAGAGTATTTAATGTGATGCATTGCTGATAAACCTGATCAATGTAATATTATTATGTTGGTGTCAGAAGTGGGATATAGGGATGACGGCGGCGGAGCGTCTCTCGCAAACGGTAAGGATATTCGATGAGACCCCTATTTACAGAAGAGACGGACTTGTTGGCTGTTGCTATGCTATCATTGCTATGGCTCACTCGCTTCGAAATGTACGTGAACCAGGCAAAGATAGCGGAGAAACAGTGGACGAAGGAGCTTCTTCCATTGTTGGCGGAAGGTCCATTCAGGCTGGTAGTGCAACAAGGTTTGGTAGCCTCCGAAGACTACACGGCAGTGACGCAGTGTCTAAGAGCGCAGTACGCCCCCGAAGGTAACCAGTTATAGAGTGGCAGGCGAAATTTCAGCGACGCATGCAGAAGTCGGGCGAACAGCTGGCTGAGTACGTGGAGACCGTGGGGTATTTGCGCATGATGGCAGATAAAGCGTATCCGAAATGGTCTACGGACCAGCGGCTAGAATTGGTAAGGGACCAGTTTATTCAGGGTGTGCAATCGTCCTCCACGCAGCTGCGACTCATGAAAGAGATGCCTAAAACTGTCTGTAAAGGAGCGGGAACGAGGCGGACAAGAAAAGGTGTTGTCACCACAGGAGGTACAAGAGAACGATCCTATCCAATGAAAACATTGGGATTGTGGACCAATGGCATGCGTCGTATAGCCATATATAATGCGCATGTTGTATGCGAAAGAGATGCGAAGTGTGATCAAGATTCCTTACCCGTGTTTGTGGTCAAAACCCCGACGGCGGCGTACTGCGCGCGCGCGAGATCTTTTACATTTGGTGGCAGCGGTGGGATCTGCGTTCGACAGTTGCTCGACGACCCACATAGCAGCGCGTAAGTATAAAGTGTGTATGTCTACGCGTTCTGGCCGGCAGTACAGCAAGCGGACTGAAGGAAGCGAAATGTCGGAAAGGGAATACGCCACAGCGGCGGGTGCGGTGAATGACGTTATGCGCATACTGTTGGAGGACCGAAGGAATCGAGAGCTCCAAATGGAGGAAGAAAGGCGCCAACGAGAGAGAGAGGTTGGAGAAGAGAGAGAGCAGCTTCGCGACCAGCTGGAGGTCCTACGAGGAATGTGGGACGACTCGCGGCAAGAGGCCTTGGAGGGCAGAGCCGGAGGAAGGGCTGCGCGAAATCACTGGGAAGGTGAGTTAAAGCTGACAAAGTTATCCGAACAGGACGACATAGAAGCGTACCTGACCACATATGAGCGGATGATGGTCATTTACGAGGTCCCGGAGGAACGCTGGGCGGTGCGACTTGCGCCACTGTTGACAGGCAAAGCGCAGAGTGCGTACGCAGCGATGAGGGCCGAGGATGCGCTGGACTATCGGGTCCTGAAAGAGGCGATCCTGAAACGGTACGAGATATCCGAAGACTCGTACAGACAGAAATTCCGTAGAGCGGAAAAGAAAGCGGAGGAATCGGTAAGCGAGATGGCGGTACGGCTTAACGATGTCTTTCGAAGGTGGACAAGGAGTTGTGCGACCGTGGAGCAGCTGGCGGACTTGATGGTCAGGGAGCAGCTGCTGAACACACTCCCGGTGAACGTCAAGATCTGGGTGGAAGAAAGAAGGCCGAAGACTACGGAGGAGGCAGCACAGTTGGCCGACGATTACCTCCGGGCACGCAAGCAGGCGACGCAACCGTTCAAGCAGGTCGAGGGCAAGACACCCATGGAACCTCAGAATACAAGGCGGTGTTACACTTGTAAGCAGCCGGGTCATTTTGCTAAAGATTGTCCCGTACAGGAAAACGGAAGGCCCGAAAGCGCGGCAACTGGCAAGAACGGAAGGGAGTCGGAGTCGAATGGTGTTGTGGCAAGACAAACAGGGGAAAAGAGGGACTGGACAAAAATGGAATGCTACAACTGTGGAAAGAAGGGGCACGGGTCGAGATACTGCCCCAACAACGCCCTGTACTGCGCTGGGCGAAAGAAGAACAAGGACATACAGCGGAGCGGAGTAGTCAACGGACAAAAGGTGGAAGATATAGTGTTGGACACTGGATGCTCTCGGACCATGGTACATAGCCGCCTTATACCCTCGGACCAGCTTCTGGAAGGGGATGGTGTGGTGGTGAGATGTGTACATGGTGACTCTGCATTGTATCCGTTGTGCAATGTTAGGATTGAGTTGGAGGGACACTACATTCAAGTGGTCGCTGCCGTGTCGGATACTCTACCCACATCCGTACTACTGGGCACGGACGTCAGCGAACTGGGTAACTTGCTCGGGACGAAGATAGCTCCAAGGACCACTTTCCCAAGTGAACAGCGGGCGTACATGGTGACCACGAGAGCTAAGGGAGCAGCCGAGGCGAGCAAGGAGCAGGAGGAGCGCTCGAACGAAAAGAAGAGCGGGGTCAATCCAAATCCAGTGGCGGTGGAGAGCAGTTCCACGAGCACAGAAAGGGAAGTTTGGGACTTGGGGAACGAGATGGATGACTGCATTTTTGAAGGGGGCTACTCAAGACCTAAGCAGACCAGACGACAAAAGCGTAGAGAGAGAAGGGACTTTCAGACGGCCGAACTGCATGGAGCTTGACACCGCTGGGCAGCAGAGGCCCGAAACGGATGATGTCCTTGGGTCCTCGGCGGAGGAACTTAGAGCGTCTCAGGAAGCGGACCCAACGCTTGCAGCAGTCAGGGAAGCCCTCTCAGGGGCGGAGGGTGACCGGTCGGGAAACTATTACAAGAAGGATGGATTGCTGTACCACAGAAGAAAACATGCAGCTGGTGGAGCGGGCGAAGACTCAGCCGTGGAACAGCTAGTTCTACCCAAGAATTATCGTAAGGCTGTTTTAAATCTAGCCCACAGTGTTCCCACAGCCGGCCATCTGGGGAAGCGGAAAACGGCGGACCGAATATTGCAAAGGTTCCACTGGCCGGGAGTGCACCGCGATGTGGCAAGCTACTGCAAGAGCTGCGCAGAATGCCAGAAGCTGTCCAGAGGGAAAAGCTGCAGGGTACCACTGATTCCACTCCCCGTGATTTCTGTACCATTCGAACGTATAGCTATGGACATAGTGGGGCCACTACCCAGGAGTAGCCATGGAAACCGGTATGTCTTGGTGGTGTGCGACTATGCCACCCGGTATCCAGAGGCGATGGCCATGCGGAGCGTGGAAGCTGAACGGGTGGCAGAAGAGTTGGTAACACTGTTCGCGAGGGTAGGAATTCCCAAGGAGATCTTGACGGATCAGGGCACTAACTTTACGTCAATGCTATTACAAGAGTTGTATCGTTTGTTACACATACGCCATATCCGCACAAGCCCTTACCACCCACAGACAGATGGCCTCGTGGAGCGTTTCAACCGGACCCTAAAGATGATGCTGAGGAAGACAGCAGTCGAAGAGGGCAAGGACTGGGACCGGCTACTACCATACGTCCTTTTCGCATATCGCGAGGTTCCCCAGAGCTCCACGGGATTCTCACCTTTCGAGCTGTTGTATGGACGTGCACCGAGGGGACCGTTAGACGTGCTGAAGGAGACGTGGGAAGGAAAAGAGAAAAGTTCGGAGAGTGTCGTGTCGCACATCCTGACGATGCGGGACAGAATGGAGGCGATGAAGGAGCTCGTGATGGAGAACATGGAAAAGGCACAAACAATACAGAAGAAGTGGTACGACCAGAACGCCCGGGACAGAGAGCTGAAAGTTGGCTGCAAGGTGTTGGTCCTACTTCCTTCGTCCACGAACAAGTTGCTCGCTCAGTGGCAAGGGCCGTATGAAGTTCTAGAGCAGGTGGGCAGTGTGGACTATATGATTGACATGCACGACCGCAGGAAACGGAGGAAGATATTTCACGTGAACATGCTACGGGAGTTCTGTCAACCAAGCGACACACCCGCGGTCGGATACTGGTGCGAGGAAGAAGCCTGCCACGAAGAGCCCAGGGTCGACGACGAAGAAGAGATTCCCGTATGGCGGGAGGAACCAGTACCAGCGGAGCTCGAAGTGGGTCCCACCCTCGGTGAACAGCTGACAACACAGCAAAGAGAGGAGTTGGCTGGGGTACTGGAGGAGTTCGCAGCAGTATTCAGCAATCTTCCAGGACGGACAAGGCTGGCAGAACATTCCATCGAGTGTGGATCCGCAAGACCGATTAGGTTGGCCCCATACCGAATTCCCCATGCATACAGGAAGGCTGTACAGCAAGAGATAAAGGAGATGCTGGAAGGAGGCATAATTGAACCGTCAGCGAGTGAATGGTGTTCGCCCATGGTGATAGTCAAGAAGAAGGACGGAGCCCTGAGGATCTGCGTGGACTACAGGAAGCTGAACAGCGTCACGCAAGTGGACTCCTACCCTATGCCCAGAATCGACGATATACTGGACCAGTTGGGAAGGCCACAGTTCATATCTACGATGGACCTGACGCGGGGCTACTGGCAAGTTCCTGTCGAGCAGAAGGCACGCCACAAGACGGCTTTTTCCACACCGTTCGGGTTGTACGAGTTCAAGATGATGCCGTTTGGACTTCAAGGGGCTCCTGCTACGTTCCAGAGGCTGATGGATCATGTGATCCGGGAAATGAATGGTTTCGCTAGCGCCTACCTGGATGACCTGATCATTTACAGTAGCTCCTGGGCAGACCACGTGAGTCACCTTCGTCGCATACTGGAGAGACTGGTGGGGGCGGGGCTGACGGCCAAGTTAAGCAAGTGCCAATTTGGTATGGCAAAGTGCACGTATTTGGGGCATGTTATAGGAAGTGGAAGTGTGGAGCCTGAACCGTCGAAAGTATTGGTTGTAAAGCGGTTTGAGGCTCCAAAAACAAAGACACAAGTTCGAGCGTTCCTGGGTCTGACTGGATACTACCGGCGGTTTATAGCAAATTACGCAGCTGTGGCTCTACCGCTGACCGAGTTGACAAAGAAGATGGCACCCACAGACGTAACCTGGACAGCAGAGTGCGAGACAGCATTCCAGGAGCTAAAGAGGCTACTGTGTGCTACTCCAGTGCTGGCAAGCCCTGACTTTGAGAAGCCATTTATCCTACAGACTGACGCTTCTGAATATGGGGTTGGGGCTGTATTGAGTCAACGTGATGCTCTAGGGTGTGATCATCCTATTGCTTATTTCAGTAGGAAGCTACTTCCTCGAGAAGTTCGGTACTCCACGGTGGAGAAGGAGTGTCTAGCCATCAAGCTGGGTATGGAGACGTTCCGGGTATATCTCCTGGGCCGGAAGTTCACCGTGGAAACGGATCACCGATCACTGATGTGGCTGAACAGGCTGAAAGAAAGCAACTCCCGACTAACTCGATGGAGTCTGGCTCTACAACCGTTCATCTATTCCGTGGTGCACAGAGCTGGCCGCAGCAATGGAAACGCGGATGCACTCTCTCGTGTCAACATGGTGACGGAGCATGATGGAGCTGAAGAAGGAGGGTGGAGTGTAAAGGAGCGGGAACGAGGCGGACAAGAAAAGGTGTTGTCACCACAGGAGGTACAAGAGAACGATCCTATCCAATGAAAACATTGGGATTGTGGACCAATGGCATGCGTCGTATAGCCATATATAATGCGCATGTTGTATGCGAAAGAGATGCGAAGTGTGATCAAGATTCCTTACCCGTGTTTGTGGTCAAAACCCCGACGGCGGCGTACTGCGCGCGCGCGAGATCTTTTACACTGTCGAAGAGGCTGTTACTCTCGCAACGCAGTTGGAAGCTATAGAGGCAGCGCAGAAAAAGCTGTGCAGACAACGCACACAGGAGTCGCTGGCGTTCGAAAGGGATACGAAGCCGTGGGACGGAGAGCGGGACTCGGAGGAGTCGTTAGCGGCGGCTGTTAAGCGTACAGATAACGTACCGATGGTGGAGAAGCTGAGAAGACAGGAGGAAGGCTCTGAGAAACTGGTACACTAACTCAAGAGACAGCTTCAGCAGCTTCAACTTGACCAGGGGCGTGCACGGCAGGATGAGGCTTCGGCCACAACACTTATACGAAGAAGCGCTCCTCAAACTACTCACATAAGCAGCAGGGTACGGTATGCTGGAACTGTGGGGAACGGGGACACTTAAAGCGAAGCTGTCCGTCGAGGAAGAGTTTCGTGGATTCAGCGGCCGTAAGTTCCACTTTAATGATTCATGGTTCCCTTGACGGCAGGGTTGCCGAAAGTCAGGCCGGAGTCCGGCCTGTGACCGGCCGGCCTGAAAGGCCCGGCCTACCAGGCCGGCCTGCCAGGTCGGATAAATTGATGTTATTAAACAATTTATTAAAAATTCATAGTTAACCACAAACGTAATTACCTCGCACAAGTTACTCAACTACTTCTGTATTTGAGCAGGCCAAAACCACCTCAATCCTGGGGCTTAAATAAGGATTGGGCTGATCTTCCCATAGCAGTCACCTGTATGAGAGATTTTCTTCTCAATGATCTCACAAAGCGATGGGACACAGGCAACGTACTCCTGGGGATGGCAGCATTTGTTGACCCAAGGCACAAGAGCCTAGATTGGTTGAAACGTCACCAGCAACACATGCACCATCCAAAAACAACTGCTAGAGGAGATGTTTGCTGTGTCTGGGTTACAAATGACAGAGATCGCACCTGGTAATGAAGATGATGCTCAAATTGTTAAGCGGCGGCGCTTTGATGACTGCGATTTTCTGGATGAAGATGAACCGGATGAGCAAGACACTTCAGAAGCAGCTGCAGGTGCCCTTCAGAGAGCCGCAGTTCAGGGGAAGTATGATGCATGGCTGCTTGTTCCTGAGGCCCGAGTCATAGATGCAAATTCCCCTACTGACCCTCTAGCGTTGGGCAATTCCCCACAATTGCAAAGCTTGCCAGGAAGTATTTAGCTATTCCTGCTTCTTCAGCTCCATCCGAGCGGGTGTTTTCGCGAGCTAAGCTGATTCAACAGCGCCAGAGGCAGAGATGGAACCTTCTCCCTCAACGTTTGGAGGCGTGTGCCATGCTGAAGCACAATGTATGGTTAATTACAAGAATTTAGATAGCAAGCGCGCTATTTGCATCAGTAAATTGTAACCATTACCAGCTGATTGAAATAACTATATTACTATATATAGCTATAGACATCGCAAAATGAATTATAATTTATTATGATAAGTGGGTGGATCCCGGCCTGCCGGCCTGTCAGGTCACGGTCCGGCCTGCCAGGCCAAGATAAATGTCCGACCTGGCAGGCCGACCTGGCAGGCCGGACTGGCCTTCGGCAACCCTGCTTGACGGGCGTGTTACGACGTTACTGGTGGATACTGGTTCGGCGGTAACGTTAGTAAGGGAGGATTTATGGAGAGATGCTAAATCTGGAGGTGCTGTGCAGTGGCGGATCTAGCATAGCCTTGGAGGGGGGGGGGGGGGGGGGGGGGCGGCAGCCCCCCCCCCCCCATTCATATCAAATGCCGCCCCTGTCATGAAATTGCCGCCCCCCCTCCCCCCCACACACGCGTGCGCGCGCCCACTTCCTTCCGTACGTAACGCACGCGCATCTAGAAAGCACACCTTTTGTGTATGCGTGTGTGTGTGGGGGCGGGGGGGCGGCAATTTTCAGTGATTAATTCGCACAGATCTAGATAAGATACGAAATTTAATGAAATTTTATTTAATAACCGTGAACGTTTTATTCGTTCCTTGGAAATCTTGCCTGCATATCGCATGTGCATAGGCCAGTGGCGTAGGAGCTGGGGCGGCAGCAGCGGCCATGGCCGCTGCACTTTTTCACAACAACAAAATAATAATAATAGGTTGACAAGCGCGCATGTATCAATTCAACTGCTAGTTAATGACATGCAACTGATGCAAGTGGTCTTCAAATTGATCGCGAGAGCTAGCTCAGCTAGCTATAGGCTACCCAGTGTACAACGGTTACCAAAAGTGGCCTTGGCTGCACTATAGCCGTTATTACATGCGCAGAGGCAAGGTCTCAAAACAAACTAACCTGGTTACAGTTTTTGCGTTATTTTGGGGGGTTTTCTACGCAAAAAGCGTTGGCTTCTTGGGCTCCGCCCCAGACCCCCCGTGCCCTTAGCTGGCCGGGAGGGGTGCCCCTCTCCCGTACCCTCCCCGGGGAAGCGGGGGAACCACCTTTGTTGGCCACTGCACTCTATATTCCCTTCCTACGCCACTGATAGGTGTATACTAACTTAACTGAATCACGATCATAATTAACAATAACAAAGTTTGAGTCTTTAAATGTACAAGTACATAGTCTACCGATTGTCACTAAAGGTTTAATTAGGTGTACCGTATTTTCACAGCTGCTGCTGCTTCAATTGCTACATCACCAGATTTTGCATACATCACAACGACAATATAGAGAAGTACGGTTTGCTCACGCGAGCATATCCAATATTCTCAGACGCTCAGACGCCTGTTGACGACCGTTACGAGGCGCGTTGTCGCAATAAACTTCGTTGTCTTTCGCGCGTATGTAACTGCGCTGCAAATACGCTGATTTTTAGCGGCTTTGAAGCGAAAAATGTGAAAGCTTCTCGGCCTCCGCCCCAGGCCCCGGTGGGGGAGTATACAGCGCTCCCCCATACCTCCTTGCTGGTGAGTTGGTGGGCCCCACCCCCGGCCGCCCCTCCAACCAACCGCCCCCCCCCCCCCCCCCCCTCCCCTAGCCCCATTCCTAGATCCGCCACTGGTGCTGTGCAACTAGAGACACCAGCTCATACAGTTGTGGCAGCCAATGGTGGTAAATTGAATATTACGGGTCAGTGCACCATTAATATAGCGGTAGAGCGGTAGGGTATGAGTGTGCATGATGTTGAAACACTTTTGGAACCGATGGTGGAGGGATTATGTCAGAGAATTGAGAGAGCATCACCGTTACTCCAGGGTCTATGTAGTTCAGTGATGTTGTAATTCTGTTTGATAAAAACCTGCCAAGGACGCTATGGAAATACATGTAAGCAAGAATTGTGGAGCTCATTCTTGTCAATGATGGGGTTGAGGTGCATGTGTAAGGACCAACGGTGAAATTGGGCATTCATCAGTACTGAGATGAGAGTCTAGAGGTGTTATAAAGTGATTAAATTGTGGTGCAGGAACCTGCACATGCTGCACATGACAATGCAGTTGTCACCAACACAATTCAGCGACCTGATAAACGAATGACTTTCCAGAAGGCAGTACAGAGAATTCAAACCTTGGCCTAGGATCTCAATGCTGACTGAATGTACATACACACTGTAGTTGACTACCTAGTCAACGGGGGCAGGATGTCAGAAATGAGTGTTCCTATATCACTGATGCACGCTACTCTCCCCAATGACGCCACCATTATTTGGGTGCGTCATCTGTTGTGCACGCCACTGTCATAGACTCCACCAACTAGTATACAGGCTACCATCATCAGTGGCGGATCTAGCATAGCCTTGGGGGGGGGGGGGGGGGGGGGGGGGCGGCAGCCCCCCCCCCCCCCCACACACACACACGATGCGTGCATCTAGAAAGCACACCTTTTGTGAGTCGGGGGCGGCAATTTCTAGATAATGCAAAAGTTCAATGATTAGATCTAGATTTTATCCAATACCGGAATTTAATAACCGGTAACGTTTTATTAATCTATTCGTTCCTTCGATGTGCGCGCGTGGGTGCATAGCATAGGCGGCGGAGGGTAAATAAACCTGGGAGGGGAAGGAGGGGGGGGGGGTGCGGAAAATTAAAACTGGGGGGGAGGAGGTTCCCTTGCGATTGGACGGGGGGGGGGGGGGGGGGGGGGGGGGTGCGTGGGGTCACAAGCCCGTAACCAGGTCTGAAAATGGGGGGGGGGGGGGGGGGGGGGGTTCGAAAAACAATAATTGTGGACCTAACTAGTGTGCGGCGGCCGAAGTGGGTTGCCCGATACGAAAAGTGGATTGGAGGGGGGGGAGGGGTTGCTGTGAGTGTTCGCTTGAAACCATACTACCAAACCTCGGCTTTGGACGGAGCCCCAACCGTTTTGCATTAATTGTTTAAGTCTCTGTCTCAATACCATACAGTATTGCGTTGTAACATGCAGATCATTAGAATCAAGGCCGTATAGACAACGGCGCCTGCGCGGTGCCGCTGAAGCACCCCCAAATATTTCGGAGACCTCTTATTTTTTTTAACAATGTTCATTGTAATTTGTAACTGATATACAGTTCTTTTGTGCACTGATCCTTGCTCGAATGCGATTTCATGTTTGTGCCTCCGCAAAGACTGTGCTTATAATTGGTATGTCCATTTTGAAGCATTTCAAAAGTCCTGCATTATATAGTATAGTCCCCAACTCATCGCCAGCATAAATTCATCCAACAAGACTGAACAGGTGTCCACAAGATTCGGGCAGTTTGTGTAATGCATTGTATAATGTTAATTAACCTTCATACTGCAGAAGAAATTTATTGATACATGTGTTTTGTTCTCCACAACCACGCGGTTTTATGACATGAAACAAACATGAAACTGGTCGTTTTTGACTGCTTGTTCGACGATGACAAAGAGCTAAGCTATCCGATTGATAGGAGTGCGGGTCCCGGTTTTTAATGACATTCATAATCGGGGTCAAATCCTATATGAGAGTTACTAACGTAAATTCTCGATCACAACTATTAATGTCTATTGTCCTGAATGTCCACAGCAAAAAAGTTTTTGCCGTTCGGTCACGGATTGGACCTGGCTGCATTTAACGGTACTGACTTACAGAACAAGTCTTTTCAGGATTGGGCCGAGATAAGTAAGGCTCAAGTCCTTTCACCCCGTTGAAGTTAGCCGCACATTCCTCAGCCGCACATTCCAAGTAATTATCCTGCGATCGTGGCCGCACGGCTAATCGTAATCACTGACTTAAAATTATTCATTGAAGGTACTATAGTGTACTACATGCAAACTCGTTCTATTCTACGTGGAAAGAATAATCAACTGCTTGACAGTTACACACTATTCCTTGAAACGGTGTATCAATCACTACAAAAATATTATATGTGTAATATTATTATACGTTGCACATGACCCACTTGACATAGACTATGTACGTAAGTTCGAGGTATGGCTTTGGCACCTCCCCCCCCCCCCCCCCGGCCCCCTCTTTAGGACCGTGACTTTGTCCCCTAATGGCTTGATATTTCATAGTCAACACAAATAAAACGACCCACTTGACAGGTTTTTAGTACTTTGTGGGGAACGATTATATAATTCAAAACATTATTGCTGGATCAACAGTGCAATGAACAACGTAGTTACAATGTAGTACAGTTATTGTGGCAGGGTATGGGTAAGTACATGTGAAATGGCTTCTGTTCTACATTAAACTTTGTATAGCAATAAGAGCTGTGACAATCTGGATTCACGTGGTGGGGGGGGGGGGGGGGGGCATAATACAGCATTCAGTAGCACTAATATACACACATAAACTTGGCTCACTTCAGGCCAAACTATGAATCGATTGGTTTGTGATAATGTCAGTGATGCAGCTCCTCTTACATCGCTTTCCACCCCTATTACGTACAGATTGATTTCTGACACCTGTGTTTATAGGATGAATATTACATAGATAAACAAATAGGTGCTGTACATGTACATACCATGTCAAGGCATTTCTGCAGTGGCCAGTCCATGTCACTTTTGTTCAATTTTACAATGGTTTGTGCATGTGCTTTACTACAAAATTCAGATCATTATGTTTATGATCCTTCCCTATTATATACTTAGGTTGAAGTCATTTGAATACATGCATGAACTTAACCTCTAGGTCCTTCACAATGTTCCTTATGAAGGTTCAACTAAATAGACATTGCAGTTCACTGTATTGAAGAATCATTAAATCACACATATACAAAAAGCTCTCGTGTACAGGGGTCATTTCATTCTGGGAAAGTACTTCATATAATGGTGTAGGCCCCACTTAAGAGCATACTTATCATCTACATCTGGTTGACTACAGTATGATGGAACTAGGAAGTTATCCACATCTTTGGTAGTATCGCAGCCTTTTCCACCATCACTATCAATGTCAGAACTTGTATTATCAGTTTCAACATTATCAACAGGATTGTCACTATTTTGGTCGTCACTCTGAACAGAAGGGCACACACTCCAATAAACGTTTCCTCTTCATATAAACAGGAAATCAACAACGGTACTCAGTTAAATGTGATACAAACCTTGGAATACATTTTCACACCTTGATATCCCTTAGACTTAAATGAGGGCAAAAATGAAGGATCAAAACACATGATATTTTTTCCCTCCCTGTGGGAGTCAAATTTAGGTATAACTTTTACTATGGTTATGCAATCCACACCTTATGTGCAGTTTGCATAACTAACTACAAGTATGCAGAAATCACTTTTGAGTCCATCCACATCCCAGATGCCAAGCTTATGAGATCTTGCCTCTGCAACTGGAACATTGCATGTGGAATTGGTACTCTGTGCAAAACCTTGATGAAATGGTATAGAGGTACATATGCATAACAAGTTTCGTTACAGGTTTTAGCAGAACCTCAAGTTCAAGTTGTTGAGATAAACTACAGTTCCACCTGTAAGGCATATATATTAACATACCAGTCGCCATTATTATTTGAGCATTGCTTACCAATTTTGCATTCGCTATAACAGAAACAGAACTATCTTTGAGAAGAATGGGCTAAATAAAAATATGATAGATTTGTAACACATGTACTATTTACACTGTCAATCATCTTTGATACCATATCAGTATAACAGATCTTGAATAAACCTAAACTATCATATCTGACACTTGGTCCAGGCCAATGATTAAGTAATCACTCTCCTGGGTTATAACCTTTATGTACACTTAGCTTATATTAATGTGTTAAGTTGTACATGATGCATGCTTTGTACTAACTGATAATATGTTATCAATGTAGTAGAAATAAATGTCTTTTTATGCTATATTAGCTTGATAATTGAATATACATTGTACACTACATACATACCAACGGATTGTTGGGTCACATTATAAACTACATATCAATCATAACTCACAGTGCTCATAGGAGCAGTGTATATAGTTATTCTGCAATTGAGGCAAAACATTTCAAGTGATACATGTACATTACGATATCAATACCTGCACATATCTGGATGAGTTATAGTTAGGTGTTGATATCTTCCTGACTATTGAGTCACTGTAAATAATCCACTCATCTCTGCTTCTGACAATACATGAATCTGGATGAGAGCATTGTACCTCATCATGTAATAACTTTATACTCCTTACAGTGCCCCTTGTTTGCATACGAAATTTCCATGATGAAGCTGAAAGTAAAATTGTTATGACATACAAGAATACAATCAATATGTATCCTCATCAGTACCACTATAGCACATAGTTCATAAGTAGAACATCCTGTGGCATTTGCATGATACATTTCACATTGCCTGCAATTATATAGTATTTTTATTAAATGCGTACTGCATTTTCTGTCTACCTTGGTAATATAACACTACTCTGTGCCTTCTGCAAATCAGACACCATTGATCTCTCAAAGTGAAGGACTAAAATACTGGGGAATGTCACCTGTGCATTGTCTGTCATGGTACGTGTATCACAGGCTTGACAAAATCTAAACCAAATTTTCAATGGCTGTATTTTTATATTATACACACTTACAGTTTTTCTTCTAAGTACCCATCAATCCACCCTATTATCAACTGCTTGATGTCACTGGAAACACCTAATGAAAGCACTGTCCACATTGTATTATCACATATGGTCTATGTAGGTAATGAGAGCAACACAGTGAATTAAAAGTAGTTGTAAACTAATGCCAACCTTTGTACAGCAACTGATTTGATAAATACATATAACCCAATTTTACAGGTACTAAAATATAAATGTTCCATACTTCATACGTTGACAAAAGCTCATCAAGCAACACAGTCATTCCTTCGCAACTGTCGTTTTCTATACCATGTTGGCTAACTTGTATGTGCTAAGTATAGACTATATTAATATAACAAAATCAATACGTATATATATACTCATGTTACACATCGTTACATCTTACAGCAACATGTGAAGGATCACATGGAAGATTAGAGTTTCCTTGAAGGTCATCAATTAACTTGATGTATTGTCGCTGAATTGGCGTTAGACCTTCTTGCTTCAATACTATCATAAAATAACAATATCAATAAAGTGTTTTACACATATTACAACTTGTACTTTTTAGCATGAGCTGCAATTGTGTGCAGGCACATAGAGCTTGTAGTGCTGAATTTAGCCAGCAATATCTACATTTGTTACATAGGCCTCCAATATCTACATGTGTTACATAGGCCTCCAATATCTAGATGTGTTACATAGGCCTCCATTTGTATCCCTAGCCACTGTCAGAAGTCTTCCAGCTGAATTCTTAATTAATTGAAGAATATTATTATTGTTTAAACTGTGTTTGTAAACACTAACTGTTCCATCAGCTTGCTCACCACATTCGTTCCTAAGGGAAAAAAAGTGAAACATTATTAGATAATAGTATAATGTGCTTGAAAATGTAACACATGGAATGTATGAGAAGCAGCTGCATTTTCAGCAGTGACCAAGGATGCAGGGTTCCTGAAATTACCAAGCCATTATAATACATTTAAGGATATGCTACTTTTAACAATTAGCGTACTTGGTCAATGAAATTTCAATACTTTGATGACGTACAAGGGGCTGCATCCTCAGGAATAATCAATGCTTCAGGTTTCCTGACAATAGTAAGACCCATCAAGACATGTAACATCTATTTATTGTATAATGGTATAAAAATGTAAACCGTTCTCAATTAATTTTAATCGTTTATATACTAGTACATTATGATCTATACAAAGAATTGTAAAGTACTGAAGACCGCTATATTTTATAGGCACAGCATACATGAAATTAAAATTCTTGTACCTCTCGTCAGTCTGTGCTTATTTCAGGTGGATATACAATTTACATAAATTGGTTTAAATAACTTTTATTTTATACCTTGAAACAGAAAATAGGTGGCTCCATAGCCTAGATGGTTTCTGTTGAAAGTAACCAAGTGATGGATTTGGAGCTGCATTTTCTTTCTTCCTTTTAGACCACTTCTCAAGCAAAGGACGAGATGGCTTAACCTTTATAGATTGCTGCATATAGTAATATTAACAAACTAGCTGCAATACTGGAAAAGGTTTTGCCAACCTTAACACGTTTCCTGTTTTTTTATTTTAAGCCATCATAGTACTGACGCTGCCTTCCTACTATTACAGGGTAGTGCTTCTGAATGATCACATCTGGTCTCATATGCTTTTCTTTGTGGTCTATTCGTTTTATGATGTAGTTCCAGACCTCAATTGTTCCAGCAGTAGTATGTTCAGAAAATTGATTACACTATGTGTGTACATATGTGTAAATTTACAACATCAATTACTACAGCTGCGTTGACAGAATGATCCTGTTTTTAGGGATTATTGACCAATCAAATGGGACTAAACTACATTGACCATCTGTACTCGTGTTGTGCATATGACAGCCATGATCATCATCATTACAAATCAACATGTTACAAACACAAAATGAAAACTGTTAGTTAATGCTTCTTGTTCACAAATAGAGCTTGCTGCTGAGGACAACAGAGAAAGGCTCCCACAGAACCATCTAGGAGCCGAACTGCATGTGTGTGAGACAGAACACATGGGTGAATGCACATACATGTATACACACATATCTTCAATACACACATACGTACAGACACGACCTTTTTAAAAAATAAGTACAAGTACACGTATGACACTAGCTCCTCTTCACCAAGTACAGACAAATAGAATTACATATACAGATACAGTTCTTCAATAGGTACACATACACACGTACATAGACAGACACACTTCTTCCCTACGTAGTTAGTCATGTGTGATGTCATGGTCCTAAAGTGGGAGGGGCCAAGCCCATACCTTGTGCTCATATATGTCAAGTGGGTCATGTGTGATGTTTCTGTCATGCAGGTGTACTGGTACCTTGGTGTTTTTTTGCTGTGCATGAAGTACCCTGTGATGGAATAGTAGGCCATCAAGGGAGTTAGCCACGGTCTTAACGTGGGAGGGGCCGAGGACATACCTCGTGGTAAGATATGCCAGCACAAAACACCGTACCATGTGATGGAGTAGTATTGTAGGTATAGCTATCAGCATGCGCATGTACATGTGTACACTTACGTCCTCACTTGGTCCAGCGTTCAGGAACCGCCCGTGTTGTGTATCGAGTATCCGGATATATCCAATATAGGCGCGCATACAACGGCCGCCGCTTGTGGAATGTTAATTTTATTCATTTAGGAATGTGCGACTGAGGAATGTGCGGCTAACTTCAACGGGGTAGTCCTTTCGGTACTCGTAAAACGACCCGTGCTAGCTGACCTATCCATTACGCTCTGACCGATCCGCATGCACGGAGCGTAATGGATAGGCCCGCTAGTATACGGCTCGTTCTACATGTACCAAAAGGATTTAAGCCTTGCTTATCTCGGCCCAATCCTGAAAAGACTTATACTATAAGCCAGTACCGTTAAATGCCACTAGGTCCCTTCCATGACCGAACAGCAAAAACTTTTTTTGCTGTCCACCCGGGTATACAATGGTACCCCCGGGTGGACATTCAGGACAATAGACATTAACGGTACTGGCTTACAGAACAAGTCTTTTCAGGATCGGGCCGAGATAAGTAAGGCTTAAATCCTTTCGGTACTCGTAAAACGAACCGTGCTAGCGGACCTATCCATTACGCTCCGACCGATCCGCATGCACGGAGCGTAATGGATAGGTCCGCTAGCACGGGTCGTTTTACGAGTACCGAAAGGTTTTAAGCCTTACTTATCTCGGCCCGATCCTGAAAAGACTTGCTCTGTAAACCAGTACCGTTACGGCAAAAACTTTTTTTGCTGTCCACCCGGGTGTCCAATTGTACCCCCGGGTGGACATTCAGGACAATAGACATTAACATATAGTAGCGCCGGGATTCTGCATGTACCTTGTATTTGCAGCTAAATTTATAAATATGCAGAGGCTAAGGTCGGACTACGCCCATCTAACTCTCAGTCACAGCGACTCGATAATGCAAATACGGTACTGCATGCTTACGTAAGTGCATCCGTATTCGGAGGAGTACGGACATCGGCAGTCATAGGCTTCCGATCCCCGTGTGTGGACTGATTGCATACGGATGTGGATACAGATCCCTGCAGTTAGTACGTCCGCTTACGTATTTAATTTGTATGCATTACGTTTCACCCGTCTTTCAATCCGTTCTTACACTGTAGCGGTACGTATACAATATCAATGCCCCGCCTTTTAGTAGCTAGTATACCTACTCCGCTAAACATCGCACATTTAATGACTATACAAACGATGTTTATTATTATTATTATTTAAAAAAACACAACAGCAAACAAATCACTTGATCAAGCAAAGTCACTTCACAGTCATAGATATTAGAGATACCTCTAATATCTATGCTTCGATTAACTCATAAATTCACACTCTTGCGCTGTATGGGGAAAAGGCAATACTAACACATGCAGACGTCGCGAATAGCACTAACCTGAACATGTTGCGCTTCTGTGGCCACAATGAGGATTGTTTTTAACTAGCGTATTGCATTGGATGACGTGCGTTACAATCGCTACACATAAAGTATTAGTCACTCACCAAGATTGGAAGAGAACTGACTTCTGTCGTAGCGCATGACACAGCAATGACACTAGGAAACAATAACAATGCTAACTTACAGATTTTCTGCGAAATCGCCTATAGGACCAGTACCATAAAAACAAGCAAAACACAATTGGTTATCAAAACGGACGCTCACCTACATGTAGCATGTTCGAGATCGAAGCCATCCCTAAATAGAGGCACATGCATGTTGAATTATGTTTCGCTTACCACCTAGCATGTCCAATTGGCGCTCGAACCGCTATAGCCATGCATGCGCTGTTATTAGAACGAAAGGCATATAAATAACGGCACGTTTTGTGTTTACCTAGCTTTCTCAGCGTCCGAGGCATCTTTTACGTTGCAAATATCGACAAGTAGGCCAATTTATATATCCAGAGCAGCGTGAGCATCGACGGCGTGACCATCATAGGCTCATGATCACATAGTCGAAGTGTACTCTGGATTCGCACACAACAAAGGCCATTGCTTTACTATCAGGTGAAGCTACATGCTGTTGCCTCTCTCGTATGAAATGGAGCATCACAAATTCAGCTTCCCGGGATTCAGTCTAGTAATAATATAGCGCAATAATAGAAATACGATGGCAATCCACGAGTAATACAAACCTCATTACAGTTGACGTAGTAATCTGTCTCGTTTACTGTTAAATGAAGAATCGAAGAGCTCTAAGGTCGCCATTTCAACCGCCAAAAGCTACAGCCAAATAATAGTCACGAGATCAAAACGATAATAATTAATAAACTTGACATACAAGAGCTAGCGAGGCGGATCTGAAGCGATATAATAAAATTGTATTAACACCTGACGCGACTCTAAGAGCTGTATGCAGGGGAGCAGATTGCCTTTTGGAACGGAGTCAACGGACGATGATTACGGCAAGAGCTAGCTAGCTCGAGGCGGAGCTGAAGCGATATAATAAAATTGGATCACATGACGCGACACTAAGAGCTATATGCAGGGGACCGGATTGCTTTATTGGAACGGACGATGACACTGCATGTGGACTCTCTTTCATCCACATGCATGTGAATGAAAGAGAGCATACAGTAGTGACATAGTACAGACTACTATACATGTATATATAGTAAAGAGAGCATCTACAGCGGACTACCACAGAAAAGAGAGCACACAGTACATAGTACTACAGACTTCTGACTACATGTAGTAGTCTGTAGTATGCAGTATGTATAATGATAATGCATTACACAAACTGCCCGAATCTTGTGGACACCAGTTCAGTCTGTTTGGATGAATTTATGCTTGTCAGTTACCTGCATGCTTGCATGTGTCTTATATATACACATGCATGCATGCATGTAAATGCATCGATCATTGTCCATGCTAGGTGTATACTGTAGAACTGCATGATGATGCACAAAAGGCAATAGCAATTGACGTATAGTGCATCTTGTATGAATAAAAACCCAGATAATTGGTTTGAAAATTCATGTACACTGCATATAAAAAGTATAAGATTGTATAATCATTCCATGCAATACATACTGGCGTATTTAACTATATACATGTATAGTATAGCTGACTACTCCATGCATGCCGGAGTACTCGCTCTTATTATAAGCAATGTACTGGCATTGAAGACTTTAGAGTTAGGTTTAACATACTATAGCCGGCTGTGACACTTCGGCAGGTGCACTGATATGATGCATATATCAGTATCCTATCTTGATATGGCTGTTCTTTTTATGTTTGTGTACTTCGCTGTGCATCTTCTAGTATAAGACCTCTAAGAGAAGAGGTATATCGATCGAGGCAACTGCAAATCACTTTCTCTTCTGATTTGACTCGAACTGCATGCATGCATGGGTTAATAGTGATTCACCAAATGTATATTTATATACAGACCATATACTATGATTATTGACACAATAAACATATAATGTTTATGCTTGTGTACTAGAAAGGGATTGATGTTTTAGTGAAAACATGTATCGAGGAGCGGAATTTAGTTTCTGAGTTCGAGAGACGAATAATTACTACGCGTTATACTGATAACTTTTCAACTGTTCACGTAGCTTCGCATGCATGTATGTATTGTTATAGACCGATGTCAGCACTAACATCACAGCAAAGAGAAGGAGCTCTGCCGTTAGAGAATGCATGCATCTGTAGTGCATCTAGGCTATAGGCCTATTTCTGATCCGTCAGTGCAGGTTGATGACGTCCACCAAGACATGTACATTAGCTGCATGGAGGACGTGATTATAAATGTAAATTGTACATATTTTGGTAACCACAACGTGTACCGGTGTCTCATGCAGTCACGTCTTGAGATGTTTACCTGCCCCGCCCCCGATATAATTACAGGTATGAACAATCGAATATCAGCACGCACTGATTGGTTATCTCGTGAGAAATTTTGTTACTAACACAACATGGTAATCCAGGTGCATGTCGAATAGATTCTCACGATCACTTGTGCGAAGCGCGCGTTTTTAAATTAGTGAACCGCCATTCCATTTCCAACTCAACGAGGATTAAGTGACAACCATACTGTTCGAAAGCAAATATTCACGTCATAAAAAATATATCATATGTACAAACTAAACGACTATTAACTAGAGAAAATCGGCTGGGAAGGAGGAGGAACGAAGGCAGAGTCTGAAAATTTCTTCTTGAACATTTATGCATTCATGGGAGGCAACAGGAACTGTGGAACACTGTGACTCAAGTAACGGTAACGCCCACTTTTGGTCACGCCATTCTCAGGGGGTAGTCACACCACATAGATCCGTCCAAATTGGTGTATCAAATATGAAGTGTACCTGAAATAGGTCAATATAAGTGGATTCTGCATGGAAGAGTATGGCTCACGTGACGGTAACGCCCACTTCCGGTCACGCCATCCCCAGGGGGTAGTCACACCACATACATCTGTCCAAATTGGTGTATCAAATATGAAGTGTACCTGAGATGGGTCAATATAAGTGGATTCTGTGTGGAAGAGTATAGCTCACGTGACGGTAACGCCCACTTCCGGTCACGCCATCCCCAGGGGGTAGTCACACCACATACATCTGTCAAAGTTGGTATATTAAAAATGAAGTGTACCTGAAATAGTTCAATATAAGTGGATTCTGTGTGGTAGAGTATGGCTCACGTGACGGTAACGCCCACTTCCGGTCACGCCATCCCCAGGGGGTAGTCACACCACATACATCTGTCAAAGTTGGTGTATTAAATATGAAGTGTACCTGAAATAGGTCAATATAAGTGGATTCTGTGTGGTAGAGTATGGCTCACGTGACGATAACGCCCACTTCCGGTCACGCCATCCCCAGGGGGTAGTCTCTGTCAAAGTTGGTGTATTAAATATGAAGTGTACTTGAGATAGGTCAATATAAGTGGATTCTGTGTGGTAGAGTATGGCTCACGTGACGGTAACGCCCACTTCCGGTCACGCCATCCCCAGGGGGTAGTCACACCACATACATCTGTCAAAGTTGGTGTATTAAATATGAAGTGTACTTGAGGTAGGTCAATATAAGTGGATTCTGTGTGGTAGAGTATGGCTCACGTGACGGTAACGCCCACTTCCGGTCACGCCATCCCCAGGGGGTAGTCACACCACATACATCTGTCAAAGTTGGTGTATTAAATATGAAGTGTTCTTGAGATAGGTCAATATAAGTGGATTCTGTGTGGTAGAGTATGGCTCACGTGACGGTAACGCCCACTTCCGGTCACGCCATCCCCAGGGGGTAGTCACACCACATACATCTGTCAAAGTTGGTGTATTAAATATGAAGTGTACCTGAAATAGGTCAATATAAGTGGATTCTGTGTGGTAGAGTATGGCTCACGTGACGGTAACGCCCACTTCCGGTCACGCCATCCCCAGGGGGTAGTCACACCACATACATCTGTCCAAATTGGTGTATCAAATATGAAGTGTACCTGAAATAGGTCAATATAAGTGGATTCTGTGTGGTAGAGTATGGCTCACGTGACGGTAGCACCTACCTCCGGTCACGGTATTCTCAGGGGGTAGTCACTCCATATAGACCTGAAATATCAGATAGGTCAATACAACGAGAACAACTTTGTTTTCAAGACTATGCAAGGGATTGTGGGTGGCCTCTGAACAACCTTATTCAGTATTTTTATCGTGAACTACTTGTTGCACTGCCTAATATGCTGTCTTTATGAAAACTCTGTTATGTAGAGGTGGAGTGCCTAGGGATTGTGGGTGTGGACATGTGTGGAGTGCCATGGGATTTTCACTTGTGGGTGTGTACGTACATGTGTGGGTTGTGGGTGTGTGTACATGTGTGTAGTGCCGTAGGATTGTGGGTGTTGTACATGTGTGTGATTGTGGGTGTGTACATGTGTGTGATTGTGGGTGTGTACGTGAGTGGAGTGCCTAGGCTTCCACTGCAACCATCGAGCGGGTACGCTTACGCTCAGCTGTGCTAATTTAGAGTGCGTAATTATAAGATGACGACATACCTTCAAGTGCCGTTTAATACTTTGGTGAAATTTGCAAAGTAAGTAGACGTTTAGATAAATTCGGCGCAGTGTTGACAGAAGGTTGGCGTAGTTTTCCATTCATCGAGATTTGCAAATGCAAAGTGAGGACTCTTTCTGATATTACTTTCGTACCGATTATATGGAATTTTATTACACGTATATTGTACGGCTATCTCACGTACGTTGACTATACGCAATCATTTACATTACGGAACTTACGGATGCCCAAAACCACACGTTTCGTCTGTAACACGCTAGCAACATGAAATACAGGATTTGCGACGATACGTATTCAGCCCACCGAAGCGCTGTGAGTGCATGTCGTGTTTTCTAGAACTTTAACATTGAGTTCAATACTTGGATATTTTTTTCAAATTGATATTTTTGCAACAATTCGCATAGTTCTAAAAAGAGTTAAAAATGAGCATTTCAACGGTATATTACTTATCATATCATCTTCTTTCATTCGGTCAATACGGCAGCATTAAAGCGGTACTTTTGAATGTATGGAATTGAATGACCGAGCTAAAAAAAACTGTGCAGGTGTCGGAGCAGATTCTGTCCCCCCGCAGATTTTGACCCCCCGGACATAATCTGCTAGCGGAAATTGTCCCCCACGGACGTAATTCGCTAGCAGATATTGTCCCCCTTCCGCAGAAATTGTCCCCCCCGCCCACCCTTTCCCCCTTCAGTAGGTGATCGATAACCAGAATATCCGACGAAAATATTCAATTACTAAATTATGTGGTGACGGATATTTAGATTGACAATCTTGGTCTGGATGGTGCTGTAGCAAATAATTTATACCTACGGTACCCGTGTTTGCAAGTTTCGTTTATCTTACCCATACGGGTCTGGATGGTGCTGTAGCAAATAATTTATACCTACGGTACCCGTGTTTGCAAGTTTCGTTTATCTTACCCATACGGGTCTGGATGGTGCTGTAGCAAATAATTTATACCTACGGTACCCGTGTTTGCAAGTTTCGTTACCTACAGGGAGTGACTTAATGCGGCATTTGCAATGACCTGCGAGCAGACGGCTGAATTGCTGTGATATAGGGAAGGTTATTCCATCTTTTTTTGCATCTTCAGTACCGGAAGTACACATTAGTAGGAAACATATGGGACAGTTCACGCGAAAATGATAACTCGCTTTTATATTTATAATGTTATAAAATTTCCTTATGTTTGAATCGCTATAACTTCCCAACGGTTTAGGCTATCTACTTCGTATTTACAACACTTCATACCACACCATTTCTCTATGATAAAATACATTTTGGCGTCTTGCACTTGCTCCGTACCAGTACTGCAACGTACTATACCCCACCGGGTTCAAACCCGCCATAACTTTCTGTAGGAGTAATCAAATCGCTTCAAATTCGGTTTGTAGGTAGAGAGGTCCTATACCTATCGATTTGTTCTGTTCGTTAATTTTTATCAAATCCGTTACGGAGATACAGGGGAGCAAAGTTGGTACAAGTTTCCCGCTCGAATCGCGCCGTTGTACGTGCGTGAACCGCTTCCATTCACCGAAGCACATGAATATGCAACTACTTCCTGTGGGCTGAGACTTCGATAACTTATGGGTAAGTATTCTAAAAATCGATCGTCCCTGTCCCTGTTGTTATTCGTTGTTCTTCGGTGTAGATAAACGACATGGCGACGTATCAAACTACTGAAGACGATCGAGCTAGCTATAAGTAGTACTTCATTCGGCGGACGTTTTCGAGCTGTACGAATGCGACGACCGATATTAAAGATACAATCAATGAAGATGGGAAGATTGAGAACGGTAGTGATGACGGTCGTCCCACTGACGATGCTGGTTGTAGGGAGTAGGTAGCCCCTAAATCACTAAAGGAGCCTCCAGCCCCACCCCCACTTACGGGGCTATAGCCCCTTCACTGAAAAGTGGACTTCATAGCCCCACATTGCAAATCCAGACAACAGCCCCACATAACCATCCGATGCCATGCAGAGCCACCAGCCAACTAGCAGTACCTGTGGAACCACCTGTCCATATCAGGCACTACACAGGGGCCACCAGCTAACCAATGGGGTCAGCCACCACAATACCAGTGGGGTGACACCAGCCACATGGATTTGGCAGCCCCCACAATTTCAGGGGAGTCGTGAACTACATGCACTTGTACTAAGGGAAGCCACACATGCCCCCTCACGTGTAACACTACCGTGGCAGTGAGGGTTACATGTACATCTAGCAGAACCAGCTGGATCCAGGCCCACCCCCCCCCCCCTGGATCCAGTTCCCGGGGTCACTTTACCCCTACTATTGATCATTCACTGGAAGTTCAAGGGGCCAATGAGGCAAATGGAACCATCCCACACAACAGAACCACCAGCCCCCATGACTGCAAGTGAACTTAATAGCCTCACGATAGTTCGAACTTACATTTAATCCTCCACACTGCAAGTAGTAGAACCACCAGCCCTCTTACAGATGGGGTTACCAGACCCTGTACTGCCTGCAGGGGTGCCCACACAAACAGGGGTCAATACGTATTATATTGGAGGAGATGCCAGCCCTAGTACAAGTCCCCACAATTTCAGAGGTAGCCATGAAGTACATGTACTGTACGTACACCTGCCCCTCTCCAAAAAAATACCAGTGAAACCATTAGGTCTCCTGCCCACTACCTGTTCTTCACTGCACATTGCGTCAACAGCCCGGGTACAATGGGGCATCCCCCTACCAATTCTCATATCACTGCAATATGGGGCAGTATCATTGCAACCATTGAAGCAAATGGACTTATTAGCTCCACACAGCAGGGCCAGTTAATACCAATGGGCTGCCATTACAGAAGGAGTTATCAGACTACCAGCAGACAGGGAAGCCAACAACTGCCTAACTCCCCAGGGTTCATGGGGGGCCCCCACAACAATGCATGCTGGTGGAAATGCCAGCTCTCACACTGCAAGTGGAATCGGCATCCCCAACAATTTCAGGGGAGCCATGAACTAGTACCACACATGCCCCCCACGATCCATGGAACCATTAGCCTTCTCATAGCAGCCCCCACATACAAGGGCCCTAATCCCACTACCTATCCTTCACTGCAAGTTGAGTCAGCAGCTCAGGGGCCATGCATTTACCAGCCCTCTCACTACAGGTGCATGATATAAGTGATCGCTCACTGCAATTTGAAGGAGCCAATGGGGCCAATTGAGCCGCCCCACACAGCAGAACCACCAGGCCCCATCACTGCAAGGGAACCTAACAGCCTCATGATGCAAGGGAACTTACTTTTAATACCTCCACATTGCAAGTAATGAACCCAAAGCCCTGACTAGCACCTGGATGAATAGTTATGATGCCAGTAGAGATGTAAGCTCTCACACTACATGTAGTCCCCACAATTTCAGAAGAAGCCATCAACTAACCTGCCCCTCTCCAAACGCTACCAGTTGAACCATTAGCCCTGCCCCACACACTGGGACCAGCCCCTTACAGCCTTCCTACCCACTACCTGTCCTTCACTGCACATTGAGTCAACAGCCCATGCCAAGGACCAATGGGGCCATCCAGCTATCTGAGCACCCTCCCTGCAAGTGGACAGTATCATTGGAACTATTAATGCAAGCCCCACACTGCCGGTTCAGTGAGCACCAGTGGAGCCATTACAGATGGAGTTATCAGAAATCGGTACCCCCACAATTTCAAGGGTGCCATGAACTGGAGCTACACTTGCCCTCACTACCCTCACTACCCATGGAACCATCACATATAGGGGCCAGCCCATGGCCCAATCTCCCACTACCTATTCTTCACTGTACGTTGATTCAATGGCCCAGGTACCAATGGACCATACCCCTACCAGTTCTCTCACTGCAAACGGACAGTATCAGTAGAACCATTTTTGCAAGTGGACTTAAAGCAGATCCAGTTAGCACCAGTGGAGCCATTTCAGATGCAGTTATTAGACTGCCAGCATGCAAGCTTGGGAGCCACCAACTGCCAAACTTCCCAGGGGTCATTGGAGGCCCCCACAACAATGCGTGCTGGTGGAGATGGCAGCTTTAACACTGCATGCAGTTGGAATTGGCACCCCCCCCCCCCCCCACCATTTTTTGAGAACCATAAACTGGAGCCACACATACCCCCACTATCCAAGGAAACACTAGCCACCAGCCCTATTACAGATTGGGTTACCAGACCCTGCACTGCCAGCAGGGGCCATTAGATCAGATGCCAGCCCTTATACTACGATTAGTCCTCATGAACAATTTCAGGCGAAGCCATGTTCTTCATGTACTTTACATACACCTGCCCCTCCCCGTCCAAATAGTGGAACCATTAGCCTTCACTGCATAAGCCCCACACACTGCAACCAGCCCCCATGTCTCTCCTGCCCACTACCTGTCCAACAGCCCAGGGACCACAGTGATGGCCATCTCCCTCACAGCGAGCGGACATTATCATTGGAACCATTAATGCAAGTGAACTTAAAATAGCCCCACACTGCAGGTCCAGTTAGCATTGTGGAGCTATTACAGATGTAGTTATCACCCCCACAATAATACTTGCTGGTGGAGATCATGCCAGCCATCACACTACAGGTGGAGTTGCCCCCCCCCCCCCCCCCCCCACATGCACACACAATTTCAGGGTAGCCATGAGCTCATGAACTAGAGCCAAACATGCCGCTTATGCAGTCCAGGGGCCAACGCCTACCAGCTCTGCAATATCAGTGTACGTACAGTACATGTACTTCATGGCTTCCTCTGAAATTGTGTGGACTTGTACTTGTACTGTGAGGGCTGGCATCTCCTCCAATATAATACGTATTGACCCCTGTTTGTGTGGGCACCCCTGCAAGCAGTACAGGGTCTGGTAACCCCATCTGTAAGAGGGCTGGTGGTTCTACTACTTGCAGTGTGGAGGGATTAAATGTAAGTTCGAACTATCGTGAGGCTATTAAGTTCACTTGCAGTCATGGGGGCTGGTGGTTCTGTTGTGCGGGATGGTTCCATTTGCCTCATTGGCCCCTTGAACTTCCAGCTGGTTCTGCTAGATGTACATGTAACCCTCACTGCCACGGTAGTGTTACACGTGAGGGGGCATGTGTGGCTTCCCTTAGTACAAGTGCATGTAGTTCACGACTCCCCTGAAATTGTGGGGGCTGCCAAATCCATGTGGCTGGTGTCACCCCACTGGTATTGTGGTGGCTGACCCCATTGGTTAGCTGGTGGCCCCTGTGTAGTGCCTGATATGGACAGGTGGTTCCACAGGTACTGCTAGTTGGCTGGTGGCTCTGCATGGCATCGGATGGTTATGTGGGGCTGTTGTCTGGATTTGCAATGTGGGGCTATGAAGTCCACTTTTCAGTGAAGGGGCTATAGCCCCGTAAGTGGGGGTGGGGCTGGAGGCTCCTTTAGTGATTTAGGGGCTACCTACTCCCTACAACCAGCATCGTCAGTGGGACGACCGTCATCACTACCGTTCTCAATCTTCCCATCTTCATTGATTGTATCTTTAATATCGGTCGTCGCATTCGTACAGCTCGAAAACGTCCGCCGAATGAAGTACTACTTAGCTAGCTCGATCGTCTTCAGTAGTTTGATACGTCGCCATGTCGTTTATCTACACCGAAGAACAACGAATAACAACAGGGACAGGGACGATCGATTTTTAGAATACTTACCCATAAGTTATCGAAGTCTCAGCCCACAGGAAGTAGTTGCATATTCATGTGCTTCGGTGAATGGAAGCGGTTCACGCACGTACAACGGCGCGATTCGAGCGGGAAACTTGTACCAACTTTGCTCCCCTGTATCTCCGTAACGGATTTGATAAAAATTAACGAACAGAACAAATCGATAGGTATAGGACCTCTCTACCTACAAACCGAATTTGAAGCGATTTGATTACTCCTACAGAAAGTTATGGCGGGTTTGAACCCGGTGGGGTATAGTACGTTGCAGTACTGGTACGGAGCAAGTGCAGACGCCAAAATGTATTTTACCATAGAGAAATGGTGTGGTATAAAGTGTTGTAAATACGAAGTAGATAGCCTAAACCGTTGGGAAGTTATAGCGATTCAAACATAAGGAAATTTTATAACATAAATATAAAAGCGAGTTATCATTTTCGCGTGAACTGTCCCATATAGTATAGGCTAAATTATTACATACATCCATTGCAAAAGTAGTTGGCAATATACACTTGAAAAAGAAAGTGATCATGTGATATTAATTGTTAGTTAATAAGGTTTTTAGTTACCCCTCTCCAAATCAACTTGTTTTTCTGCCTGAGTTGTGAATGATTTACAATGAAATTGGTTATATAACTCGTTTGTGTTTCCAACTTTTTAGTCTTACGCATTCAACATTCGATTAATGGTTATGGTTGTAATCACAAAATACGACCATTTTTAGGTCATTTTATGTTAGGTCACAATTTTCCTCCAGCACATTTTTTAGCACTCGGGATTTCCAGAGTCTATTGACTTTTGTGAAGTCGTTTTTCTATCGAATCCGCTCAACCAGAAGTCCGTAACACGTCACATAGTGTAAAAACAGGCTCACTAACACAAGTGGCTTGGTGACGTTGCCATTTTGAATGATTAGTCTTAATTGGGCGTTGAATACGTTTAGAAAAAACGAGTAAACTTTAATAACATCTCATTGCATGGGTGTTGTTTTGTTTTGTTTAATTGGCATGGTGGGCGTTGTTATGATGATGGAAATGATTGTTTCGACATCGCTCTCTGAAGAACTTGAAACTAGCAGTCGCTCATCAAGGCATGCACGCTAGCATGGCTGCCCAGTTGGCATGGATAGAGCTGAAAAAGCGATAGACTCCTTGAGGTAAACCCATCAAAGCAATGTGCATTGTTTGCAGAAATGCAAGGTAATCGGAGGTGCAAGTGCCAATAAACTAGATGCACTATAGCTGCCTCACCTTAGGATAAAAGTCTGAAACAGCGAAAGACTTCTCAAAGCGCAATGCCAGACTTATTATCTGGATATCCATATACATGCCGCGTTGGTATGGATATCCATGCCAACTTGGCAACCTTGCTAGCATGCCTTGATGAGCGACTGCAAGTTGCAGGTTCTTCAGAGAGAGATCTGGAAACAACCGTTTCCATCGCCAGAAACAAAGCCCGCCATGCTAAGACTAAAAAGTTGGAAACAGACGTGCTATAGTTATATACCCAATTTCTGAAAATCATTCAAAACTCAGTCATGCACAAAATCGAATAAAAACTTGATTTGGAGAGGGGTAACTAAAAACCTTATTAACTAATGATCAATATCACATGATCATTTTCTTTTTCAAGTGTATATTGCCAACTACGTTTGCAATGGATTTATGTAATTATATTACTTTTAGCCACATAAAAAAAGATGAAACTTACAAGAATTTTATTTTTTGGCCAAGTATGATGTTCTCCACTGTACATGCATGAAGGTTGGAAACTAGAGATCAAATATATGTATTAAATATTTTATTTATAAATATATTGTTGCATAGGTTGTACATACCGGTTATAGATTGCGCTTCTCCGCATATATTGAAATTGTTATTAAGACTGGGTTGATAAACATATATT
The DNA here is from genome assembly GCA_949361645.1 of Spongilla lacustris. Classification (NCBI taxonomy): domain Eukaryota; kingdom Metazoa; phylum Porifera; class Demospongiae; order Spongillida; family Spongillidae; genus Spongilla; species Spongilla lacustris. The sequence goes on along the minus strand of OX442417.1, from coordinate 3,383,790 downwards.
GTTCATTTTACACAGCACCTATTATCAGTCGCAAGATAACGGATTTGTTGAAGGTGGATCATATATCAAAGTCAGTACAAATATTAATGTATAAGACATAATTATGTTTTCATGCATGTTATTTGTAGTGATATGTATGTTTTTGTTGGTAAAAAGTTTTATATTACACCAAAACAAAAAAATTAAAAATAATAATAATAAAAATAAAATAAAACACCAAGGTACCAGTACACCTGCAGCAGGTGTACTGGTACCTTGGTGTTTTTGTGCTGTGCATGAAGTACCCTGGTAGGCTAGTAATGGACGTAGCCACGGTCCTAAAGTGGGAGGGGCCAAGCCCATACCTTGTGCTCACATGGGCCATGTGTGATGTTTCTGTCATACAGGTGTACTGGTACCTTGGTATTTTTGTGCTGTCACCCTGGTAGGCTATCAAGGAACGTAACCACGGTCCTAAAGTGGGAGGGGCCAAGCCCATACCTTGTACTCATATATGTCAAGTGGGTCATGTGTGATGTTTCTGTCATGCAGGTGTACTGGTACCTTGGTGTTTTTTGCTGTGCATGAAGTACCCTGTGATGGAATAGTAGGCCATCAAGGGAGTTAGCCACGGTCTTAACGTGGGAGGGGCCGAGGACATACCTCGTGGTAAGATATGCCAGCACAAAACACCGTACCATGTGATGGAGTAGTATTGTAGGTATAGCTATCAGCATGCGCATGTACATGTGTACACTTACGTCCTCACTTGGTCCAGCGTTCAGGAACCGCCCGTGTTGTGTATCGAGTATCCGGATATATCCAATATAGGCGCGCATACAACGGCCGCCGCTTGTGGAATGTTAATTTTATTCATTTAGGAATGTGCGACTGAGGAATGTGCGGCTAACTTCAACGGGGTAGTCCTTTCGGTACTCGTAAAACGACCCGTGCTAGCTGACCTATCCATTACGCTCTGACCGATCCGCATGCACGGAGCGTAATGGATAGGCCCGCTAGTATACGGCTCGTTCTACATGTACCAAAAGGATTTAAGCCTTGCTTATCTCGGCCCAATCCTGAAAAGACTTATACTATAAGCCAGTACCGTTAAATGCCACTAGGTCCCTTCCATGACCGAACAGCAAAAACTTTTTTTGCTGTCCACCCGGGTATACAATGGTACCCCCGGGTGGACATTCAGGACAATAGACATTAACGGTACTGGCTTACAGAACAAGTCTTTTCAGGATCGGGCCGAGATAAGTAAGGCTTAAATCCAGCGGACCTATCCATTACGCTCCGACCGATCCGCATGCACGGAGCGTAATGGATAGGTCCGCTAGCACGGGTCGTGTTACGAGTACCGAAAGGTTTTAAGCCTTACTTATCTCGGCCCGATCCTGAAAAGACTTGCTCTGTAAACCAGTACCGTTACGGCAAAAACTTTTTTTGCTGTCCACCCGGGTGTCCAATTGTACCCCCGGGTGGACATTCAGGACAATAGACATTAACATATAGTAGCGCCGGGATTCTGCATGTACCTTGTATTTGCAGCTAAATTTATAAATATGCAGAGGCTAAGGTCGGACTACGCCCATCTAACTCTCAGTGCATGTCGTGTTTTCTAGAACTTTAACATTGAGTTCAATACTACGTGTATAGGTACTTGGATATTTTTTTCAAATTGATATTTTTGCAACAATTCGCATTGTTCTAAAAAGAGTTAAAAATGAGCATTTCATTCGGTCAATACGGCAGCATTAAAGCGGTACTTTTGAATGTATGGAATTGAATGACCGAGCTAAAAAAAACTGTGCAGGTGTCGGAGCAGATTCTGTCCCCCCGCAGATTTTGACCCCCCGGACATAATCTGCTAGCGGAAATTGTCCCCCACGGACGTAATCCGCTAGCAGATATTGTCCTCCTTCCGCAGAAATTGTCCCCCTCTCCCACCCTTTCCCCCTTCAGTAGGTGATCGATAACCAGAATATCCGACGAAAATATTCAATTACTAAATTATGTGGTGACGGATATTTAGATTGACAATCTTGGTCTGGATGGTGCTGTAGCAAATAATTTATACCTACGGTACCCGTGTTTGCAAGTTTCGTTTATCTTACCCATACGGGTCTGGATGGTGCTGTAGCAAATAATTTATACCTACGGTACCCGTGTTTGCAAGTTTCGTTACCTACAGGGATGCGTGACTTAATGCGGTATTTGCAATGACCTGCGAGCAGACGGCTGAATTGCTGTGATATAGGGAAGGTTATTCCATCTTTTTTTGCATCTTCAGTACCGGAAGTACACATTAGTAGGAAACATATAGTATAGGCTAAATTATTACATACATCCATTGCAAAAGTAGTTGGCAATATACACTTGAAAAAGAAAGTGATCATGTGATATTAATTGTTAGTTAATAAGGTTTTTAGTTACCCCTCTCCAAATCAACTTGTTTTTCTGCCTGAGTAGTGAATGATTTACAATGAAATTGGTTATATAACTCGTTTGTGTTTCCAACTTTTTAGTCTTACGCATTCAACATTCGATTAATGGTTATGGTTGTAATCACAAAATACGACCATTTTTAGGTCATTTTATGTTAGGTCACAATTTTCCTCCAGCACATTTTTTAGCACTCGGGATTTCCAGAGTCTATTGACTTTTGTGAAGTCGTTTTTCTATCGAATCCGCTCAACCAGAAGTCCGTAACACGTCACATAGTGTAAAAACAGGCTCACTAACACAATTGGCTTGGTGACGTTGCCATTTTGAATGATTAGTCTTAATTGGGCGTTGAATACGTTTAGAAAAAACGAGTAAACTTTAATAACATCTCATTGCATGGGTGTTGTTTTGTTTTGTTTAATTGGCATGGTGGGCGTTGTTATGATGATGGAAATGATTGTTTCGACATCGCTCTCTGAAGAACTTGAAACTAGCAGTCGCTCATCAAGGCACGCTAGCATGGCTGCCCAGTTGGCATGGGTAGAGCTGAAAAAGCGATAGACTCCTTGAGGTAAACCCATCAAAGCAATGTGCATTGTTTGCAGAAATGCAAGGTAATCGGAGGTGCAAGTGCCAATAAACTAGATGCACTATAGCTGCCTCACCTTAGGATAAAAGTCTGAAACAGCGAAAGACTTCTCAAAGCGCAATGCCAGACTTATTATCTGGATATATCCATATACATGCCGCGTTGGTATGGATATCCATGCCAACTTGGCAACCTTGCTAGCATGCCTTGATGAGCGACTGCAAGTTGCAGGTTCTTCAGAGAGAGATCTGGAAACAACCGTTTCCATCGCCAGAAACAAAGCCCGCCATGCTAAGACTAAAAAGTTGGAAACTAACGTGCTATAGTTATATACCCAATTTCTGAAAATCATTCAAAACTCAGTCATGCACAAAATCGAATAAAAACTTGATTTGGAGAGGGGTAACTAAAAACCTTATTAACTAACGATCAATATCACATGATCATTTTCTTTTTCAAGTGTATATTGCCAACTACGTTTGCAATGGATTTATGTAATTATATTACTTTTAGCCACATAAAAAAGGAAATTAGAAGATGAAACTTACAAGAATTTTATTTTTTGGCCAAGTATGATGTTCTCCACTGTACATGCATGAAGGTTGGAAACTAGAGATCAAATATATGTATTAAATATTTTATTTATAAATATATTGTTGCATAGGTTGTACATACCGGTTATAGATTGCGCTTCTCTGCATATATTGAAATTGTTATTAAGACTGGGTTGATAAACATATATTGTTCATTTTACACAGCACCTATAATCAATTGCAAGATAAGATGGATGATACATCAAAGTCAGTACAAATATTAATGTATAAGACATAATTATGTTTTCATGCATGTTATTTGCAGTGATATGTATGTTTTTGTTGGTAAAAAGTTTTGTATTTATGATGTTGAATAATTATATACTGTTGCATATATGTTATACATACCGTTGCATGTCATAGGTCCCCCCGTACATCCTAGGCACCGCTGTCCCCCGGACACTCATTCCTAGGTACCATTTCCTCCCTGACAGTTATGCCTAGGCGTAAATGTCCTACCCTGAGCACCAGTGCCAGGGGGACATTGGTGCCTAGGATAGAATATCCTATGCACTTGAAAAGTTAATTGTACTGAATAACGACATCCACTACTATTCTGTTGTATTTTTGTCGTTCCTTTGTGTTTTTCTTTTCTAAGGCTGAGTGAGTACAATTACAAGGTCTTACAGCACGAGTCATGCGCGAGTCCAATGCCAGTCATGTACTCATTTGGGTAGAAAGATGACTGAGTTGCAAAGGTATCGGAACGATCAAAATCCTAAACTAAACAACTAGTACAACTAGGTCCCTTCCTTGTAACCCGAATAGTGTCCGATTGGATTGAGGCCTAGGAGTCTATATGACAGTGGAACACATGAAATCATTGGGTACGAATTCAAACTGATTATTCTCAATTAAAATACAATATCTGCAGTGCATATCGTATTTTGGCACTCTAACCAGATGATTGACCTTCGAGCCACGCTCACCTATCAAACCTCGCAGTGCTCATGCAGTTAGTGTATTGATACTAAGAAGCACTTGATCTGGCCGTTTTAAAAATAATGTAAAAACGTAAAAACAACGTACTGTAGCCAGAAAGTCTGTGCGGGAATTATTATCTAAAAGGCTATAAACCGCGCCGTTCTAAGGATGTTGAAATCAAGTGATTTCTGGTTGGATCCAAGTACCTGTCCTGAAATGGTCCTAGGACCGTTTCAAGCAGCCTGTTTTGGTCCGGCGGACTAAAACAGGCTTTGCTTCAGTTGCTATTTTTTTTCTGGCAGGACGCTAAAGCATGACTTCATACCATTATCATGACTAATTTATAAAAAGTAATGCTGAAGAATAGCCGTGTGTGACGACACAATTTCAGTAGGAAATCATAATGAATTGACCACAGATTTCACTGTGCAAAAAGCTATTACATAATAGTATATATATCTGGGTACAATCTCACTCAAAACTGTGCACGACCCTATCAAATCTAGTTCCTTTTTCAACCAGTTATTAACCTTCTAAAGTATACGTTTATATCATAATTATCAGGTTCCCAGGTCAATATACTTTTGTACTGCACTCGTTTAAGTTTGAAACTTTGACCTTTATTAACCACAATGCGGTCAGCGGGGGGCGTTCCTAGATCCTGCCAATAACTACCGTAAATTTTAATGAATGGTAATGATTCAAGTACCATTGGATAGAGCTGCATTTTCTGTTCACGTACATATCTGAAACTTGAGCGCTTATTTCTAAACAGCGAAGTTATGGTGGAAACAACTTCCGTAACTTTGATCTAATTTTTCAAAAAGGTATATTTATTATTTTTAATTCCCCAAAGCGCACGACAATTAGCATCGGTCCGTATTCAACGCGATTGGTAATAATTGATCCTGGATTTTTGATATTTTCAACGGTATGAACTGGCATAGAGCGTAAACACGGTTTGCTTAGTTTCCAGTTGACAGCATTTGTTAAGGCACTCTTGTCTACCGCAATGATATATTCATACGCTTGGTTTACGCAAGCTAAACAGAACAGCTAACATAAACGTTTACGCAATAATTGTACATGTACATGTAGCGCTTCTTCAGTTTGATGCTATAACTTGAGTGGTTCTGTGGTGTAAACCACAAATTACACGTGGTTGGCACTGTACACCTGAAAATATGGATGGTCGCTGTCCGCTTGGTGATGCACTTGACGAGGCGTGTAGGCCGATAGTTGCAGTTCAGGTTTTCTTCCACTTACAGAAAAAAGAGAAAACCACTGTATTTCTTAGAACTAGACAATCTGTAGCATCGTTGTGTGATGCACAAAGGAGGCACTACATCAAGATGCATTCACTTAACCAAAAGAAATGCTGTGATCCTTTTGAACAACACAAGGACAAGATCTCTTTCAGCTGTAAGGCGAATCTCCTTTTGATAAAAGAAGGATTGGGAATAAGAGGTACGCTGTGGGGAAGTTAAAGATGATTGAGCAAAATGTTAGGAAGAAGCTGAAGCTGGAACCTCGTGAGGATGAGTTTCAGAAAGTGTTGGAGCAGTTGAAGAGAAAGTTTAGTGGATATACAAAGGTAAGTGAGAAGCTGCAAGTACTGACTATCTATCCACAGTCTTGGTCTATCCAAAGGATCGAAAAGGAATTTGGCACAACAAACCACATGGCGAGAATGGCTAAAGCATTAGTTGCAAGCAAGGGAATTTTGGCAACCCCAAATCCTCGATCTGGCAGGACACTAAGTGATGATACTGTGCATCTAGTCAAACAGTTCTATCTGAATGATACAGTCAGCCGTGCTATGCCTGGAAAAAAAGACTGTGTATCTGTTGTGGTGGATAGTAAAAAGGAAGCAGTCCCAAAAAGGCTATTTCTTTGTAACTTGAGAGATGCATACAAGCAATTTCAGAGTGATCATCCTCAAGTGAAGATTGGATTGACGAGGTTTACAGAATTGCGGCCAAAGAATGTTGTGTTGGCCGGGGCAAGTGGTACACATAATGTATGTGTATGTGTACTTCACCAAAATATGAAACTTATGCTGGAAGGATCGAAGCTGTCAACAAATCAAAGTTTTCCGGAATTTATTTGGCGTTGGTGACAATGAAGCAGTTACATACAAACATCTCCTGGCAATGTCATGCAACCCACCTCTCCCAGAATGAATGCCTTCTTGGTGAATGCAGTGTGTACAAAGATGTCAATGTGGACGATGGTTGTTGTACAGCATCGATGTTAAAGAGGTCTATATACAATATCTATGATGATATGGGCATTGATGAAATATCATACAAAGCATGAGTATCTGTGGACCATACAACTTTGGAAACATTGACCAAAACAACGGCAGACTTTGTAAACACTTTGTTAGAAGCATCTGCAAACCTTTGCAGGCATGATTTCATTGCAAAACAACAAGCTCTGTTTGGCAGATCTAAAGACAAATCTGAAGGAGGGAGAAGTCATCGTAATGGGAGGCCTCTCAGAAAATTACAGCTTTATAATCCAGTATGCATTGAAACAATGACCAGGCAACCATACATCCTTTTGTAGTGTACTATATCAACCAAGGTGTATTGCAATTATAATGCGGCCAAGTTTAATAGTAGCAGAGTTCAGTATAACCACAAGCACAAACATAGTACAGACACTCAATATACAAAAATATGACAATATATAGTTTCACATGAATAGAGAGGCCAAAAGACTCCAAGATGCGCGTCTCTCCATGTCTGGAGATGCGCGACTGTTTACGTCAACATTACACTACTCCCTCCAATCAATGCTGCAGGTAGGGCCCATAGCGGTCTGGGGGTTGCCTGTTTCGCATGGGGTAACGTCGTGGGAGCTCTACAGCAGCTGCAGGTGCAAGGGGCTCTACTACGGCACCAGGTTCAGGTCCAGGGACAGCTTCCATAATTCCGTCGTCTGCAACCCTATGATCAAGCTCCTCACTGTCCTCAGCCTCCTCTTCATCACTATCCAGGCATATTATTTCATCTGCCCACTCAAGAGGTACAGTATCTTGACTCGCTGTCGTAGATGTCGGCGTCGGCACTGCAACCAAATGCAAGTCTTCTCACACGGGGTTTGATGTAGCCACAGCTGGTTTGAGCCTGTCAAAATTAACACTCTGCGTTTTAGACCCCTTAATGCATTTTATTTTATATGTGTATTCTGCCACACTCTCGACGACTTTGAATGGACCCTTCCACGGATGGTGAAATTTTCTAGACTTACCCCGCGGTACAGCTGGTGAGTACAGCCACACTAAATCACCACAATTAAATGGTTTACCGTGGACCTTCTCATCATAAATACTCTTCTGCCGCTTATGTTCTGCCTCACATCGTTCTCTCACTAGACAGTATGCATTTCCTAAGGCATCCTTCAGCACATACTCGGGAAGTGTAGTCTGTTCAATAGGATTAGAACCTCTATCGGCAATTTCACTTCCCGCCCAAACATAAGAAAAAAATGGGCTAAACCCTGTAGAAGAGTGGATACTGGAATTGTATACAAGGCAAAACTTCCGGATATAGAGATCCCAGTCCGATGGATGGTTGTGTGCAGTAGTTGCCAACATGTCCAAGAGTGTTCTGTTAAATCTTTTGACCATGCCATTTCCCTGTGGGGGGTATGGTGCCATACATGTACATGACTTTCTGATCTCCAAAAGCTTGCATATTTCTTCTATCAATTCTGCTTCAAACTGTTGACCCTGGTCAGAGTGCAGTTGTTCTAGTGGAGAAAACCGGCAAAACAATTCATCTACTAATTTCCTAGCAACTGTTGTAGCTTCTTGATTCCGGATTGGAAATGCTTCCACCCATCTTGTGAAGTGGTCTACAGCTGCCAACACATACTTATTTCCTTCCTCTGTCACTGGTAAAGGACCTAAAATGTCAATACTCACCAACTGCATAGGGTATCCAGACTAGATGGACTTCAAATAAGCCTTCCTTTTGGGAATGGTCATTTTTCTGGTGGCACAGGTCAAACAGGATTTACACCAGTTTCTCACTGCTTCTGCACAACCTGGCCAGTAGAAGCGCTCTTTTAGGCGAGACAACACGTTCTCCTTCCCAAGATGTCCCCCAACAGCACCTTCATGGAGATCACGTATAGCACTAGCCTGAAGTTTAGAGGGCAACACAAGTTGGAGTCCATCATCTCCATCATCAATCCATTTCCACAGCACGCTGTTTTTGATACACAGAAGTTGCCACATCTGGAGGAGAAGACGACTTTCCCTGCTCCAGGTTTTGGAGACATCTAAAGCAGGTATTTGACCATACCGCACCGCCTGGTATACTGGGTTGATTGAAGCATCCTCCATTTGTAGTCTCTGCATGTCTTCTAAAGAATAGGATTGGAAGGGAAAGGCTGGCAATACACTCACAGATGCACTAAATTCAACCTCCTTTCCTTGGTCAACACGACCACATTGCCTGCATGGGATTCTGGAAAGGGCATCTGCATTGCAATGTGGGGTACCATCATGATGAATGACCACAAAGTCAAATTCTTGTAGCCTTTCCAACCAGCGGGCTAGCTGCCCTTCAGGTTCCTTAAAATTTTGCAACCAAACTAAAGAACCATGGTCGGTCCTTAGATTAAACTGTCTACCCAGTAGGTATGGCCTAAAATGGTGTGTAAACTCCACCACTGTCAGCAGTTCTCTACGAGTTACACAATATCTTTGTTCCTGCCTGCTAAGGGAACGGCTAGCGTATGCTATTACATGTTCAGACCCATCTTCAGAAGGTTGTGATAGCTCTGCCCCTATCCCTACATCACTTGCATTAGTGTCTAGGACAAAACATTTTGAATGGTCAGGGTATGCCAGGACTGGAGAGGAAACAAGACATCTGCGAAGCTCATCAAAGGCACTCTAACACAACTCATTCCAGTGGAACACATTATTTTTTTCTGTTAGGCGTTGCAATGGTTTAGCAATAGAGGAAAAGTTTTAAATACTTAGAAAACGTAGAATTTTATGTTTACATGTTGGATTTGGCCAATTACTTATTGCCTCTACGTTTTGCAGAAACCACATGTCCAAGATACTGGACTTCTCTTTGACACAGACTACACTTTGAGGGTTTTACCTTCAGTCCTGCCTCCCTAAGCCTTTTCAAATCACCCACCAAATTGTACAGGTGATTCTCAAAACTGTCACCAACCACTACAATATCATCTATGTATACCAGGCAAATGTACCACTTCAACCCTCTTAACACTTTATCCATAAGACGTTGAAACGCTGCCGGCACATTATATAACCCGAATGGCATCACCTCAAATTGGTAGAGACCTTCTGGAGTTGAGAAATCTGTTTTCTCTTTGTCTCATCAGCAACCTCTACCTGCCAGTAACCAGTGGCTATGTTGAAAACAGCTTTGAGCCAGCCAAAGTGTCCAATGTATCATCCACGCGGGGAAGAGGGTATGCATCTTTTCTAGTATCTGTGTTTACCTTTCGATAATCAATGCAGAACCTTGTCGATCCATCCTTTTTCGTAACTAGGACAATGGGAGAGAACCACGGGCTGTCTGATGGTTGAATTGCCCCCTTTTCCAACATGTCCTGCAACAGCTTCCTCACTTCTTCTCTACGAGCATGTGGAATCCTGCGAGGTGAAATGTGGATGGGTAGAGAATCTCCTGTGTTGATTCTGTGTTTCGAAAGACTGGTGCATCCTAATCCGTCATTGGAGAGAGAAAATACATCACTGTACTCTAGCAGCACATAATACAATTTTTCTTTCTCAGCGGAAGAGACATGATTGCCAACCATATCCCATAACCACACACATATCATCTAACTGTTCTATTCTTGCTATTTGCACTCCCTTCCGTACCACAACTGATTCTTCTCTTGGATTGAGTAGGCGTATAGGCACTGCCTGGCTGGTAGGACACACCACAGAACAAGCCACCATAACTCCGTACCTACCTGCTCTATTACCTTCAACAATCCAAGTTCCCTTCCTGCTGGTTGCATCTTCTAGTGCAGCCATAACCTCCATCTCACTGGCAGGCGGGATTGTAACATTTTGTGTCAAGATTAGTCCAACTGCAATGTTTTTTTCTATCTATGAACTGCCTTGTGGGAGGAGTTTTAGTGACAGTCTTCTGGAAGGGAAGGTTAGATTTCTATGACTACAATCAATCACACAGTGATTGGACTCGACAAAGTCTAGTCCTGGTATCGCTTCCACCAGAATGTCATCAGTAACTACAAATGGTGCATTGAATATGTTACCTTCCAAGGACAATGGTAACCCTGCAACACCTTCTTTGCCATACCTTCACACTGAGAAGAGAAACTGCAGCACCTGTATCAATCAGACATTCTACAGGGGTAGAACAAATGGAAGCGCATATACGATAACTCATCCCAAGGGTCACTGCAAGGGTGGGTATAGCCAATTTATCACTGCGGGCCTCTATATGTATTCCCTTATACGGCTGGCCCTTGCCATTGAGGGGTTGGAGTTTTCCTGGTGCTGCTTGGCAGGTGGGTCTCTACAAAACCGTGCTATGTGACCCTTTCTTCCGCAGTTCCAACTTCAATCCGTATTAACGCACTTTTCGTCTATGTTAGGTGTCGTGCACAGCTACACCAATGTGTTGTCATGGGAGGGGGTAGGGTGCAAGAGTTATGTGGGAGGCAATAAAGAGAGATAAACGTTTATGTCGTTTGAACGTATTGAATTAGACAGAAACTATGCTCTCTCCGATTGCAATTGGATACATATGATGCAAGTGTGAGGCACGTGGGGCTGGCCACGTGATGGAGGGTATATTAGGCCACACCAAATTAATCTGTAGTTTCTGGTCCCCGCCCGCATCCATTTATCGGAAAACCAGTTTATTGTGACTATAATCATATTCATATACATAATCATATTCAAAAGTCTTTTTTCGTACATGTAAACATCAGCCAGACCACAAATGGTAACCACTACAAGGATCTGAGCTAGCCTCGTCCCCAGGCCCTGTTTTTATTAAGTTGCGGGGGCGAAAAACAGGCACTGGCAGAGTCCTAGCGCGCATGCGCTAGCCATTACCAATACGCTTGGTAATCGCATACTGTTGTAATTTTTGTTTGTAAACCTTTCCGTACACCATCTCGTTCTCAGCGTAAACTCTTCCTCGTCCCAGACTGTCGTATATGTAGAGTTTAGTACGTGGACTTACTACCCTTGCTCCTTGGACCACCTCTACGATTGGTACGTGTAGGCTGGCCACCTCACGCTACTTGTCATCTTTAGCCGAAGCCACAATGCTGACAACCTACTTGTACTCTCGTGGTGCGCACTCATTGGAAATACCCTCGGCCTACACTTGGGCACAAATTGAGGCCTTGTCCGTCGATACCTCGTCACCAAAAGTTTTCCAAATGTAGGGTAGTTCCAATGAGTGCGCACCACGAGAGTACAAGTAGGTTGTCAGCATTGTGGCTTCGGCTAAAAATGGCAAGGAGCGTGAGGTGGCCAGCCAACACGTACCAATCGTAGAGGTGGTCCAAGGAGCAAGGGTAGTAAGTCCACGTACTAAACTCTACATATATAGGTAGTTGGATATTTTTTTCAAATTGTGATTTCAGCCCCATATTATATATCGTTTGAAAGAGCAAAAATTCTACATTCCAAAAATACCTTATACTCATGGTTATGCGCTTCGTTGCGAGAACCACGCTATTCGAAAGATCAAAAATGAAATGATCGCGAATGTACGTGAATTAATAGGGTACGCGAAACAAAAACTGTCCCGGTTGAGTTTATAATCAGTACAGAGATATAAATAAGTGTGCAGCCTTAACCAAAACTTTAAAATACATAGTATCACTAATATCATACATAGAGATGCATTGGATTTTGCTTCAATAAGTAACTAACACTTACTATTGATCATGATAAGAAGGAAGGTTATTATGCCAAATAGTACACTTAACTATACGTACTAAATTATGGTACTAACTGATGAAATCTACACATTTCTAATTTGTCTAGTAAACTTTGCACTTTGCACAACACAGTGATTTACAGCAACTCTGTCACATAGGGTATTTTTCAAGTTTTTAAGTATTGTCGTCTTTGTGTACACATATTCTAAACTGTGAAAAGTAGCATATATATTATGAATTGACTCACAAATATGCGATGTATAGTCATCTGTGGTACCACCTGCAATTGGTTTTAAACTTAAAACATATGATTTAGGAGGTGATGTTGCAACACTATTGTGTATTTCATTAATATGGTCTCCATTAACTGTAGTTGAATCCCAGGAAAGTGTAATACCTTTACAATTATACATTTTTTCTCCTACTCGTAAGTCACTTAATACTCCTAGTTCATATATATGCACAGCAAGTAACTGTGGATGGGTCTGGAAGACTAGTAACCATTGCACCTGCCAGCTCTCTTAAAACCCCTTCAATAACAGGACTTATTTTAGTTATAGGTACATGGTATTCTAAACAGCAATAAACTGCTTTACGACAAGCAACAATATAAGTTTTTTCATCATTTTTAGAATTTATTCTTTTTGAAGATTCTTCCTTACAAGCCAGCTCCTCCAACTGGGATTGAAGCATGTCATTTTCAATTTTCATGTGGCGCATTTTTTCTTCAGGTTTAAGTCTTTATTTTCCTTCTTCCATTTCTGCTCATTCATCTTATAGAAAATTTTGGATTTGTGGTAGGTATATCTCAATGCAACAAGTGATCTTTTTAACTGTTTTGCTTCACTGTGATGGCTTCCTTGCTTTAAATGACAAATTTTCCTGCGTCAACTTCTTTATCATTGAATTGTTTTTATTAATTTTTTTATTTGCACTTAGCAATTTAGAACGGAGTATTTTTTCAATATTTGACTTTCTATTTAATGCTTTTTGAAAATAGCGGTTTTGCATTTTAACACTAGCAAGTACACAAAGCTTTGCTTTGAGAACCTCATTTGATGTCATTAACTTCCTTAAAGAACTTTTTCTTTCCCCAAATTCTGTGCAGCTATTATTGGTATGGAGCAGGAGGTGCCCGTTTGACTAGTGTGCAGAGCACTGACTGTTTGGGATTCATTTAAAGGCAATTCAAATTTCAGATTAAGATAAAAAAAACAATATCTTCCCAGGTTCTAGTAAGATGCTTCTTCATATCATTGATAGTTTGAAGTACACGCTTGATGGAAGTGCACAATGCATTAATGTTCACATCTTGTCCTGGTGCTAGTTTTGCCACTAGCTTGGCTTTTCCATAGGTTTGGCATTTTTTAGGTTGGAATTGATGTACAACACTAAGCCATTTCTTATTTCAGGAGCTAGAAGGGATCCATGCTCACTCACATCCTTTTTATAATCATTAATAAGCCTCCTTAGATCAATAACTATCTTCATTCTAAATAGCAAAAAAGCAATGGTTGCGCACATGCGCATCATTCATACACGTAATGCCCGTATGGATGCATGCATCTAATTAAACATGAATACTTGGCTTGAAAAGAATAGTGCTTGGGCATCATCGAATTACAATGTTACAACAATAGAAATAAAATGATTTGTTAAGTCTTCAAATTAATTTCATTTACAACTTAGTTGATTGAAGAATGGGGTGTGCAATAAATAGGGTAGTCACAAAACATTTTATTGTAAGGAATGGTTATGTGCTTATGCTTTGTAGACAAAGAATCCATGTTAACCTACTTAGTTCAAGTATAAGGATACATTTATATAAACATTTGTGTCCTTTTTTCATGCAGACCAACACAAAACGCCTGGGTAGTTAAAGCACCCCTTGGGCATCATCCAAACGTCCTCATACTTTGTAATATGATGATTCGATGCCTAACTTAAATAACAATATATATCCTGTGATAGTTGGTTCACAATCAGAGTCAAGATTCATTCCCAAAAGTATACTACGAATTCAATGCGTAAAAAGAAAATAGATCAAGAACCAGCTCGAAATTAGGCAATGGCGTTTCATTCTACAACAAATCGGCTTACTAAATCAAGCTATGCAGTCGGACCAACCTCGCAGATAATCGAACAACTTTCTTCGCTTCTATAAGACCTTTTCCAACTTTACGAAATACGTGTCCAGTTTTCGACGTAGTTTTAGATCATCGATTTACGGACCCACTTACGCGATTTATCCAAGTACCTAACATATACGACAGTCTGGGACGAGGAAGAGTTTACGCTGAGAACGAGATGGTGTACGGAAAGGTTTACAAACAAAAATTACTACAGTATGCGATTACCAAGCGTATTGGTAATGGCTAGCGCATGCGCGCTAGGACCCTGCCACACAGGTGTTTGCGGCTGGACAGTAGGTTGGATAATTAAGCGATACCGTAATTTAGTATTAGCCACCAAAAAAAATTCTAGCCGCATCTCATTATACGATATCTGTTTTTGCGAGCCTATATCATACTCGTCTTATGACATTCCGAGAAGAGAAAATGCTCATGAAAACCCTCTACCACAGCTATACGTAAGCCATAATTGCCCAAGGACTACATTTATTATGAGTGGTTCTGCGCAGCCCGTTTTCACATCAATGCAACTTTGGCGGGAAAAGACGGGGTGTACTTGAGCGGTCTTTGTGGACGAACCAACCGGTAGAAATCTGTAAGCGAGTAATATAATGATCAGCACACATAGGAGAATATATACATATCGCTCATAAATAGCCGCCTTTTTTTTTAACCTCAGAATAAGGCAGGAGTTTTTATGAATAATTTCAGTATTTAAGATAGAGATACACGCAAAGAAAGTCGAAGAGTGATGCAGAGTGTGTGGCAGCTTCTTAGTGGAGGATAAAGCCAAAAAGAAGAGGAAAACATATAACTGCATACAGTTTGCAAAGGATTTGCACTCCGAATTCCTTATCAACACCTCCTGGACACGCACCCACCCACCCACCATCCTTTTCTATCCAGTGATACCACAAACGTGGGCCCAACAGTATTCCTTTTGAGTGGAAGGCCCACACAGAAGTTGACTGCATGGTGATATTATAATTTTATATGCTGCATGTACATGTGTATGTGATAGTACTCAGATATGACATCCAAAACCACGTGCAAGCTGTCCAGCCCACAATAGTGCAGCTCAGATTTACGTGGAATAGCCCCTGCCATGCAGACAGGCTTCTCAGCACAAGACCATATACTTGCCAGTACCAACAATCCAGACGTACTGGACCAACTTCAGTGTCCCTTGTGCCTGACAATTGTGCACCACTGAACCATTGGAGCTACATGTACCACGTAGGGCACTGGCTGCATCGACATATCATACACTGGTTCATGGCTTCCAACTGCAGTAAGATCAAGTGTCCATGCTGCATCATGGACACTCCTTTGGCTCCTTCACCGCTGAAGCCCACACCACCATTCATTCAGACCTTGCTAGTGGTACATTGCCAGCAAACCTGTGGGAAGGAAATATGGACTGGTGAGTACAGCACTCACAAGTGTGCAGAAGAACCTGGACCTTCAGACGCTGATGTGCAGACAGCATGTCACACAGTCACTGGCTTCCACCAGCTCTCAACCGATCGTCTGAGGGAGAAAGGAGCAGAGTCCATCCATACCAAGTTGACTTCTTGCAACGTACGTACCATTCGGTACATGACCCAGTTAGAAGACTGTCCTTGATTATGAAGGAGCACCTGCTTCCTATAGGTCCACAAAACGTGGCAGCGATCCCTCCCCCTGATACGTATACCGTTAAATTCACGATATTTCAGCAATACGCATCTCTAGCCCAAAAAAAGGCGGCTATAAGCAGATAATGGAATCAGTTAGAACCTTCTGTTATCTCTAAGATTTACTTGAATCAAAACTTTCTACCGGTCGGGAGCGTGGAAAACTTACTTCAAAGTGGAGAGGTACGTCGAGGGTTACCCGCTTTCACGAGCCATAACTTGCCGTAGCGTCAAAACTGTAACACGAGAAACGCAGTATTTGTAGAAAGATGATGCTTCTTTTGTTTCGAGGTTTTAAATGACGCTGGTATAATTCCTGTTTTTGTACAGGAGGCTCACGTTTCTTGGCTCTGGTTGCCTAGGACGTTGCTAAGGGAATACGTAATCATTTCAATATTTCGGGTTATAAACCTACTGTCCACAAAATATATGGCCGCAAACACCTGTGGCCAGTGTATACCAGGCCCTGTTTTTCGCCCCCGCAACTTATAAAAAAACAGGGCCTGGGAACGAGGCTAGGATCTGAGCGTTCTACGTCAATCACATGCATCGAACTCTGAACACAAATTAGAACTGCACGAAAGGTGCTCTAGTGATAGCGTACTACTATGGGGTGGGGTGCTGCAGGGTTCCAAACATCAACGGGACAGTAGTGAATAGATATACTTGTTAACTTGACATGCAGCAATGAATTATCTAAGTCCAGCTGTCTTCATACTACTACTTATCATAACAGTTTCAAGAATTTACAAATGCTATA
Organism: Spongilla lacustris; assembly: GCA_949361645.1. Lineage (NCBI taxonomy): Eukaryota > Metazoa > Porifera > Demospongiae > Spongillida > Spongillidae > Spongilla > Spongilla lacustris. Next base: position 3,366,751 of record OX442417.1, on the reverse strand, counting down.
GCTGTAAAGATTCTGGGTAGGCTTACAGCTCTCCTCTAGGGAGGAATGGTTACCCGTCCTGACCACGCCCCCACACGACCCGCGCGAGCCTTCCTATAAGAATAGAAACGGAAAAGGACACAATAAAACAAGCTGCATATAGTACTGTTTTAGAATGTCTTAATTAAAAGCAGGTGAAATTGAATCAATTTGATGTACATGTACCCGGAATAATGCAGTCCTGAAGTCCTAATCACCCGCCCGCCCGCATGCTATAAATATAATGTGGAGGACCACAAACTAAAGATTAGTTTGGTGTGGCCTTACCCTCGGGAGCGGGAAGATTGGTCAGTCTAGGTCTCAGTGCACGCGACACCGGGAAATTTCAACATGTGTGTTTTTTTTGAAGTGATTTGTCCTACCGGACAAAGGCTCAATTATTACCAATCACGTTGAATATGGACCGACGTTAATTGTCGTGTGCTTTGGGGCAAAAATAATAAGTATACAGTGGAGATCGTGATAGTTGAACGAAAAAAAAAATTGACACTAATCTTATGTTTCTTTGAATTTAAAACAATAACCACATGTGATATTGAAAATCTAACTGCACAGATACATGGGCTATACAATTGTTATCAAGTAGTAAAAAATATGGTGTGTCACGTGACTGTCACGTTCTACCACTTTCGTTTTCAGTGACCCCAGTCTTGTCAACTGAGTTTTTCTATTTATCTTCACTCAGGGATAACGGATCAGGATGATTATTGGGATGTAGCTTAAGCACCAACCTCTAATTGATTTGGCCGAGCCATATTCTGAACCCGGGAAACCGTTCGGTTATTGTCGAGCGATACGTAGCTTATAAGGACTAAAAGTGTTAGGCATTTTGTTTTTCGAAGCGCTCGATTCATGCTAGATAAAGCATTCAGTTATTCCGAAGGGTGATCATTGTATCGTTTGGGCCCCTTTTACAATGTACCAGCTTGTTTTTCCTTTAGAATTCGGGTTGCCTAACTTCTGGCTTTAAAAACAGCACCATTTTCGGATGAATTTCATTAAAACGATGCCTTTATAAACAGTTATTCTCAGTTATGACTAAGTAAGTGGGCGGTGGTACGAGTCAAACCTAGAACGGTTCTTTTCAGAACCAAGCATAATCCATCTGTGAACGACGGCGGAGAGCAAGCAAAGGGGTAGCGCGTACTTGGGCATCGCTGCAGGAGAGAAAAGTTCCGAGTGTAATCCCAGCGATGCTCAACCGCCGCCCAGGTATGCTCTACCCTTATTCTCCGCCATCGGTCACAGCTGAAAAGAACCGTTTTCAGCTTGAGTCGTACCACCGGACCGCCCACTTTATCAGCAATAACTGATTATAACAGCACGTTCTAATGAAATTCATCTGAAAATAGTGCTGTTTTTAAAGCCAGAAGTTTGGCAACCAGAATTCTAGTGGAAAAACAAGCTGGTACACTGTAAAAAGGGGCCCAAACAATGCAATAATCATCGCTCGGAACAACTACATGCTTCGATTAGCATGAATCGAGCGCTTCGAAACACAAAATGGCAAACAAGTATAGTCTTAATAAGCTACGTATCGCTCGACAATAACCGAACGGTTTCCCGGGTTCAGAATCTGGCTCGGCCAAATCATTTAGAGGTTGGTGCTTAAGATACATCTCGATAATCATCCTGATCCGCTATCCCTGAGTGAAGATAAATAGGAAAACTCAGTTGACAAGACTGGGGTCACTGAAAACGAAAGTGGTAAAACGTGACAGTCACGTGATGCATCATATTTTTGTGTACTTGATGACAATTGTATAGCCCATGTATCTGTGCAGTTAGATTTTCAATATCACATGTGTTGATTGTTTTAAATTCAAGTAAACATAAAATTAATGTCAATTTTTTTTTTTCGTTCAACTATCACGATCTCCACTGTACCTTTTTGAAAAATTAGATCAAAGTTACGGAAGTTGATTCCACCATAAATTCGCTGTTTAGAAACTAGCGCTCGAGTTTCAGATATGTACATGAACAGAAAACGCGGCTCTATCCACTGGTACTTTAATCCAGTGATGCCGCGGTTCGCCCGTCAACCGTCAAGACCGTCAAACTAGGCGATACGGTTGGCTTGACCGCGTCCGTGACCGTCAGGAAAAGTGACTAATTGAATAAGTTCGCGAAAGCACTTAACCGTCAGCATAACTGAGGTAATAACCGTGGACCGCCAAAAATGTTGACAGTCAAAGGTAGTCTCGTACCCAGACCCAAATGTACGTATCGCTTACAATATAACATCACGTACAAACTGTAAGCGATGATCATCGTTACGTGGGTACGAGACTAGGTCAAAGGCACGAAGAAAATTTATTGGATGGCTGAGGACTGGGAGTAGATACAACGCAGTATTCATACACCCCAAGTGACAATTCAATAATGAATTGTACTCTGACACTAGTTTCCTGGCATGCTCAGTATATCATGTACTGTTTATGTGAACAAATATTAACTTGTTGCTTGGATTTAGTTGTTTGGCTTTTATTTCTTGCTCGGATCGTTGCTTGGATTGTAGTTCTGTGAGTCTCGCTGTATCATACGTGTATAATTCTAGGTAGGTGCTCATTGCAATCAATAGCCTTTGGTTTTCAAGTTCAGGCCTATACTAGAACCCGAGTTCTGACTTCCAGCTGAATTTAATAGTATGTCTGCTGGGTTTAGCCTTAGTCCTGATCGACCGGTTCATAATTCTGAAGCAGAAAAACTTGCTTTCGATTGCACAAGTCAAAGAACCACCTGCATCGAAGAAAACTGAGTAAGCTGCGAAACATGCAAGCCTCCGTCAAGACATTGCGGCCAAGGGTGCAGTTCATCCCAGCGGTCCCAAATTTACCAACGCCTGGCTGTGGAAGCACTACAGGCTGTCGCCTCGTTCTGATCATGGGGCCTGTGCTTAGTGTGCCAAAAGGCTGGAGAAATAACGTGCATGGGTTCCTCGTGTTGATGGGTCGACAACTCGAATGAAAAAGCATCTACTTGAAGCCCACAACATGTATGCGCCTCAGTGCGGCATGCATGATACATGCATGCCATGCTGTCATATTATCGTTTTGTAATAGTTAACATTATGATTATATGCATGAAATCTCTTTGTAGTGAGGAGCCGGCAATGAAATCCACTTCTTCTGGTACCTAGCTCCCTTCAAAAGTATATGCATGAGTGTTTTCTGAGTCTTAAAACTGGGTTCAAAACCAGATTTAATTCATCATCCTTGTTACTCAACGTTGCTGCACTATAGTCCACCCTGGCCACAAAAGCTTGAGTTGGTTGGAACCAACTATAAGGAAGGACTGAGGGAATACAGCAGTTTAAGGACGAGCTGCTTATTGTTGCTGGGATTAAAAATGATCCTCCAAACTCACTGTCCTCATTAGACACTCAGGAAGATGCTGTGCCCAATGACAAAATATCAGCTCTGGATGCATTTTTTGACTTTGACGTAAGTCAGTCTATATTTTGGTAACTTTTTAAAAACAAGTGCGAATTTCAACCGACTCAGTGCAGTCATGCATGTACTGCTACCAAAGAGATCCTTGGGGTGGCAAACAGGAGTGTGAGGGACAGCATTGAAGCGCTATATGCTGGAACCACAAACCATGCAACTGGCGTGTTAATAACGTCATGCAATGGTGGAGCAACCACGAAGCTAACTTCCCTCACATCGCTCTTCTAGCCGGCCCTAAAGTATTTAGCCATTCCCGGCGGCGTCCAGTGCTCCCTCTGAAAGGGTATTTTTGCAGTTAAAACTTGTACTTGATCGCAAGAGATGGCGGATGGATGCTGGCAGAGTGGAAAGAGTGCGGTGTAACAAACTTTTTAATGTATGATTTATAATTGCTGTGGTTATTACTTTGTGCCATTAATTGCGACCGGGTATCGACAGGGACCGTCTTGAATCCAGGCGTACGCTAACGTCAGAGTGTCCATAGTCTCTCTCTGGACGCTTTTTCTGTGAGAAGTTGTTTACTTTGAAAAACTGTTGATATCGATAAATTAACCGCGCGAGTACTACGTGCATGCATGGCAATATATGATCCTGGAACTGTCTGTAACTTTTGCTCATATGTATAGAAAAAAAAACTTCTATCTTTGGTTTTGAACCATAAATCATGTACGATGCTATTTGCACACAGTGTGTACAGTACCTCCCTTGCAGTAGCTATGGGAATCGATGGCTATATGCATAAATCAATTCAGGACTCCCCATTCCTTCATGCATATGGATCAATCAATGAAAGCTGTGATAATCATGGTGCAATGGCTTTAGCATAAGCCTTTAGAACCATTATTCCAGGTGGCCTGCCTGGAGTTTTTGATTTCTTATTGCTTGCTGAGAGTGTATTTGCATGTGCCTGCTAGTAGTGGTTAGTGAAAATATCAGTGATGAATTTTGAGTTTGTCATATGTCTCGATCATGCATGCATCTATATAGATGTCTTGATATTGATGCTGCACAGCCAGATGGCCACATGCTTTTCTAAATTCACTTGGACATGGCAATCCCAATTGTATGCAATAGCAGTTGGGGGTACTGCTGTACCATTAATGATCAAGTGACTCATAGTAAAGAGGTGGGGTTAAGTGGGGAGGGGAGGGTCATGGGTCTACTTCTGTAATAAATCAAGAATGCAGTGCATGCTGTGGTGCAGAGTGAATATCTATCCAAATAGATACATGTTGGCCAAGTTGTGTGTCCATGTTGAGCATAATTTGAAATTACAAAGTGCCCACCACTCAGTATAGTGCATCACATGTAAGAGATACATGTATGACAGTTGGAGAAAAGTATGTAATATATTTCTATGCAAGTGACAATTTCTTTATTCCCACTCCAAACACATACATACACATAGGAATACACACTAGCTTTAAATAGTGTTTCTTGAACATCCCTTGACCCCCTATCCTACGGGTGCAGTACTATGACAGCAAAATTCAGTTAAGGAATTAGTATTCACCCTCCACAAAGGGTTTAAGGGTCTATTCAGACCACTTGCTGTCTATCACATTACATTCATCCCACCGTACTTCAAGCTTGTCCTCAAGCTTAAAATTGGACTTAGTAATAATCAGGAGGTCGTCGTTCACATTGAGGGTAGTGCCTCTGTGCTTGGTCCAACATTGGTGGGGCCTCTTGTCCTGCTAAATCTATTGGGGGCAGGACTGCTGGTGGAACCTCCGGAACAATTTCTGGTTGTGGAATCTGCTGGCACTGAAAAGTGTTCGATACTAATTGCTGGTTCCCACTCAACCTCTCTTGACAAAATGCTCTCCTTCTCCCGCAATATACAGTGCCGTATTCTGTATGTGCACCACTCTAGACCTCAGTGACTTTTCGTGCTCAATTAGCAAAGTTATGGGAGTGTGAACTTTCTTAACAACCCATCCACCTTCCCACTTTGGATCCCGCTGTTGGGTTTTGTAGCCAAACAGCATCTGCTTTGTGTACATGTGTCATAATGTTCCCTCTGACACTTAGCTTTCTGTACTATGTGACTCTCCACCATGTCTTGTAACTTTGCCATTTTAACCCTATAAGGTTGCTGTCATATGAGGTGGGGTCCTCTGCACTACTGTTAGTCATTGATGGCAAAGATGGCAGAATAGGATCTCGTCCCATCATAAGGGTTTAAGGGTCTATTCAGACCACTTGTTGTCTATCAGATTACAATCATACACATCATGCATGCAGCAAAAGACAGCTGTAGTGCCAATAGAAGTAGGAAGACTTAATTGTCACTTGACAAACGAGAACCTCTACAGCAATGTCATGTCTATGTGTAACCTCATCACATCACCTACACACGTATACGCAGTATATATAGCCATTGACTGGTGACCAGGCCTGGTATAAGCAGTCAAACAATGTCATGTCACAACTGCTTAATCTGTTAGAATGTTAGTTACTGATAAGAATTCCTCCAAAAGAAAGTGAATCAACTTCAATAGGAAGACTGGATTGCAATTGCAATCTCACTTGACAGTATCTACATGTACATTGTATACAGTACCTGTAAAATCAGCAATCAGGTTTGCCCGCTGATATTTATTATATTTCACAGTTCACAGTTCGTGCTAATAACTGAGTTCTGAGAAAGAGTTTGGAGTACTTTTACAGAATAAAGATGCATTGTTGGAGATACACATATAAAATGGATGCATCAATTTGAATTGCATGCTGGGTAACTGCAAGTCTACTGCACTAATGCAGAACAAAGTACAAAGGCTGACAAGAATAATGCAACAACACTTTTTAAGCGTTTGTCCTACACTGGAAGCCGGAAAGCCACCATTAAAGCGACCGTTACACTCAGCCGTTTATTAAAACCAGTAACCGCCATCTTTGAAAATGCCATATTCAAGGGGTCATGTTCGCACCCTATTTGTCACGGGTGTGGTAGCTTCCGCAATTATAGTATTGCGTAGGAAATTAAAGTGCTGCCAAGACAGGACTTGCACTGTTCTCGTCAGGAGAGATGACACTACCCAGCCATTCGTTAGTTATGTGCATTACTACAACCAGAGAGTAGTAGCAAAGCCAGACATAATAATGTATAGAGGGATTGGAAACTAACGTGCGCCATAGACTTCAGCAATTTTAGCGCACCCTATCCTTGCACACGTGAATCGCACCTATACTTGACCAAAAAAGGGGAGCGGAATTGAAGGCTTGAATAGAAGTCTTGAATGTCACAAGTTAATGAAACATGCTTTCTCGACTTTAAATAAAGTAGTCGATAGACGATCCACTCAAGATTCATTGAATACTTATAAATTCGATTTTGCGACATTTTCTAACAAAAGAAAAAATATTTACTTTTGGGGGAGAATCCGTCGATCTAGAAGAACGGTCCTCGTCATTATTTATTACGTGCCCATTACTATGTTGTTTGCGTATAGCGTCTCCAGAAACCTCGCTATGATGTTTAGGGTACCTTTACTCTCGGGGGGAGCCACGGGGTTGTGTTACTATGGTGGCTGGTTTTGATATATTATTTTGGTAGAGCTATGTTGGTTGTGTGCCCATCGCATGTTTTAAAGGTAATCCACGTTCCATTTGTTCTGATGGAAAATCGAAGCTTCGGCACATTCATCAGTAATAAATTCGCTCAGTGTCTCGTTCCCTTTGTCCCATTTCACTGTGGTAGCTTGGTACAATCGTTGACCATGCTCAGTGCAAGGAATACAGGGTCACACTCCCTCCATCCTGGGTGTCTGTTGTAAAATTTTATATGTTCTATCTAACTGCTTGTAAGGATTCATTTGAGGAATGCGTGCGTTGATTAGTGTTGATTGGCCCCGTTTCCAATCCCTCTTTATATATTCTCTGGTTAATATTCATCACGGGCGGAGGCCTAATGTCCATTTTTTCAAGGTATTGAAACGGCCATGGGGGAGACCATTGAGGTGCATTATTAACAATGGAATTGTGCGTAGCTATAGGCTGTTCCAATCATTCCGGGCACAATAGAGATGTTTCATTCTACCGAATCCCTTCTGTGATCACGAACAGAGGCCCTAGAGACAAAGAATTGAGCAGGGATGTATATTACTGCGATCTCCAGGGAGCACATCACAATGACCACACTGAAATCACAACAGATTTGTTCCAAATACTGTGTATCTAGAAAGCCTGCAGACCTAAATGATGATGCCAACCCTGATTGGTTGCCAACATGCTACTTTGGTCACCAGAAAAAGAAACAGATAGGTTCGAAAGAAGAATGAAGTCGACTGCTGGAAAAGACAACATGGATTATTCGGAGAGAATGAACAATACCTTTCGAGGCAGCCCTGGAAGAATATCCACTTTGCCACTGATTAGTCAAAATCAACCAAACAAAGCTGCAGAATTAAGAGATGACATTGTCTTGCAAGAAAACACCAATTGCAGACGTCTGGAGGAAGGTAGCCTTTTGGATAAAGACATAGAATTGGGGAGCTCTGAGCAAATGGATGATGAAGAAAGGCTACATTTTGTCCAACACAAGCTATCTAGGGTTGAATGAGATAGTTCATCATCTCAATTGGAGGAGGCTGAAGATATAGCTCTCCATGCAACTGCTCAAACTCAGTGTTGCATGGTAGGCAGAGCTGCTAAGACTGCCATTACGTCTAGTGACAGAGCAACACAGGCTGCCATTGCATCTGGTGACATCTCAGCATTATTTGCAAGTAATTTAGCTAACTGTCAAGCTCTATATACACATATTTCTGAGTCTTATCTTGACCAATGTGATGTAACGTTTTATAATGGGCTTCCCAATATGAAGCTAGTTAAAGCAGTGTTTAATCATGTACTACCAGCCTTCATAACACAATCTGCATTTTCAAAGTTGACAGCATTTCAAGAGTTTATGATGACGATGCTGAAGCTACGATTAAACTGTCAATTGCAAGTTCTACGATTCAGTGTATCTCTATCTACTGTATCACGAATCATCCTCAAGTGGCTCAAAGCTTTGTATGCCTGAATGAATTCACTTATTATTTGGCCTGACTGTGAAGCAAGACAATTCCTGACTATTTTCAAGCTGCTTTTGGTTCAAAAGTGGCTGTCATAATAGACTGCTTTGAAATTTTCATTGATCGACCATCTACAATGTAATCTTCAGGCCCGGGCTTACATTTGGTCAACATATAAACAAAACACTACAACACAGCTAAAGTTTGGATTGGCATAGCACCTCAAGGGGTTGTTTCCTTTGTTTTAAAGGCATGGGGAGGGAGAGCAAGTGATAAATACAGTGTGTACATAACTAAACACTGCAAAGCTCTGGACCACCTGACATCCAGGGGATGTAATAGTAGCTGATAGTGGGTTTAACATTGCAGAGTCAGTTGTTGTTAAGCAAGCACAACTGCATATTCCTGCCTTCACCAAAAGCAGGTGTCTACTTTCTGCATTTAAAATTGAGCAGACCCGCACAGTTGCAAATGTTAGGATCTATATTGAACGTGTGATTGGACTAATAGGAAAAAAAGTATTGAAAGTACATTGCCAATCGATTTTCTTGTGAAGTTAACAGATGAAGGTACAATGTATACCTTTAATAGACTACATTATTACTGTGTGTTGTAGATTGTGCAGAGTTCCAGTCAATTGAACATCTGTAATATTTGTAAACAAATTTGAACAATGTTACTCTAAATCACAGTTTTCATGAACACAGAAAGGAACTACAATACTACACTACTTTCTTCTTAGACGTATGAAATTCAGGATTAATTCTGCAATCTGGGCTACTTCATTTACATTTTCCTTTAGTGTTTTATAAGCATACAAAGTGAAACCATTCAATTTTGCAATTGCGGTTGCCACATCTGATCATCTTCCCCTCCTCTGGTCCTTGGCAATAACAAATTGGTCTTTCATTTGTGCATATGGCAGAGGGTTGATGTACAGCAGAATCATTTAATGCATCCCTTGGGGACTTCGTGTACCATTTTCCTAATAATTCAGGCAGGATACAAATTCGGAAGAAATGAGTAGCCTTTTCAAAACATTCATGCCACGGGTGGTATCTTTTGTTATGCGCTCAATATGCACATACATATCCTCTTGGCCAGATTGTGGAATTGTGCACAACATGTAATCACAGAACTCTACATCACATATATGTAGCTGTGTTTGTATTAGATAATAATGAGCATGTTTCTTGTATAAGTGCAATCCACTAGAATCAGTTTCCAGTCAAAAGTGTCTAACACTGCAGGATCATCAATAGTGTCTCCTCTATGACAGAATAGACGTATAATTCAGTTAGAACACCACTCCCACAACATGTGCAGTTGACCCATCCATCAGGTGAAGCAGCAATGTGGCTCCATCTAGGGTTTATCACTAATCCACTGCCAGTCACCTTAACATCACTGTGCTTGGATGTTGTATGGTTCAAATACATATTTCGGGCTGCCTTTTCGTGCGTACAACCCCAAGGGGTGGCATTGCTTTTAAATCAGAATGCTTCAGGGTAGCAAATAGTTTTTATCAATTTCTGTGAAGATTTTGTCACATCGGTAGTGCATACTGACTTCATTCTGGAAGCAGTCACTCTTCCTGCACGGTACCTAAGACCTTAACTGTTTCACGGTCTCTTTTTACCATGTCATGGCTAACAATGAATTCAATTGATTCACCAACAGAAAGAAGTTCAGGATACTCCAGCTCCATGTAGATACTCTTGTAACAAGGCTTTAGGAACATATCTATCAGAATACAATGGATAGCAGGCATTGCTTAAGCTTTTGTAAAACATATCTAAATGTTCAATGGGCAGACTTGGTGAATCATTACGTTTTGTTTCAGTCTTCTTTGAATTAGTAGCAGGAGAACTATTTTCTGAGTGGATTGATTGATTAAGCTACCTTTTCTTTCTATCAGCTGATGTGACATCAATTTACATCTTCTAAATATGAAGGAATAATACATTCCGCTTGAGTGCAGGATAAAGAACCTTGTATTCGCGCACTGGCTTCCAGGTGAAATAGAACTGCAGCAGCATGAGTACAACTTTCACTTAAGCTGGCCATACAAGTACAGTGGCCACAGTTAATTTCACCTTATTCTTCTATTATGATCCAACAGCATAATGGCGCAGCACGTAAGCTTTGGGAATGCTGAACCTATACAATAAATACATGTGAAAATCAAACATTTAGTGGAGAGAAATAATATTTACTTACTTGTCCGGTTGTAACAAATTTGTCACCAATCTTTCAGGTTTGAACATCCTTAACCCAACCACAAACGAAGTGATTATATGCTTCGAGCGACTTTCGAGCTTTAAATAGCTTACATTCACAGGAGGAATAGATTGGATTGGCTCTCCCAGGTCACTTGAGATCGAGATTATTGATGAGATGAATTTTATTAAGGTATTTTTACTTAGTGTTGCTGCAGTCCGCCATGGCCATCTGGTAGCCATCAAAAATTGCCAATTTTTGTGTTGACCGTCAGTAATCCAGAAACGCCAAAATGCCTGGCTATCTGAGCCGGCTGGCTGACCGTCAAAAATATGAGCCGGTCATTGACAGTCAAGATTAATTTAACTGCAATGATAACAGACATATGTATAAAGACTATGTACCCACGTGTAACATGACACTGAGATAATAAACGTATTGCTGTATCCCATAAAGTGTTTTGAATAGACCTTTTATGAAGTATATATGTGTTTCCCCTGTCGCAAAGGCTCACATTTTGCCGCAACGTATGGCTTTTGGAGCAAGGTTTATTAGTGTGTCATTCCTGTATTAAGCTAGTTACAACCTCACACCTTTTTCACATCAGTCATGCACATCCATCAGATATACATGTACATTCCAGCCTGACTTGCCCTCCTTTTATAGATGAGGTGTGCAGCCTTAGGTGCCCAACAATTCGACTTGTGCCAAAAAGTAAAGCAAAGCATGTCTTTGCATGAGTGTTTCCTTGACTTTATCCTTCTGATCTATAGTCATGTTGTTTTACCACTTAAAGTTAATCTGACACTTATGACATGCACAGCACTTCCATAACAAATCAGATTCCTTTCTATCTTCCCCGTTTTTACAGTAATGCCCGCAGATTGATTTTTAGCTCATGACACAAGATTACCATAATGAAAAACAATCATTCTCAAACTAGCATGGATGTATCTGTATAAGGCAGAGCTGTTTCAAAATTTTCAATGCAGGAAATCCTTATTTGAATCGGCTTAGTCAGTCATCCTATAGATCTAGGACGATCGTCCTAGATCTAACAATCGGTTCCTTGCATGAAGGTTATAACTAAAAAGAGTTTCTCAAAAGTGCTAGGTGACGTATACATGAAGAAGTTGCATATAACAATGATACATTACATTCATTTGTTTCAAGATATTTGCATAACAGAGATGAAAATGTGTGTACCTTTAATGTAGCAATGAATAATGTTAAATGATCATTTACATGTATGTGTAACAGAGTATACATATATACACTCTTTTGTATGTGTTACAAAATATGCATATGTATACAATCCTATAAGTGTGAATGCAGCATGAACATGTACATGTATGAGTGACTACAAGAACCAGTTTACAGTATTGTATACATTTCTGCATGATATTATCCTGACATTAGCTTTTTTTCAATTAGGTCTATACAAAAAAAATTATTTGATGATTTGAGCAAGGCTGCTGAAGTGCTTTACCAATATTTGAGACAGGAAATGGATATTGTTATACACAACCCCAAATCTCGAATGTATGTGCAAGATAATGCATTTTGTATTTACATGTATGTAGGGATGTTTTCTAATTTTAAACCACCCCATGATAAATAAAAATGCCAAGTAAATGAATATATAATTAAACAAACATTGGCTATTGCATTTGTTTATAAATGCAACCACTTAAAAAGACTAAAGTCCTAAATATGGGGTACCAATGTTGACAACCAGATCCCACTACTGTTCTACGCGTGTCAAAAAGGGTATAAATAGAACATTGCCCTTATGTACCGGAATAATGGCGTCAATAAGCTCATTATCTCAATACACAGTTCGGAGTCATTTTTGAACAACCAGGACACAAATTAGTTATACAACAGGGCCTAGTCATGTGTACATATCACTTCTACACAGAACCATACCTAAGACAATAACAGGTATAATTGTTTACGCTGATGGGGAAGTAATTTTTAATACGCTCACGCGCAATCAATGCGGATACTCCACTTCTTTGTTATCGTTGTTCTCGTGAACCGAAGTTTTTGGATGGATTCTGCAAAACGGTACATTCAGTTGGAGCCTTGTACTGTACGTTCAGGTAGGTTTCAGACTGGCTCTAATAAAATCTTCATAGTTTAACGATCCCGAAAAGTATGAATATTCCATGACTTTAATATGATCTCTGATACGGAAGCCTATGGAGTTTTATCAGGGTTAGCTCGAAAAAATATTCCCGGCTCTGTCCATGGGTGGCCATTATCACACCATTGTTTCAAATTCGCAGCTGAACTGAATTTGAGCATTGGACTATTAAATAGACGTTTTAAAGGACGACGTGCAGATCCACCCACAAATGTTTTGCAAGAATTGCTATGATGCGATGCAACGTACACTGCGTGCATGAATCAACAGTACCAGTAACCATCGTACTAAATTCCTGGGAAGCCCACTTACCCAGCGGTGAGTGCAAGGTAAGGATGCCGATATCTGCTCATACCAAAAAAATAAACCAGTAAAAAACATCTGTGTTCATATCTAGGTGTCACTCATTTATTTAAGTGTAAACACAACAAAAATTGCTTTCAGTGGAACATATAGAATGTGTTGCACCATGCATATGATGATAACATAATAAAGGGGACACAACTAGCTACATCTCTGCACTGGAGAAACTGAAATGTTTCATCTGCCATGCTTCCACTGATAGGCCAGTTCAGCTACCTTGCCAGGTTGTTGTATGTACAGACTGCCTGGCACAAAGGTAGTATGTGGCCACACTGTACTGACCATGGAATGTGTGCCTAGCTCCTGCAGGACATTCTTTTGCACTGTGGTTCCTGCAATGGTGATATCAGGGCAGCACAACATTGGACAGTGTAGTGCCAGCTAAGGAAGGTGTGCTTACTCCACTTCAGGGTATCGCTGGTTTATGACCACACTTCACCTGTGGTCATTTTATAAATATCATGGGCGTCACCAGGGGGGGGGGGGGGGGGGGGGGGGGGGGGACCATGGCCCCTTTTGGACTGAATGGCGTCCTCTCCCTGTGATAAAAGTTGACATACATGTGCACCCCCCCCCCCCCCACTGGCTGAATTGGCTGAAAGCGAACAGCAACCCCCCCCCCCCCCCCCTCCTAACACTGGTTGAATCAGCCGAAAGCGGACAGCCCCCCCCAAACTGGTCAAATCAGCCAAAAGCGGGCAGTGCATTTGCGGCTGTCAAATGGCGCCCCCTTGCCCTATCCTGCCCCCCCCTTCCAGAAAAGCTGGGGCCACCCATGTATGTAATACTTGTGATAAACAACAAGCATAGCCATATAATAAGGCTATACATCAGCAGTAGACAGGTGTGTTTATTGTACTTCAAGGTGCACTAGTTTTGACCACACCCCTTCCTGGTGTAAGATAGTCAGCCATCTTGAAGTCATTTTATAAATATAAGGTGATGGCATGGCTGTAGTTATATTAACAACATGCATAGACATGTAAGTCTATACACCAGCAGTACACAGGTTGCTTAATCTACTTCAGGGTATCACTGGTTTTGACCACACCCCTTCCTGGTGTACGATAGTCAGCCATCTTGTGGTCATTTTATAAATTTAAGGTGATGGCATGGCTGTAGTGAAAGACACCATGTATAGATATGTGATGTTATACACCAGCAGTACACAGGTGCTTACACTACTCAGGTTCCCATACCTATTCCTGGTGGAAATAGTGTGGTCCTTGTACAAGACCTTGCATGTATAAACCTATCTACTGCACAGGTAATAACTCACCAATGATTGACTTATGATATCCCAAAATCTGAATAACTTATGATTTAAACTAAGGTTTTCCTTTAAAATACATTGACCAAATGCATCACGGTTACCTAGTTGCTAGGACGCGCACACATACAGTTTGTTTTAAAACGTATATTAGAGCCAACTCGAACAAACCAAAAATAGAAAGCTCTTCCTATCCACTATAAGGTACTGATCTCAGTTTAGGCACCAAAACTTCAGGAGTTTGGGCATAAGCAAATTCGTGAGACAACTACGGCAAGACATGCGCCTGCCTTTCCTCGCGTGGAGATCGAGCGGCACAAGTTAAAATCATAACACTGCTGAATCAGGTAGAGGACAGGCTAGGAACTTACAAAACTGCACAGCCGTTGCTATCCTTTGTTGTATTTAAGAGGAATAGTGCACATTCCAACGTTGCTTGTATGTGGCCATTTTGTTGCTAGGCTTACGATTTCATTTCAAAATTACTGGGCGTCGGTCTTTTTGACACACTTTTCAATGGAATGAAACAGTAGTGATATCCGTGCAAAGGTTGATTGTCACAGTATTGATGAAATTTTATCGATGTCTCGTACTCAGACCATACATAAATAACCTTTCATAAGGTGTAAAAACCCAAGTAAATGTTGCGGCATTGCGGTCAAACGTGGCTTACGAACGCTATTTGTTCGATTGTTCAAGTTTGCTTGCATGCGTACGTTTTGATGTTGATTTGTGATTGAGCGATAGTGGCGGAGATGTAACAATGCGCGGATCGAGCAATAAATGCGATATTATGTTACAACTCTACTCAGCACACAAAGTTATGCTTAGGTTTTGTAAGATTTATACCAGCCTTCGTGGCAATCCTGCCTAGTATGTATTCAAAATGACGGCGTATTTACATAAACATGACAAAATTTTGTGAATTAAGAACGTTTCAATCACATCCTAAGCATAGACGATTCATAGAAACTTCGTATAACATACCAGGCACAAAATTCCTATTATCCACCATTGTCTTCATCTCCGCCTTTTTGCTTTTCACAAACAACCCTCCTAAGGCCATTAAATATTACATAACTGAACTTTCCCGCCCGACAGCTGCAACTTATATATGTCTGCAGTGTAGGTTATGCAATCGATTTTCAGGTTTTGCAGATTAATCGATTATTTGCGATTACCTATTCGGTTGACTATGCATTTAGCAAAATAGAAGATTACCGATTTCAGATTTAGTCAAAATAATAAATTCTGTTTTTCTTAGTCGATCAATGCAGAAATCAGCACAAAACGGATTACCCCTTTACGACGATGTACCGGAAAGCAAAATATATGCATCCATCTTTCACATGCCAAATATAGTAGCAATGACACTCCAACTAAAGGCCCCACTGGCGTAGATGGTTATGCATGTCTATAGCATTTGCGTTTTAAATATATACATGTGTGGATGACAAAAGCGCTTATTGGAGGCAGGGCAGAGAGCTTCTGTCATCAGTGTCCTGCTGCATGGTGCTAGTTCATTCCAACCATCTGCCCTGTACTGCATGCCTTCCATCAACAAGGCTATAGGCAACGCGGAGCTATAGGGGTTGCTGAAGCACCACTATCTACCAGTTTTTATTCAGTAGCATTGATGGTATAACGTAGTTTTTAAAACTACCTAATAAGTATGTATATGTAATGCCTTATCAACTGGAGTTATCAACAGAACCAACTAATTGGTGTGCCAGCATGGTGATGATACCATGGAACAATGTAGTAAGAATATGTGTTGACCTCAGACAACTGAACACGAGTGTATATACTGCGAGAAGTTCATCCACTGGCCAATCCTAGGCGGAAACATGCACGCCTTGCTGGAGTCATAACATTCTCCATGCTGGATGCCAACCGCAGGTTATTGCAAGTTCCCAACCACTCACCACATTCATAACTCCTTTGGATAGTTTTTTTAAATTTTATTAGAAACTTCCTTTGGCATATCCAGTGCCCCAGAGCATTTAAAAAGAGAAAAAGAGGTTTCTTACAGGGTATCAGGAGTACTGTGCTTCATGGATGACATACTACTTTTAGTTTCAACTTATGAAGACCACAACAAGAGATTGGACATAGTACTGAAAAGAATACAAGATTCAGGAACACCAAGATAAATGTGTATTTAGATCAAAGGCTTTGTTGCAGCTGACCCATTTAGAGAGGACAACTGAAACATTACAGATGGCACCTCCAGCAAACATATCAGAACTGTGACAATTCAAAATGTGAGAAATTCGTAAGTCATTTAGCTGAGCTGATCGAATTGCAGCATTCTCTATTAAGCAGTACACAGTCATGGACATTGGACCAGCTCATGATAATGCTGAGCTGAATACTGCATCGACCAGGATTGCTCACTACAGCTTAACTGCGGAAATGAAGGCATCATTGTCACATAGCCTGGCAGCAGTCCTACTCTGACAGGAAAGAAACACATGCTTTGCATCAATGAAAAAGAGGACCAATATGCTCAAATTGAGAAAGATCAAGTCATTAGCCATTACATGGGGTCATGATAAGTTTCACAAATACCTCATCGAATAATGATTCTCTGACACAGTAAGAACTACACTAATTATGAAAGGGAGTCTTGAAGAGGTCAATGAGTATCAAGCAATAGAGATCCTGTATGCTCTCAACTCATCAAGCACTGGAGATGTGGATGGCCTGATAAACACTACATTGAAGGCCATCTCAAAGTTTACTGGAGCAGAAGGGTCACTTATTCCATATGGGTTATTGTACCTAAGACCCTTCAGAAAGGTAAACTTCCATGAATTCAACAAGCAAATGGAAGTATCCAGAGGTGCAAACTGAGAGCCCAGAGAGAGAGATGATGACACAGGTGCATGGAGAAACAAGTTAAACCATGCCAGGTGTGTGCCAAAGAAGCATGTTCTTCAAGGGAGCCAATGATTAAATCACAGCTGCCTGACTACCCATGGCAAAATGTAGGATCAGAACTGTTCAAGTTGGGAGCCAGTACATTCTTGTTGGTGGTAGATTACGTCTCAAGGTTTGTGGAGACATCAAAGCTGACTATTATCTCCTCAAGTTCAATAATAACTTTTCTGAAGCCAATATTTGCAAGGTATGGGATACCGACAATGATCCCAAGTTTTATGGGATATGAAAGACATTATGGCTGCATGACATACATACATATATACATACATACATACATCGAGAGTTACGGCAGTAACTCTCATATAGGATTTGTGCTGTATCATGAATATCATTAAAAAACCGCGTCCCGCGTATAACTCACGAACCGAGAAACGGATAGTGTAGCTCTTTATTGCTATCGATCCACAATGGAAAGCCGTCGTCGTCGTCGTCGTCGTCTTTATGGGTGAGTATAACTCGAGATAGGAAAGGTTTTAAAGAGCGCCAGTTACACCAAAAATCGTAGAATTTCCTGACAATACATCTTCAGGTATCAGATATATAAACAAGTAAATCAAAAACTTCTCTATCGAGAAAGTGATTGGTGGTATGTAGGATTGGTGGTGCAAAAAGCAAGGAAACAAGGTACAGTATGTTAAGTGAGGTTTGACAGTCCTGAATTTGCAATTGAAGAAGCCTATTTGCAAATGTAGGACTGTTATAGTTGTAGGATCCTACCAAACCTCACTTTAACATACTGTACCTTGTTTCCTTGCTTTTTGCACCACCAATCCTACATACCACCAATCACTTTCTCTATAGAGAAGTTTTTGATTTACTTGTTCCCCTAATTTTTTTTCCCTGCCAGGAGTGTTCAATCAATACAGTGTTGCCGCGATTCTAACTATATCGTTGATTATGAATTAATGGATCGCAATTAGTATGCATCGTCGAGTCATTATATCGACCAATATTCATATCTCTTTATATCGTCGATACACGAGCCTAATCGACGATCTAATCAAAAATAGCAGTGTAAGGAGTTTGTCTAGTAAACACTAAGCAGTAAGCTTATAAATAATGGCACTGCAACTGTACCTGTTGCAAAAAGATGTATGATGCTGTATAAATGCATGGCTTCTTTGAACCATACAAAGTGCACGCGCGCACAGACCACGCGTATACTAGAAATAAACGAGTTTATATTGATCTCTTATGATGAAATTTGTGACTTACAAAAGGTCTCATAAGTCTGCTAAAATTGCACGATTGTGTAGTAAAGATAAGACTTGGTGAAGATGGGAGGGCAAAATCCGCCAACTTTTTTTTCTTTGTGGTTGAGAAAACAAGCTCGGTTGGTGCTGATGAGGCTGGAATGGCTAGGTACTTGCGAGCCAGAGCAGCAACATGTGTGTATGCAGCTTGATGTGCTGTCCACCACATCAGAGGTTTTTTTTTTTATGGTCTATCAGTACTATGTGCACATGTACACATATGCACATACACACCCATGCAAGTAAAAATGGCAAGCTGATGACAACCTTAACTTGTGTCAGCCTTGTGTACATGGTTGTTATAGGCTTGTTACATGCATGGTCGTTGCAACGTTATTAACAAGGTTGTAACAACCATGGTAAAAGATTGTCACTACCACATTTTGGGCAGTTTCCAGCTTGTTACAACCTTTTGCAGGTTGAAGTCAGCCAAAACAACCTTGTGGTGAAGATGTTAATTAATATGCATGCACCTAGCTTGCATGTATGCAGTACATCACAAAACTGGATAACAAAAGATATTTTAAAAATGTGAAAAACATATTAAGAACACAAAGACACAAAAAGGGACCATGCATATTGCTGTTTTGCTTGTCATTGATAGATGTTATGATTCAACTCTGCAACGAACTTGCATTGCAATAAAGATGCGGATGAAATGAATTCTTCTTAAGATTTGTACTGACGTACATGTACACAAGCAGTGATTGTAGCCCTGTGGATTAGCCTGATGATGCCAGGAAGGACACGGTAGCGGGTGACTCATTCAATCTGAAGACATGGATCCATTATTTCGTTTTTACAAATGTGCAGCAATCTATGTACATACCTGCTGCATCTTCAAATTGTTTCCACAGCTCAGTTGTAGTTGCATTTTGCCCACACTTAGATGTGACCGGTTTAGACAAACAGCACCATGCACATGTGTGAACTGCAGCTAGACTGAATTGAAGAACAGTACAAAGTGTATAAAAATTGGTATAATGGAGTTGCAGGCTGTCAACATAAATAACCATGCAGAGCAGGCAATAGCTGTCGTGCTATTCCATTATCTAACAGTACACCCCTATGGATGACAATAATTGCAAATAAACAAACCCCCCCCCCCCCGGGTTAAGCACCACTGAACAAGCATTTATTATGTCCCCTGAGACAGACTTATAAATGCCTGCCCCCCTGGACAAGCTTCTATTTTGTTTCCCCCCCCCCCCCCCCCCCCCCCCCCCCCCCGGACAAGCTTCTATTTTGTTCCCCCACCCCCCCCCAACCCCCTTTGGACAAGCTTCTATTTTGTTTCCCCCTCCCCACCCCCCCAACACATACACACACACTGTACACTCCCAATGGCCCGTGATAGCTACATTGAATGTAGGAATCACCTGTGTTCTTCATTGTGGCTCCATCTGTTGTGATGGTTACTGAAGATGCCTGTGCAATAATTTTCTTTAGCTGCACGGAAGGCTAAGTATTGTTAGAATCAGTTCGATAACTGCATTCACTAATAGGTCATTTGCTTCCTTTACGCTTTCCTCGCTAAAGTTAGGTGGCAAGCCAAAACATATCTCGGGGCTGCCCATGAGAGGCTTTGAAAGTTCTGGCCTGAAAAATCGTGCATCACACATCACCAAGAAGGAATAACAGCAAACTAATTTGACGACTTACAGCAAGCTTTTGGATGTGTTGTTCCGCCACGGCTGTTTCGAGTGGACAATAGGCTTATAAATAGAACACACTGACATCATTTACGGTTCAAGTCAATCATGGCTAGCCGCCATCTCATTAAAAGTTCACCCATCAAAAATGCAAAACTTGTAGCAGTAATGCACATCTTAAACCCATTTCTAACTAGTAAAACTAGTTTTTTTTTTATTTTCACTTAAACGCATGTCCCAACGCGTAGCGCGATTCTACACTTTGCCACGCGCATGTTGTACTCTCCAAATGGCGCGAAAAATGCCATTCAGTCTGGCCTTCGTATCTTTTTTTCCGCCTTTATAAGTGGTACAAAAAGACGCAGAAGTGGAACGATCAATCTTTTTCACGTAGGAATATGTGTTTTACTCGTGGTGCCGCAGTTCCTGCCACTCACAGAAATACATAATAACACACCATCCGCTTCATGAATAATGCGCACCACCTCATAAATAGCTATGGAATCCCACCACAAATGCCGATCGGCGGATCTCTGCATTGTACGTGGGTGCAAACTTCATAGAGGAGTCAAAGCCAAGGGCAAACCACCAAAGCCAGAGCCTACATACCAGTGCAGCACCTACACTGATAGTCTTTGGTCTCAGTGTCTCAACAGACCAGTAGGAGATCCACCAACGATTGTTCTGCACATTTGAGCCATAAGGCAATGTTGAGGGTGCAGGTGTAAGAACCAATACAAGTGTCAAGTGCAGCCATATAACTGGTCCACATACACTGCTAAGGTACAGGTTCATGTAGCTTAACATGTTATTCTGTAGGCATGTAAACCATTTTACAAGTATAGCAGCTATGGTACACACCAACAGGCATCATGGCTGTGGTAGACCACCTGCTATTATCCCCAAAGTACTGGTGCTTTCTGTGTCAACAAAACAGATATTGTCAATGGTAGATGCAGTTAAGTGTCCAATTTGTTTGTACATGCTACATCAACCTATAGAGCTACCATGCCATGCCTATGTTTGTAGCTCGTGTCTTAAGGAGTGGATTCGTGTCACTGTACGACTCAAGTGCCCCTGCTGCTATTCAGCCACCAGTCTTCAGCCCGCCGAGCTCATACAGCCTCCTTAGCTTATCATTCGGTTGCTTGGTGACGTAATGGTGCATTGTACATCTTGTGGGACAGACGTTATGGCTTGAGCTTACAACACACCCCATTGCCGTCATAGCAGCGCAAGTTCCACATGAACTTCTTCAAAACAGCACAATCCAACCACCTACGGGATGAGCAGTAAGTACATACATGCAATGTTACAGTTTCTGTATCAAACTAGCACATGCTTAGAAGCAGTCTCACACTAACACAGAACTTCATTTTAAACAGGCAATTTCACACACATGTACACAACACATACACACACATGCTCAGAAACAATCTCACACTAACACAGAACGTCATTGCATTTTAATTTTAACAGGCAATGCTATCAAGGATTTTTTAATACCTTTGATGCCAAGTTCAAAGGTGCCAAAAGAACTATAAAAGTGCACACCCTAGAACACCACATGTTGGATTGCATTCATTCCCAGCTCGCTGGATGTGGGTTGATGGGTGAGCAGGAGGCTGAGTCTATCCACTCCTAGTTCAACAGCCTTGCAGATACGTATAAAACCATCCCTGATCCAATAGACAGGCTGAAGTGCATTATGAAGGAACACTACTTAAAGGTCTCTCTTCAAATTCAGAGTGCCACACCTCCTAAACTTAAGCTTACGTAGATGCAATGCTCAATAACGGGTACTAATACCATATTTATTCTCATGTTTCTTCACAAGACAGCACAACCTAATGGATTCAAGAGTGTTTGATGGTTGGCTAAAATGTTGAAATGCATGGCATCGTGATTCAGGCAAGCCAGGTTAAGCTAGGTACATGTAGGTGAGGTCAATGGCGTCAAACATCGAGGAAATATTGCAATATTCCAAACGCCTACTGCGTGAGTTAGGAATCGCGGCACCACGAGTTTTATTGAAAATCTTACAGCCAAGACTATCTCAGTTATATTGTAAAAGTTTCAGGGTACTTCATAAGGGCGGAAAAAGTACCAGAGCAATGTGCATCACTTGACCTCAAACAACACACACAGAATTCGCGAGCGTATATATAACATACTATCCACAGAATATAACCGGCATTAACTCACATTGTTCAGAGCGCCAGACAATATAGAAGTAGGATCCGAAGTCAAAAGAAGAGTTCAAAACAGTCCTCGTGGTAAAAAGGGAGCATCTTAAGCCCATGTTGGTTGCTAAGGTCGTAATTAGGTCCGTTGCTATGAAAAAATTTCGTATCACGGGGCGTAGCCTTTTTGTCACAGGTTCAATGGAAATGAAACAGCCGTGCCGCATGCACGTGACACAACTTTATGACACAGACAGTTTACACTTGGCGGGAGGGAATCTTTCCTTCGCAGCAGGCTGCCGTTCTGTATTGTGAAGTGCTTCCACACCCAGCTTTGCGCATTCCTTGTGGTCGTACTGCTACATGTACAACACTCACTATCCACACTCCCTTCCGACATTAAATTAAGCAAAATTAGTGAGTGTCGCTATGAATAAAAGAGGTATCGTCGAGCCTCGACGATACCTAATTATAAACATCGCCGATTATCGATACCGGATGCGATACAGGATATGCATCTACGATCCTGAGATCGTTTCCGGATCGCGGCAACACTGAGTCAATATAATATATGGCTTAATAGTGTATTCGTTGCAATGCATAGGACACTTAGATTCCTCTTATTGGTATCGGGTAATCTGAGTATATAGGCCTCTTTTTAATTTTATTGATAGGTCTACCTTTGTTCTTTGGATACCTTAAACTCAGAGTTCTTCTTGTTAACGAGCCGCTTTCTTTGGCTTGGTCACCTTTGCTGAATTAGAACCGCCTGTTGTAAACGTATCTGCAGCTGTGTGCGTAGTCTGGCAACAGTAAATTAAGCGCGTGTGTGGGGTCATATTGCATACTGCTAGGCAACGAGAAATATCACCGGTAATGAATTGCACCTGCTTGGGTCATTTCACGGCATTTCATCACCAACTAACAACTTTAGGTCTTACTTGTATGAAAGGGCACGTTTGGAAATCAAATGCAACCTTTTGAAGCTAATCTAGTCTTCTTACGACGTTCCTGTCGCGAGTTCTACGTGATGAACGGAAGAAGAACGAAAAATTAAATGGCGGAATTTAGGCGCCTACTTGTCGCTCAAGGTAAACTGCACTGTTTAGCGAAGCTCACGTTATATGTGCACATCAGTCATGTTTGTGATAGATTATACACGAGCTGGGGAGTAAAGGCAACGCTTAGTTACCGTTTAAAACGCTCGATCCAAAACCACGCCCACCTAAGCAAATACGAAGGCAATCCTCCACTACCGTGGGTCCTGATAAAGCATGTAACCGATATACGAAATTTGCGTACGTAATATAGAAAGTTAGCTATATTAAAACCGTTTCCATTACAATGTTTCACGTATTATAATGTATCGTGCATGGTATGATTGGAACAAGTGGGAGTTTCATTTGTATTTTTAGTTTTGGCGGCTACGAAAGAGGAAAGCTAAGCAAAGAGAGGAATACCTCCTAAATCGAGACTATGAGTTAGAGTCCTCCCGAGTTCGGTACGATGCTGATGCTGAACAAAGGCGGGCGTCTGCTTGTGACATGTACAGAGCATCGAACCGAGCTTCTAAGAGGTGGCAACGGGAATAGAATTCTGTTGTGGTGCGAGCTTCTAAGTTGCGACGTTATGAACTGAACTCAGACGAGAAACGAGCTTCTAAGAGGGAAAGCTTGGTGCGCGAGTTTCGAACTAATGGAACAGCTGTAAATGTAACATAACTGTAAACATTGTGTTGCTAGGCAATAAACATGGGAATTACAATTAAAGGCTGGATTTTATCGTACAGTACAATTGTCTACATTGTACTACATGTACACCTATATACTAGTAGTCACTTATAAAAAAAAAAATGAATGAAACAAGATATAAAAAAAATTATCTCTGAGAAAGTTAGTGGTATATAGGATTTGAAGGCAATGGTGATGTAAAAAGGAAGGGAACAAGGGATTCAGTGGAGATATACAATAATTATTCCTATATTTAGCACTGAATAGAACGTCATTACAATCATGTTGCTAAATATAGGAATAATTATTGTATATCTCCACTGAATCCCTTGTTCCCTTCCTTACACACATACATACATGCATACATGCATACATACATGCATGCATGCAGTAGTCCATGTTACCTACAGAGTAATGGCCAGGCTGTACAGACAGTGAATAAAGGCAGAATATCCTTAGATGGCTCTACTGATCTACTGTGCAGCACCTTTACCATAGTGTAATTTCAGCCCAGCTAAAACACTGATGGGAAGGCCATTGCAGACAACTATGGTGATGCGTTTGTAAGGATAGAGATATATCCGTCGGACACTACTATCTGGGTCGTACTAATAAACTAAACCATTCAATTCACATGGGAGACTCAAAATCAGTGCATTAGCAGCCTGGTAGAATGGCACCCTAAAAGCATTATAACAGGAGATGCTAGCAAATGATATCATCCAGTCCATGCATATGGCCTCACCAACAGTTTTTTGACAAATGTGATGACAGCATTGAAGCTAGATGCAAGTTGCATACCCAATACCATGAATAGATGACACTCCGGTAAGTCTTGGCAACTCAAAGGGGTTCAGCATGTTGGACCTACTACTGGTAGGTGAGGCTTTGAAAATTGATCTTGTTTTGAGTGGGTGCAGTGAGATCAAGATGTTTTAGCATTCTTTCTCCGAACATATGAGGGTTCTCTGCCCCAGGTTCAATCTTCTTAACTTTGCAATCCCCTTTTTTATTGTTCTCATCAGTCCCTAGCTCCTTTTGACCATACACATGAATCACTGTATGGTACATTTAAATGCCTTTGGATGTATCTGGCAAACCTGAATTGATTTGGCTTTCTCCTCATTTGTGCCCATAGTTTCTTTTGTCTGGTGAAATTGTTTACGGCTATCATTACTTTTCCAACCACTGATATGTAGATCCTACACTTAGGACAAAGAAGGATACATTTTAGAATTTTGTCCTTATCATCGGTTGCACTCAGAGAATGCAAATCTATGGGGCATTCTGGTACATGTACTTAGTGGTAGACAGCTAAACTCATCATTGGCATTGGTCTTACCACAATTATTTTTCCCTTACAATTCTATAATTGGAATGCCACAATTTGATCTATAAAAGGATGCCAGATCCCTCTGTCAGATCAATTAAAGCTGACACATAACTGTGGTGCGGCAGCAGTGGTATCAGATAAGACCAAGCATGGTGAACAATCAGTTGCTTATGCATCAAGATATTTTCAGTTGAGAAGAGCTACCTATACTCTCACATAGACCAAGGACTAACAACCCTGATATTCTTGCACCTGTCAGCACAAGCAAATTTTAATCTTGGTAGTTGATATACTTTTCTCTAAATGAAGGGCTACACAGACAATATGATTTCATGATTTGAGAGTGATATTTGGCTCAAGGGGTGGTATTAAAGTGGTTTAGTTTGCACATGCCCATTGTTAAGCTATAGGGGAAGGCTGGGCAAAGTGGACAGATCGGGCAAAGAGAAAAACTCAAATTACTTTAAGACGTTCCATCATAAATTTATCCAATTTTGGCTCGCTATAAAATAGGTACTGACGGACAGAAGTGCAGTACAATTACTTAAATTGGTTAATAAATGTATAAGTTCAATTGTTCCTTACGATATTCGTCCGCGATAACCTTTTGTTTTATTCAATCATAACAAATGAGAGAAATGGTTGCATACACATAATGATGTTGCCTACCATCGCCTGTGATAAGCATATCATGACTTAATGTCTATTGTCCTGAATGTCCACCTGGGGGTACAATTGGACACCCAGGTGGACAGCATAAAATGTTTTTGCCGTTCGGTCACGGAAGGGACCTGACTGCATTTAACGGTACTGGCTTACAGAAAAAGTCTTTTCAGGATCGGGCCGAGATAAGTAAGGCTTAAATCCTTTCTGTACTCGTAAAATGACCCGTGCTAGCGGACTTATCCATTACGCTCTGACCGATCCGCACGGAGCGTAATGGATAGGTCCGCTAGCACAGCTCGTTCTACAGGTACCAAAAGGATCTAAGCCTTTCTTATCTCGGCCCAATCCTGAAAAGACTTGTACTATACGCCAGTACCGTTCAAT
The DNA here is from genome assembly GCA_949361645.1 of Spongilla lacustris. Lineage (NCBI taxonomy): Eukaryota > Metazoa > Porifera > Demospongiae > Spongillida > Spongillidae > Spongilla > Spongilla lacustris. The sequence goes on along the minus strand of OX442417.1, from coordinate 3,340,093 downwards.
GCCAGTAGGTCCCTTCCGTGACCGAACGGCAAAAACTTTTTTTGCTGTCCACCCGGGTATACAATTGTACACACCCGGGTATACAATTGTACCCCCAGGTGGACATTCAGGACAATAGACATTAAGTACAACTGCTTATGAATCGACAAATATGTTCAAGTGCCACCCTACGGGCAAAGTGGATAGGGCAAAGTGGATAACTTGTTAATAAAACTTTCATTGCTGTGGTGAGACGGCCAACATCCTATTAAGCTAGCCCTCTTTGTCTGTAATGATTTTTGTGCATGCTCTAAGTATATATGTATATATTACCATAGACGAACAGCTCAAATGATGTGTAACTACGCGATGTTCGCTCGCAGCCATAAATGGTGAGCAAAAGCCGAGTATTATTGTCATGACTCGTGAATCAAAAATTCGAAAGACAATAAAACACGGCACGCAAATGAATGGCACGTAACATGGAATAGCATTTAAGATGCCTAGATACGTCGAAGTGCCATATTGGTCGCTTTTCGCTTTGCCCGGTCAAATCTAAAAGAGACAAAACTGATCGTGTTGTGAAAATCAATTATAATAAATACAATGTATTTACAAAAATTATAAAATTGAATGCAACTACCCACTGGTATGAATTTACTAGGAGAAAAGTTATTGAGGTGCTGTGCATTTAAATTTAACACCATGCACTAGTACCTTCAAATAACCAACTTCACGTAGAGAATGTTTTCATTTACTTTTTTCATTGTTTGTATTCATAACTCGATGCTTTTAAGAATCAATTTAGGATGGACAGTAATGAAATAAGTACACAGTTTCAAATGGCCATGTAAATCTGCTACTTTAACTTAGGTACAAAATCATAATAATAATGAACGCACTGAATTTAGCAAAGGGAAGAGAATATGTTTCCCCTTTCCCACTTCCCCAGTACCTTGAAAATGCAAGTGCTGCTCAAGGATTGATAGTGCAGGTTGCAATTATGATACAGTAAATGAACACTGGTTACTAATATAAATAATGAAATAAATATAAATGTACCCTGCTGCTGCAAGTACAACAATAACAATAAAAATACATGTACACAATTATCTGTGATCAACAGGAAAATCAGCCTATAATGTGACTCTGCCCTCATGTACTGCTAGGGCCTGATCACAATAAACTGGGTGGTGGTAATAATACCTTCTTCTTCGCAGGCATTTTATTGCAGTATGGCAAGACTGATGACAACATGTTCAGGTGGCCATAGATTTCAGTCAGCGCTTTGGGTTTGGGGGTGGCCGGCCGATGGCAAGTAGAGAGGTGACAGGGATAAAAAACACTCTGAGCCTCCATCCCCCAGTTACCATACATTTCTACAGCTAGGAAAATACATGTCCACCCTAATTCCTGGCATCTGGTGTCATTGGTTGTGTGACAGAGTAACAAGTACTCTAACACTAAATATGATATCGCATACACTTATACAGCTTATATATGTGATGTTCTATAGACTATAGTATACCATAACTCATTAGCATGTACTCATTAGCATTGAGCATGTACAAAGGGGTCGTTCCATGAATAGACATCACTTGTTACATATGCTCCCTCCCTCTGAGAATTCGTCTCGAATTAAAATCACAATCGATCAGGTGTTCTTCTTATCCTGTCTGGATACCGTCGAGCGGGGTCAGCCACAGGTCCAGGTTCTTCGTCACGCTCAACGGCGACCGCAGGACCTGGTGCTGCATCTTCTTCCGATACCAACTCTAAAGTGAGACCTGCAGATGTTGGGGGTGGGGCTGGAGGAAATTCTGGTCTACCATTTCTTTGTCTTCGGGCTGGCAACCGGATGTCTTTTGGACATGTTTTCAGTCTGTCAAAGTGCACTACTGTAGACTTGTTGTTTCTTGTATGTTGTATCTGGTATGTGACATCCGAGAGTTTGCACTGAACACGGTAGGGACCAGTCCAGGGTCTCAAGAGCTTCCTGGACTCTCCCACAGAGAAGGGATCACCATGAATTTTCCGGTTATACAATTGCCGTTGGTGACACTGCTTCATAGATACATTCTTCCTTACCACCTCAAACGCCCTCAAAAATGCTTTGCTTTGGTTCTGCACATACTGCCCATATTGTTGGTGTGCTGGCACCTCCGAAGTAGGCTGTTCATGGCCTATGTCTATAGGCAGGCGCGCTTCCCTACCAAACATGAGGTAGAAGGGTGAGTAGCCTGTTGTGCTCTGTACACTAGTGTTGTAGGCCAAGCACACCTTACGTAGATTCATGTCCCATTCTGATTGATGATGTCCTGATGAAGTAGAAAGCAAATTTAACAGTGTCCTGTTGAAGCGTTCTACAAATCCATCAGACTGCGGATGGTAAGAGGTAGTCCTACTTTTCTCAATCTTAAGAAGGTGACACAATTGCTTGTCAATTTCCGATTCAAACTGCCTGTCCTGGTCAGAGTGCAACTTTTCTGGCAGGGAAAAGTGGCAGAACATTTCATCAAGTAGTTTCTGTGCAATAGTAATGGCCTCTTGATTCGGGATTGCATAGGCTTCTATCCATTTTGTGTACTTGTTTACAGACTAGGTCTGGGGAAGAGGCCCAAGGATGTCTACAGCCACCATTTGCATGGGCGAACTAACAACAATACTCTGAAGGGGAGCCTTGTTCTTAGGCGCTGGGGTATTGCCGCTGGCACATGCAGCACATGTTCTGCACCAATCTCTGACCGAATTCCAATAGCCAGGCCAATAGTGTGCGAGTTTCAGCTTCTAGAAGGTTTTCTCTTCTCCCAGCTGTCCTCCACATAAGCAGGGCCGTAGGAACGAAAGAAAAAGTGGTCCGGCTAATGCATGCGTAAGTAGGGGTGGGGTCTGGGGCGGAGCCCCAGCCTTTTTTTTTTTGGTTTTGTTTTGTACGATTTGGTGCAAAATATGCAATTGCGAATTGATGAAAACAGATCTGATCAGTGTGTAAATGCGAGAACTATATACAGTAAATGCCACTGAAGAACTCGTTGAAGCATGAAACAATGGATAGAGCTATTAGAGCATCACTTCTCTCTTTAGGTTATTGCATTTGTGACATACTTGAACGAAATAAGGCGGTATGCTTTCACTCTTCTCAGATCTGAAGCACTGCATGCATGCGCTCACTAATAGCTTTGGTAGCAGGGCTAACAAAAATCAGTGCTAATACAGGTAAAGACTAAAGCAGTCTCAGTCTAAAGCAGTCTCAGACTAAAGCAGACTCAGTCTCGTAATGCAACCAAGACTACTTTGTAGCCTATGATTAAATGCTCTCTTCACCAGTCTTGATGGAAGCCAGAAGGCTCTGCTTTTCCAACAGCTGGGCAACCTTGTGGGCTAGAAGAATGCTCAAGCTAAGAATTCGTGAATATAACTCTGATGCATTCAATGACGGCGCGTCTGGCAGTTTATATACAATTACAAAAATTTCACACCGGCTTCATAGTTTCCTGTAGGTATATGGAGACTGAGCAGAACACCCGCACGCATTAGCCATTAACACCATGATATATATACATAATTATAATTATAATTATATATATATATATGCGCATATGCATAAATTAATGTGTAGTTATAGTACTACATGTACATACAGTGCAGTGTACACTAACATTCATGATTGACGCAACTGTAGCTGGTACGCGTACGCGGCCCGGTAAAGAGTTATGCAAAAGATTAATTAATTAACGATTAATAATTTTTCGTTCGGGTAAAAAACTGGTCCGGCCATGGCCTGACCGGCCGGAGTGGCTGCTACGGCCCTGATAAGCCATCATGTGTCTCTTCTAACACCCTCTTTCTCAGACTAGCAGGAACCAGCAACTGATACCGAATTCCAGAATGGTTCTTACTGTCAAAATACTTCCGGTACATCACTCCCTCACGCAATGCCAGCTGGTCCCAAATCTGGCAGAGTCTTCGAAATTCGATGCACTTTCCTTCCTGTTCCTTTAAAAAAGGTGGAATGTTAGCTTTCCTAGCTTCAATCAGAAGTTTCCACTCGTTGTTCTGTGCTTGCATCTTTTTTATCTCCTTCATGTTCAGTCCGGAGATTTGTAGAGCTGCTACCGGCAACACAACCACTTCCTCTCCTTGCTCCTTCGCAAGGCCACACTGAGTACACGGCAATCTGGATAGAGCGTCGGCATTGGTGTGACGCAGGCCCTTACGGTGGATGATCTCAAATTCGAACTGCTGCAGTTTTTCCAGCCATCGGGCGACTTGTCCTTCTGGTTCTTTGGTTCGGTAAAGCCATTGTAAGGAACTGTGATCAGTTCGTAGTTGAAAACTGTGCCCCAGCAGGTATATGGACGGAAGTAAAGGGTGAATGTGACCACCGCAAGAAGCTCCTTTCTGGTTGCACAATAGTTGTGTTCCACTATAGCCAGTAGTCGGCTCCCGTAAGCTATAACCCGCTCTTGTCCCTGACTGTCCAACTGTGATAAGACAGCACCGATGCCTTCGTTACTGGCGTCTGTGTCCAGTATGAAAGGCTTAGTGAAGTCTGGGTACACCAAAATTGGTGGTGATGACAGTAGATTCCTCAGAAGGTCGAAGGACCTTTGGCATTCAAGGGTCTGTCACGGCTGATTTTGTCCTATCCTGAAATGGTCCTAGGACCGTTTCAGGCAGCCTATTTTGGTCCGGCGGACTATTACAGGCTTTGCTTAATTTGGTCCTAGGACCAAAACAGGCTGCCTCATTTGGTCCTACGCTGCTCATTTTGGTCCTATATAGGCGGACAAAAGCAAGCAGCCTGATTTGGTCCTAGGACCGAAACAGACTGCCTAATTTGACTCTACGCTGCTGTTATTATACAGGCGGACAATAACAAATTCAAACTGATTACTTCACGCAGAATAAGTAATTGTACCCCACCCATAGCTTAGTGGTATGACAAACATTTGTGGAAATATGACACTACAAAAACCAGGCTGATGGAGTAGCCTGTTGAGGAGAGTCTAGGCATTGTGATGGTGGAGTGAACTGCCTTTTACAACCTTTCCTTTCTTCAGCTCCTTGGTACCATTAAGGAATAGATTGGCCCTGGCATGTTTAGCATCATTCTGCTGATTTTGCTTTTTCTAAAGACCGTGGCAATAAAAGAGCAAATAAAAACAAGTTAAGTATACCAACATTTTATACCTGTGCAGAAAGAATGTCTTTCTTGACAATTTGCAACATTTCCTGCCTTTCACTGCACAACACCGTCATGTGCTCAGGCACATTTTCCTGGTTGGCAACACGAAACAGAGCTGTTGAGATTGTGTAGCAAGTGGACTCAGACGTGTTGTAAGTAGACGTTCTAAATCAATAAATTCATCACACTGTTCTTTCAATCCTGTAAGTGATTTAGTGCTTTAACAAGCATCCACATACTCACATACAAATACACCCCCATGTGGACATACCTATTACTATATGATACCATGTTGTATATACAGGATGCAGTTCATAAGTAACTACCAGTCTTGCAGAATTCCTTTGACACACTTCACATGCAGGATGATACTATTAGAAAATATCAATTCCAAGCAAAAAGAGCCTACCAGTTTAATGATTTATTTATTAAGCCTTTTCCATGTGCATCATTCTCTTACCCTCTGAATTGTTCTTTTTATGTCCCAACGTCCAGAGGTAGGGTCACAAATCAGCTTTACAATCTGTGTTTTGAGTAATTACATGTAAGTGTCACTGACTGTGGCTTTTCAAATTATGCACAGGATAAATTTCATGCATAGTGGATTGTTAATAAAGCTGGGTAGATTAGCTCCCTATATTTTTGCTATCCTTACAAGTGATTTAATAGCGCCCTATGCCTAATGGTTGATGAAACCATGACCCGAAACTAGTTTGGTGTAGCCCAACCTTCGCATACTGCCAGAAGGTCGGGTACCAAACCCGCTCAGTTTTTATACAAGTTGCAACTGGGATTGCAGTCGAATAAGAATGCAGCATTTCAATGCAGGCAATTATCACCTAATCAACATACGCAATCAATGCACAAGAGAGTTGTATGGAGAGAACCGTAGTGCAGTGTGCGATTGAAACGGCCATGACCCTAGGCTACTCTTCAATGAAGCCTGAACAGGTAGAAGAAACTGTGGCTCAAATTAAAGGCAGGGATGTATTTGCTATTCTACCCACGGGTTTTGGTAAAAGCCTTTGTTATGCTTGCTTGCCAGTGGCACAAATTGTAGCTTCATCACTGATGGCAAGTTAGATGATCCTGTAGTTGCAGTGCGCATGCATGCCTGAGCCAAAGCCACATGACAAGCTAAACATTAAAGCTTATAGAGTACTGGAACTAAGAACTAATTACCAGCGATGTAGGCAGCATACTTTTGCTCATTGTACACGGTTGTTTATCAGTACGAATTAAAGCCCCCTTGTGGTGTAAGACCATTTACAGATAAGAGCACGATTATCTTATTGTACCATGTGGTATTATTTGTGAGCACCTTACTGTAATACGTCTGTACAAAAACGGTGTGGGTTTTGTTTTGTACCCGACCTTCCGCTAGTACTAGTACGCGGCTACGCCCAATTAACTAATCCGAAACCACACGCCTTACGTGCCAGCTAGGCTTCTTAATTGTAAAAGAAAACACAGTAAGCAGCTGGTCTCTATTCAGCAACTACTAGATAGCAACTCAACAGGTTAGAAATAGATATAGCCAAATATAACGCGGCTCGCTACTGGCGATCAATATCATCTCTGTGCTACAACGCATCCTTTCTCTCACTATAGGCTAGATTTGGTTAATAGCTTACCACATATCTCCCTTTCCGATCCGTCTTCTTTTTCCTCCAGAAGATCGTCGTCGTGTCACAATATCGAAGATGGGACCAAAAAGTGAAATCGGGCGATCAATTTTAGTCCGCCCATTTCCGGTTGCCTATTTTGGTCCGGGCGGACCAAAATTAGACGCGGACCGAAATATTCGTGACAGGTCCACCGGAATGGCGCAGCACTCCGCTCTGTCAACTTGTGCAACGGCTTGGCAATTTCGGCAAAGTTCTTAATAAATCTCCGGTAATAGTTTGCAAATCCCAGGAACTGTTGGACTTCTTTGACGTTCCTAGGCTTGACTTTTGTTGTCTTCTCAGTGTCTGCCTCAATGCCATTCTTGGATACTATGTGGCCCAAATACCTAACTTGTTCACTTAAGAAGAAACATTTGTCTGGTTTGACCTTCAGACCTGCCTCCCGAATGCGAGCAAAAACCTGTTCCATGTTTTTAAGTGCTCCTAAAAGGTTTTTCCCATAATAAGAATGTCATCGATGCATGTAGACCAGGCAGTTTGACCATTTTAGACCGGTGAGAACCAGGTCCATAAGTCGTTGAAACGTCGCCGGAGCGTTGCACAGCCCGAACGGCATCACTTTAAATTCGTAGAGTCCTTCCGTAGTACTGAAAGCTGTTTTCTCCCGAGACTCATCTGCAAGTTCCACTTGCCAGTATCCGCTAGGCGCTAGCCAGGTCCAGGGTAGAAAACAACTGCGACTGTACTTGTGCATGATAGTGTCTCCAGGGTGTCATCAATGCGCAGTAAAGGATAAGCATCTTTACGCGTAACTTCGTTCACTCTGCGAAAGTCTACGCAAAACCTCACTCCACCGTTCTTCTTTTTAGCCAAAACTATGGGAGATGCCCACACGCTGGACGACGGCTGTATGACATCACTTTGTTTCATCTGATCCAGCAACTCCTTGACGACTTCTCTGTGGGCAGGAGGAACCCTTCGCTGATGTTGACGAATTGGTGGCGCCGTTCCAGTGTCAATGCTGTGTTTCAGCTTTGTTGTGCGTCCCAGTCTGTCACCTGGGCAGGTAAATATGTCAGCGTACTGCAATAGTAGCAAGGCTGGTTCTCTCTGCTTGTGTCGTGGATGTCGAGGATTCAGCTAAACGTCGTAGAATCTCTCTCTTTTCTGGTGTCACTTCGTCACCGGGGTCCGCTTGCTCACGAGAAGAGATTGTTCCAATCTGACATTCGTCAACTTCCTACAACTCTCCCAGCTTTGTCCCTTTGTGGACGATGATCGGCTGCTCCCCTGTATTTAGTAGGCGAACTGGAACTAAGTCCGTTGATGATTTTAAGACTGCCCTGGCCGCAATGACGGACTGGTGTGGGCTGAATGGTTGTCCCTCCAGAAGCCAGAGGCCTGAGGGAAGAGAATGAGCACAGCAAAAAAAGTTTGGTGGATTTCACTCAAAACGGCTTACTATATCACTCAGAATCAGGATTTGGAGTGATATAGTTAGCCGTTTCACTAAACTTTTTTTGCTGTGAGAGTTTCCTGTTACTTCTACCTCACTTCTTGGTGGTATCTTGATGGTGGTTACTAGTCGGACGTCGCGCTTGATGAATGCCCTGTGGAGCATTTGAATGACCTGGCCATCTGCTAACGTCAAGGTGTTCGAGTAAAGGTCAATAATACACCTGTTGTGCCGGAGGAAATCTATGCCCAAGATTCCTTCTGTTGAGAGGTTATCCATCACGGCGACGTACAATGAGACCAACCCATCCTCAAACCTCAGTGTAACCTTTGCTCCACCAAGTATCTGTAACGCAGAACCATCGACGCTGACCAATCGAGGTCCAGTCCACGTTTCTAGTGCCACTCCAGATAGACGACGCCATACGCTGCTGTGTAGAAGCGATACCGCTGCGCCCGTGTCGACGAGGAAGTTAATCCCGACCCCCTTCAGATTGGCATACAGAAAAAACGATTCATGGGAAACATTGGAGATCACTACAGTGTCACGAATATTATCGTGTTGAGCCTTGTGTTCTGACCCTTCGACGCCGTCAAGGGTTTCTCGTTTCCCTGGTCCTGATGAGTGTTGTCACAAAAATGTGCCGTGTGACCTAGGCGTCCACACGTCCAGCACCTTGGAGGGCTTCTCGTCCATCTTGCTTGACCCCGGCCCTGTCGCTGTTCCCTACCCTTCAGTTGCTCCTCCAACATCTTCAGTTGCTCCTCCAACATCTTCAGTCAGTTGGACTATCGCTTCCTTCATCCCGTGCACGTCTTTCTCTGCCCCCACTCCGGCGACCGCTCGTTCTTCTGAAACTTCTGCATTAACAACTGCAATGCTTCTTGCCTCTGTATTTGCGTAGCATTCCATTTCTAGCGTTGCGCTGACAGCTTCGTCCAATTCAAAAAGGCGGGACGCTTTTGTTTAACGCTGAAGGCAACTTGGGGATTGTCTATATGCGTGACAGAAAGACATTGAGAGCGAGATGTTCCTTGGCCTTTTCTTCCAGATCGGGATAACCCTTGTGGGCCAGTTCTCTCAGTTTGTCGGCGAGATCTGCCCACCCTTCATCTTTCTTCCTCTTCACCGTCTGCAGCTCAGCTCTGTGGCGTTCCTTTCTGCAAGATGGTTCGAACCGCTCTTGTAGGCGCTCATTAGCGCTACTGTAATCGGCTGCATCTTCCGATGAAAACCTCTGGAGAGCAGCTTGCGCGCGTCCAGCCAGCCAGACCTTAAGCCACTGCAGCTTGCCTGCCGCATCCCACTTGTTCAACTCTGCGATGTTCTCGAAGTGGAAGATCCACTGGTCCCAGCTGCCTTCGCCCGTAAAGAGTTCGGGAATAACCAAGGGTCGGCTCATCCTGCCGACTACGCCAATGTGACAGAGTAACAAGTACTCTAACACCAAATATGATATCGCATACACTTATACAGCTTATATATGTGATGTTCTATATAGACTATAGTATACCATGACTCATTAGCATGTACTCATTAGCATTGAGCATGTACAAAGGGGTCGTTCCATGAATAGACATCACTTGTTACAGTTGCATTCTTTCTACTTTCAGCAGCATAGGTTGCTGCTGCCACAGATGCACTGGCACTCTTCAAGGTTACTGGCGTAAGGGGTGAAGCGACAGTAACATCAAAGGATGCATGCTTTCCTCTTTCCCATCCCTGAAGAAGGACATCTGCAGGGTGGGAGTTAACATATATAGTCAATAGTTAAGCCATACCGCAATTCAACCCTCACAGAAAGTTAGGCCTTACGGCAAAAGTTGGCAAAGATATCCCACAAGTGATTGTGCCTTGCAACCACATCCCCACCATGCCTGTAGGAGGCTGCATGGTGAACTAGAGAGGGTCAAGGGCAATATCAGTACAATGAGAACACAGAGAACCTCTTGAGGTGTCAAGAACCCCAACCACCATGCTAGTGACATTCAGCAGAGTCAAGATGCAGTTCCAGGCTAGTAGAAGGAATGACTGAGATCCAAGAACCCACATGAGGGGCAGAAACAGTAAGGATCTTAGCCTTATTCACTGGAGAGGTGGATGATTGCAGGGATTGGAAAGCATGCGTATCCAGCTTCTTAGACAGAGCTCTTTGTGGAGGGGCCCGAGGTGAGCAAGAAGTGATTGACTCATGAGGGGGAAACTACATATGTATTGAAGTTAGTCACAGCCCGAAGCGCAGTGGGACAGTTAGGGTGTGTAACCGGTTATCAGGTTATTCGGGTTATTCGGATTTTCGCATAAACCTATCCGTTCGAAAAGTCATTTAGCATTACTCGGAAAAATCGATTATTGTATTTGTTCTATTCGTTTGTGAATCTCCCTTCGGAGGTACTTAGGTATTCGTCGTCGGCATCGACAATTCGCCCATTATTCGAATACCTTTTTATGACGATATCCGGATACGCGTTTACGATATTATATTACAAGTACAACAATAATTACTTCTAACTTAAAACGTAACGTTAAATAACGTCACTGTTGTTATTACTATACTACGTGGGGACAAGATCTATGCAGTTTACATGTACGGGCAGTTACTAATTCGAACTAGCCAACAGATCTCCCTCTTCACGAGTCATATGCATGACGACGGACAGCTCCAGCTACAAATCAACACAGCAAAAAAAGTTTGGTGGATTTCACTCAAAACGGCTTACTATATCACTCAGAATCAGGATTTGGAGTGATATAGTTAGCTGTTTCACTAAACTTGTTTTGCTGTGAAAGTTAGTTCGCTTAATGCATTTCGAACTAGCTGGTTTCTTGCATCAATCTCTGTGAGCTGATATTGCCGCGATCGCATTTAGGCCTACTTAGTTACTAGTATTTGCTATGGTGAAATGGAGGCTGCATGGCCGGTGGTTCATAAACTTCATCTGTGGTTCTACTCTCTTGGCATCATAGATAATAGAATAAAGGGATTGGAAACGGTAAAGATTACGGGATTCATCCGCATTTCGTAATTCCGTAAATTTGTGTTCCTAAGGCAGCGTTGTGTCTGCTATACATGTATACGATCCTTTGAAGCGCTATTTTGATGACGAGATGGAGTTAGACACTCATAGAATGAAGCTGTCTAAAAAATCATACATGTACTTGACCCAAGTGCCAATGACCACCATGATGGCAAGCGCGCACGAAAGCTTTGCCGAGAAAGTAGATAGAAACTTTATGCTCTTTAAAACACTTTCTTTGAAGGCTTCCAGTTTTTTACGATTCCCCATTGATTTTGTTGTTGTTGGGATTTTCTCTTCCTATTCTTGCGCGATCGACCCAACGAAGCTTGCTAGCTATTTGCTATACTGTAACACATACACAACATACAAGAGATATTGATCACGCCACTCAATATGTATGTCTGATTCAATATAAGCACTCAAATACTCTAGAATCCAAACCACTTTTCTGGGAAAATTACACAAAAGTTACGCTTTTTGGACATCATAAGCGGACAAATTCCCGATCTACGACGTCAAACCCCTTCATACAGACTCCTAAACATTACAACGCCACACCAACTACTACGTACTCTATATGTGAACTCATAAAATGGATTTACAATGTTGCTAGTGTCCAGGAAAATCACACAACCACTACCCGATCAGGTTGCAGCTACGATCGCGTCTGCCTCAGCTGAGACGTCTGTAAAAGAATAGCTATATGCTTTTTGGGGGTCAAAAAGGTTGCTCTCATACAGTAAAAAGTTAAACGACACTAAAGATGCTCTTTAAGGAAGGATGCTCAATAGCTCACACGCCCACTACAAGATTCTATGCGAAGCACGGTCATGTAACGGAACGTGACATCACGTCACGTAAATGTATATACCGTTTCCAATCCCTTTATTCAGACCTCAGCGTGGTAGGTCAGGACACGCCCATCTAGGTATGTGGTTAGGCCAAGCGATTTAGACCTATGTAAGTAGCTGTGGTAGTGTGCTGAGTGCATCTGGTGTGATGTGGGCTTCAGGTGTTGTGGTTTAGCGGTATCTGGTGTGATGTGTACATTTAGGTGGCTCAGTGAGCAGAAAACCTGAATAACCTAGATATTCGGCTGGCAAATTGTTAAAACCTATTCGGAAAAATCGATTTTCTTTTTTCAAGTATTCGGAAAATCGATTTTCTGATCCAGAAAAACCTGAACAATCGATTAGTGTTTTAAAAGTATTCGGAAAAATCGATTTTCATTATTCAGGGGAGGTTACACACCCTAGGGACAGTGCACAGCAAGGAACCGATGTACTGAGTTGTGCTTGCTGCGAATTTGGGTCAAGGACATCCACTGCAATGCAGGAGTAAAGCATAGCCTTACTTCCTCATCAAAGAGCTTAAAAGATAGTCAGCACAATGGCTTGGAGGAGTGACTCATCCAGAACTGCCTGCCTGGAAACCACATTAAAGGCATTTGACATGTCCACCTTAAATACTTCAAAGTCACCACTCAGCCAGTTATCTTCAATGCATTTCTTTAAGCTGTGCACAATCTTTTCTGCACCTGCTTTACAAGCTACCCCAAACTGAGAGGGTTGGAAGAATGAGATCCTATCCTTTAGGGATGTAAAGGTCTAAGAATGGGGAGGATGGCAAAGGCAGGACTAAGTGTTATGGCATCAGAAGTTACTTTTGGAGCCACTGGAGGTGGGCAGGATGGATGCTTGCCCTTCAGCAAGTGCCACGTTGTGTCAGTCACCACTGGATAGAAGCATTTAGCAGGCTTTACCCATCATCATTCCTGAACGGCCAAGTGTGACAGCAGAATTAATCACCTTTCGGTAGCTCTTATGTGCTGGGGTCTCTTCTGTGGTGTTGTGGCTACTTGCATGAGTTGTTGCCATTGTCCAAATGGTAGCCAGATCATTTCTCAACCACATGTTGCAAATAGACTCTATGGACATGTGTGGATTGTGGTTTCCTTTGTGCGTCAAGGAGGGGAGGACACACTTATAGCTTCAACCAAACCTCTTCAGAATTCAATACCTGAGGGCATCGACAAAGGTGGAAGGCATGCCTGGAGTTGGCTACTAGTTGAAATAAGTAGGTCATGATCCCGTAGCCACTCCGACGGAACTCCGACATGAATAATTGATGAGGGGGAGGGGCGCGCGTTTCGCGCGCGAAAATTTTTGTGGTGTGCATTCCTATTTTTCCACAGATTGTACATACAGGGGGATTGTATGTATGCTACGTGTATTGACACGTGTAGTACGCTAATATACATTAATTATATTCATTTACAGGTTCGAGGGGGGGGGGGGGGGGGGGTCTGGACCCCCCCCCCCCTGCGTCCGCCCTTCACCTGCCCAACTTGGTTCCTCCTTCCGCTTACCATAAAAATAACTTGGTTAATCAATTAATTAATTATTTTACATGATAGGCTAAATGTGGCGCCCACGCGCACGGCCCGCAACAAACTGCAGTCAGAGTGGCGGATCCGGGGCACGCCAAAATTATACATGGCGGTATATGTCTCGTCTAACTTTCCAGGAAGGTTAACTCGCAAGCCAGACGTACTTCGTATTCGAACCGCACAACGCCGTCTGTCGGCGGACTCGCTAGCTCAAGCCGGACCTATACTTCGCAACGCTTGCTTCCAAACTTCCGTAGTAGTCTCGTACTTGTGAGTTATAACTAGACTCTGGAAACAAAAAAGTAATTCTTGTCATATTTACTATGTTCAGTTGCATGTTTCTACGCAATTATGCGATGTTTTGTGACTTCAACATTGCAAAAGTTGCAAAGCTCCTGGGGCTCCGCCCCAGACCCCGATGTGGGAGCTTACAGCGCTCCCCTAGCTGGGAGGGAAGGCCCCTCCCCCACTAGTTAGTTCCACCCTCATTGTTTCCCGAACCCTCCCATCTCCCGACCAGCCTACGGGCCTGGCCTATACTTCATGGCCGAAGCTAATAATGTGTGTTGTTGAATTTTTAGTTTTCAGCTTTAAGTAAACACATGCGGTAAAAACCAAACTTATATTTATTTGTTGTGTGCAACAACTCTCAACTCCTCTGCAAGCAAAGGAGGACTGACACTTAAATGCACACAGAATGAAAGCTCAAATGAAACAAAAGAATACAGTCTGGCAACTTGAATTTATAATTATTATCCATGGTCATTTGCCACTGCATCGTACAATGTCTTCTGGCTGCTGTTCTTCCGGACAGTTAGAAGTAGGTGGAGGTAATTATATAATTCTGTTGAACATGCAGTTCGTTGGTAGCAACTTAAAATCAATGCTACATGTAGGTTCAGGGAAGTTCTCTGCAGAACAGTTAGCTGTTTGCAACCTGATACCTATCGCAAGTTGAGGTTAGTGAACTGGGCCTGTATCTTTGGTTTGCTCATTACCACCGACCTAGCTGAATTTTATCCCGCGTCAGAGATATTAGATATTTAGATGCCTGCCTAAGCATGTACGCGATATAACAACTGCAAGATATAATCGTCTGCGGTACATGTATGTGCATACAGAATATGAATATGAATTGATTTATCAACCGATGGCCGAGTGCCAGCATAGATAATAGAATAAAGGGATTGGAAATGGAATATACATTTAAGTGAAGTGACGTCACGTTCCATTACATGACCGTGCTTCGGATTGAATCTTGTAGTGGGCGTATGAGCTATTGAGCATCCTTCCTTAAATAGCTTCTTTAGTGTCATTTAACTTTTTACTATGTGAGAGCAACCTTTTTGACACCCAAAAAGCATATGGCTATTCCTTTACAGACGTCTCAGCTGAGGCAACAGCAATCATAGCTGCAACATGATCGGGTTATGGTTGTGTGATTTTGCTGGACACTAGCAACATCCAACATGAGTTGCCACATAAATTCTTGGTGAAGTGATTTTGCCACATTTGTGCCCCCTCAACTCCATTTTAATGAGCTCACAAATATTTGCATGTTGCCTCATCACTACTAAACCTAAACTGTATCAGTTATGTAAATGGTTTCACATAAGAAAGGCTCTGAACCAGCAGTATGGTACCTTATCCCAGATAGAATTTTAATACCACATCTGTTGCAAAGTACATGTAGGTCTTATTAAAGTGCCCATCATTTCCATGCCCATGGTACCCTGTTGGAACGACTCTTGTCCCTGTTGGAGTGAAGTGTAGTAACTGCATCCATGTTGGAGTGACTGTGCCCCTGTTGAATAATTGTGGACGACCATGCCACTGTGCCCCTGTTTGAGTGACTGTGCCCCAGTTTGAGTGATTGATTGTACACCTATTGAAGTGAAGTGGAGTTACTATTCCAATATTGGAGGTGACTGGCATTGGTAGTTTGGTAGTAATGTTTTTTTTTTTTTAAATTTAATGCACGAAAAGTAGTTACATGAGCAAAAACTGAGACATTGCACACTGTAGGGTGTGTAACCAATGATTCGAGTTATTCCAATATTCGCAAACACCTACCTATCCATTTGAATGGTAATTTGGAATCACTCGGAAAAACTGATTAGTCGATTTTTTCCATTCGAAATGACCAGTTTGTACATCTTCATTCGAAGGTACTTAGGTATTCGTCGTCCGCATCGACAATTCGTCCATTATTCTAATACCTTTTTATAATGATATCCAGATAGAATCGCAATATTTATAATTTGACGTACGTGGGGAGGAGTTGAAAAAAATTGGTAAATAAATTTACTAGCTATCAGCTCTCCAACTTGAAGATGACAGACATCTCCTGTTACAAATTTAGGACGACTTTATGACAGAGATAATGGGCTTTTATTCTACATCAATCTCTCTGTGCTGATGTCGCAATTGCACTAGGGTCTGCATCCGGATAGTGAATAAATGACGGATATTACGGATTCCACCTTGTTATTATTAATCCGTTATCCGTTATCCGGCCTGGTCCAAATGCGGATTGACGCGGATATTTTGCGTAATGGAATCCGATTGATTCGGCTCAAATCAGCTGAAGTTTTGTAACTTTAGTTTTATATTGTTTAATCCTTATAGGGTTGTATGTAGTGTTTGCACTGCAGTCTCTCTGGTCAGACTCAGATTACATGAATTTACATCTATTGGTAAACTATAATCAAGAATTGGGCATGACGGAGTCACGGGACTGGAGCATTAATCCAGTTTTGTCATGTGGTTTCTGAATGGCATCTATGGCGACAGAAGCGAAGAGCTTGAAAACAGGTGATTTTATGCTGTCAAGTGGGAGGAAGAAATTGAAGGAGAAGTAACTGAAACACAGTGGTTGCTAGTGCGCTTGCGTAATCGTAACGAAGAAACTGGTTCATGGGAGGTGTTTGGTTAATCAGGAAGGACGGTTGTTACACCGTAATTGAATTTGTTAATTGTTATCCACACTTTAATTACATGCATGCGAACTTGTTTTCAGCATCCTCACCTTTAAGTGCATATATCAGTCAATATGACTTATATTGATTTATATGCCATGCATTAAGAATTCCAGAGCAACTTCTAAAAACATGGTGTGCAATGCGAAATCCAGATAATAACCGCATAATCCGGATATCGAAGTTCGGAATAAAATTTATTTCGGTATCCGGATAGATAATTTATCGATGGTTGCAAACCCTAAATTGCACTTAGTTATTAGATTATCTCTGCTAGCATTTTCAAAACTCGTGAAATGCATTATGCCTACAACCATGCGGGCGTTAAAATACATAGTAACAAGTTCATAACATGGAACACTATAATACACGGAAGTGTAAGTCATGCAGTATAAAATCTTTTCTATTAATCAAAATGAACTTTGAAAAAAGTGCAATGGATTGTTCATGCTTATAGGAACTTGAATAACATTATTTTATTGATTAAAACTGTAAAGATTTATACTTTTAGTTTTTTTTATTCTTTCTGGTGTTTCCGACCTTTAATATTGGCACCACAAATCGCAGTTCCTCAAATCTACATAGCTCATTTTGTCGTTATTCCTTTTAGCATATATCAGCTGCTTATACTCTAAACAGCATGCATGTTCCCCCAAAGAATAGAAAAAGTGCCAAATAGTACAGTAAGTGATGTACACACACGCTTTGTGTGGGGGAGTGGTGCGGCTTTAAACTAGAATATTATATGTATGCTACATTCGCCACTGCATGAATTAACAGCTAGTAAAGTACCCAAGATGGCCGCTAAGCGGATTTGATTAATTGAGTTAGAGGCAGATGGAGGAATTCGTAGAAAGCGTAAGGAGAGACCTATAACTCTTCACCTGGATCGGGGGCAGAGCCCTAGGTGAGAAAAAAGAATAATTAGTGTAACGAACTACTTAAATGGAATTGATCATTGTTACCGCTGGCTGTATGAGTGTTGGTGCAATTTATCATACAGCGATCTCGAAATCGAGCCGGGGGGGGGGGGGGGGGGGGCGGGGGGAAGGACTTTAATGTTTCATAATACAATGAAACGATGTATCAATAGGCCTAGCTGCCCTACATTTAGTCTTTTTATTTCTACAATTGCAACTACATCGAAATGTAGGAGCTAACTTATAAATGTGTAGGACTACATGTTTAGACAATAGCGTAAGTGATTCGCGCAATCTGATTGGTCAATTGCAGGTATCTAAACGCGGTAAAAACCTCGAGAGGGACTCTAAGTGCCAGTGGGGGGGGGTGGGGGTGGGGGGGATTCTAAGTGCCCTGTTAAATAACATGAGTTGCATACATGAAGTGTTAGCTCAGTGCTCATTGATACTCTGAGCATTACTAGTACATGTTGGTCCATACTGTATAAGTTACGTTTGCACAAGAGTGGAAATTATACGTTCCAGGACGACGTTCTTCATTGCATTTGGAGACTCTATGCCAGCATGTTTTGATACCATCGGCAAGGGCATGGACACGGTACCCACTCGTTTTGATGCATTGCAATTCAAAATATCTGAGATATTCTCACGCTGAAAATCAGCGGTTCTTTTATAGGAGCGAATACTGTCGATACTGCGATGCCTTTTTATGCTGTAAATTCATTGCCAGCAGCCAAACACCCTGAGCAGATATCTCAAGCTGGTACAGTACGCATGTTGAAAGGCAGATTAAATTTTTGTATGAAACTGGTATACAAATACATTGTATTTAGGTACAGGTATATATAATAATAACTCAGCTTTGTGATTATTGTATTATTGCATATAGTTTCATTTTCTTTCATGATTTTTTTATTTTTATATTTTATAAGTAATCGAGAACTGAAAAATCTCATAGAGGACATCATTCAGTATCAAGACAAAGTGATGTTGACAAATGAAATCACTTATCTACAAGACATTTTTAATAAATACATCGACTACCGCCTAGATATGAAATTTAATGAGCAAGAGCAAAAGGTTAGTAAAAAAAAAAATACTGTGTTTATATAATCTTTTCTATTAATCAAAATGAACTTTGAAAAAAGTGCAATGGATTGTTCATGCTTATAGGAACTTGAATAACATTATTTTATTGATTAAAACAGTAAAGATTTATACTTTTAGTTTTTTTAATTCTTTCTGGTGTTTCCGACCTTTAATATTGGCACCACAAATCGCAGTTCCTCAAATCTACATAGCTCATTTTGTCGTTATTCCTTTTAGCATATATCAGCTGCTTATACTCTAAACAGCATGCATGTTCCCCCAAAGAATAGAAAAATTGCCAAATAGTACAGTAAGTGATGTAACACACACGCTTTGTGTGGGGGAGTGGTGCGGCTTTAAATTAGAATTTTATATGTATGCTACATTCGCCACTGCATGAATTAACAGCTAGTAAAGTACCCAAGATGGCCACTAAGCGCATTTGATTAATTGAGTTAGAGGCAGATGGAGGAATTCGTAGAAAGCGTAAGGAGAGCCCTATAACTCTTCACCTGGATCAGGGGCAGAGCCCTAGGTGAGAAAAAAGAATAATTAGTGTAACGAACTACTTAAATGCATACCGTTAAACTGCTGTGGAATTGATCACTGTTACCGCTTGCTGTTTGAGTGTTGGTGCAATTTATCATACAGGATATTGGCGATCTCGAAATCGAACCGGGGGGGGGGGGGGGGGGGGGGGGGAGGGCAGGGGGAAGGACTTTAATGTTCCATAATATAATGAAACGATGTATCAATAGGCCTAGCTGCCCTACATTTAGCCTTTTTATTTCTACAATTGCAACTACATCGAAATGTAGGAGCTAACTTAGGACTACATGTTTAGACAATAGCGGAAGTGATTCGCCCAATCTGATTGGTCAATTGCAGGTATCTAAACGCGGTAAAAACCTCGAGAGGGACTCTAATTGCCAGTGGGGGGGGGGGGATTCTATTCTAAGTGCCCTGGGTACTTAGAATCCCCCCCACTGGCACTTAGAATTTCCCCCCCCCCCCCCCCCCCCCCCCCCCCCCCCCCCCACTGTCATTTAGAATCCCTCCCGCTGGCACTTTTTAAAATTTTTGAATAATCCTTTTTAAATCACATGAGTTGCATACATGAAGTGTTAGCTCAGTGCTCATTGATACTCTGAGCATTACTAGTGCATGTTGGTCCATACTGTATAAGTTACGTTTGCACAAGAGTGGAAATTATACGTTCCAGGACGACGTTCTTCATTGCATTTGGAGACTCTATGCCAGCATGTTTTGATACCATCGGCAAGGGCATGGACACGGTACCCACTCGTTTTGATGCATTGCAATTCAAAATATCTGAGATATTCTCACGCTGAAAATCAGCGGTTCTTTTATAGGAGCAAATACTGTCGATACTGCAATGCCTCGTTCGTTCGTTCCATAACCAACTGCTCGTCAACTCCTGACTGGTACAAGTGCTGCAAACATTCGCTTATTTCAGGTGTGCTGTCCACTTGTGGTAGGCAAATCTGATGGCAAGTTTAAATCAGCAACTTCATCCAATTAAAAAGCTTCATTCACATCGGAACCATCGCATAACCAGTCAAAAGAATCGGCACCAAGGATTTGTATACCTTCAAACGCGGTTGCTATGTACGTATCTAATTGCTGCGTTGAATGATAATTAATTGCATTGGTTGCTACGTACGCGTTGCTATTGTCTAAATTGGTTAGACACTATCACCTTCGGGATCCGCGTGATTTAGAATCCGATCCCTCGGTTTCAGTGTCTAACCTTTATATAGATCGGTAATCAAAAACCTCACCTATTTGTAAAGATGCTTTAAATGCAATGGGGTTTTACAAATGACTCCCTGTTGCATGCAACGGTTGAACCAGTACATAGTTTTTGATGTGGTAAATGCCCTCGGGTATACTATTTTCGGGGTAATGCGTCCTCCCTATACATGTAACTCGGGTATTACGGAATCAAAATTGCATTAAACATTGGTTACAATACTATAGAAGGGTACATAGCTTGTATTATACTCGTTTTCAGAAGTACGTTACAAGAGGAGGCAAGTTCAACCATCACATACAGTTTGTACCTGCCTGGATAGAGTCATGCATGGTCTGATATTTAGTATGACAGGAAAAACGATTCCTGACGCAACAATTCTAATGCCGTTTTCTCATTACCCTTTTAATTGCGCTGCATGCATATCACTTCTACCTTGAAAGTTGATTTTTAAAAATACTTAATAACCCAGCTTACTTTCTCGCTAAAAAAGCATATGTTTTTTACTATTGCCTAAACATTTGGCATTTTTGTCTGCCTTATACATGTTACGCGCAAAGCGTGGATTTGTGCAATCCTGGGATTATCCTGCGCAAACCGGATCCAAAAGTAGTTTTGCGGCCATTAAAATCGTGGACAGTTGCTTGGTTTCCCGAAATATTGAAATGATCAGGTAAAGGCCTAGCAACGAACCTTGACAACCACCTTTGAAACATGAGACTGCTTGTTAGCACAACTTTGAAACATGAGACTGCTTGTTAACACGACACGTCCTGTTGCCATTTACAAATGTGGTATGGCTACGCGCGAAGAGTGACCAAATTTTGACGGACATCTCCACTGACTCTCCTTAAAGGACAAATTCTATGGCCGAAGTGGAAAACCAAAGGTTAGATCTATTTCACGGAACGGATCGGAACGGAACGGAACCAAGGACTAAAATACGGAACACACGCACGGAAGGATCAAAGCTGTATAAATTATTATATATCGCTGCGCGCTATACCTACACGCGTTCCGTGTGTTCCGTATTTTATTATAGCATGTTCACACTTGAGGATGAATTTCTGACTCAAATTCGCTTACAACTGGGACCATAGCCGTAGCCAATGTTGGGGGTTTATTTATACTTAAGTACATTTATTAAACGATGATTAACGTACCATATGGAATATCCAAGTAACAAAATGCCTGCCTGCACTGAATATTTATTAATACACATGAAGCATTCAATACAACAGAAGTTACTTATGAGAACAATTGTTGCACATCCATTTCTCTTGCAAGGAGCATAGATCTGGATGTTCAACACAGATATGGTTGTGGAAGAGCTCGCCACAACTTGTACATGTCACCTTATCATTATCATCTTCAGTCTTTGGCATTCTGCATGAACAATGAACCATAACTGCATCCTCACATGTTACTTTTTCTGAATTTCGATGCTCTTTTTTCACTGGGAACTCTTCAATCTTCTTTGTTTCGAGACAGTTTAATAAATGACACCTCATCAAGTTCTGATCAAAAACAAGTTTTCCAGGCATTTTTGCACAGCAAATTGACATAGCATATGCAATTGCAAACAGACCACAATCATTTGAACCTTTTTGACATGTAACATCTATAAAGTTCAAAACAATTCTTGGGTACTCTGTCCTTACAATGGAATTAAGCAATCTTGTTTTTTTTATGTGTGATGAAGCGCTGTGAAACATACTATCACAAGTAAATAAAAAAAATTCTCTATGAGAAAGTTGGTGGTATATAGGATCTGAAGGCAATGGTGGTATAAAAAGGAAGGGAACAAGGGTCTGATAAAAAGGAAATGGAATAGTCCTATATTTAGCAGACAAATACCCTATATCCTACAAAAGTGCTAAATATAGGACTATTCCATTTTTAGACCCTTGTTCCCTTCCTTTTTACACCACCATTGCCTTCAAATCCTATATACCACCAACTTTCTCATAGAGAATGTTTTTTATTTACTTGTTTCATTCCTTTTGTTCATACATGTACCCGATAATGTGCCGTAGCAATAGATGTAATCCATTTGCAGCAGCCGAGCTGTGTGAGAGAGGTTGACCTCTATAATCGTAGGTATATAATTACATTGACCGCCTGACACGGATGCAAACGTGCGGCGAAGCGAACAAAACAGTCTGCTCCAGCAGGACTAATAGGGTGTGGGATAGCTTTGGGCCCAGACCCTGCTGCGGATATCGCTACGTAATGTAATGAGCATTATCCACTGTAAATCTAAGTAACGGAGGCCGTCGAGGTGAAAACAGAATTTTTTTTGTCAACATTGTGAAGGATTTGTTCCACAGCCTTTAATCATAGATTGACCATTCGCTGTTAAACGGTGTGTTAAACCAGTTTAACGGTTTCAAAATTTGCGAACACGTTTTGTGTTTTCCGTTGTAACTAGTGTTGCCTCATTCTGAATGTATATTTGGTATCCTAAATCATGTATCTACGATATAGAGTACACTTTTTCAATTACATACATATTTACAATATTGTGCTCTGGCGTTGCAATGATACTGTTGTTTGAATAACTGCTTTGCACATTACGCATTTTCGGCTTCGCCCGAAACCTACCTGCTCTTGTATGGTTCCATAAGCCAGTTTGCTCTTCCAGCCTGCACCATATCTCCAATAACAGCCTTTGAAGAGGCGCAAACTTTGACTCCGACGGCGAGCCCTTTTGCCATGCTAATAGAAATTACCAATGGCGGCAAAAGAAGTCGGTGTAGTGGATTTGCTTCTAACGCTAAAAAAAGCGAGAATTGCGCCTAGAACTGGTGTGGCGCTACGACTTAACAGATATCTGGATAGGACAGGAGTGCTGTTGTAGAACACAACCCCTTCTATACTGTGTAATAGACACTGGAAAAGTGTTAAATCGGTTTAACACTTCGTTAAACCGGTTTAACACCGGACAATCTATGATTACAGATAATACACGCGCTATAACCGTGTTATGTTACATACCATTCACAAAGTTTAATATCGAGAGTTACGGCAGTAACTCTCATATAGGATTTGTGCCGTATCATAAAAAAAACGCGTCCCGCGTATAACTCACGAACCGAGAAACGGATAGTGTAGCACTTTATTGCTATCGATCCACAATGGAAAGACGATCATTTTCACGTTTTGTTCAAGTCACCAAACTGTTTACTTTAAGAGAACAAAAAAGCTCGTAGTTCTCGTTCCCAGACCGTGATTTTGTCCATTGTCGTCGTCGTCGTCGTCGTCTTTATGGGTGAGTATAACTCGAGATAGGAAAGGTTTTAAAGAGCGCCAGTTACACCAAAAATCGTTGAAAAATCTGACAATACATCTTCAGGTATCAGATATATAAATAAAGCATATAACCAATATACGTAATTAGCAGCTGTTCTCGCGCGCCAAAATATAAGTACGTAATCGCTATATTAAAACACAACCGTTTCCATGACAATGTTGCAAAATTGTGTATTGTGTATGATTGGCATGGAACAGGTGGGAGTTTCATTTGCGTTTTTAGTTTTGCTCACCACTTTTAGCTAGCGAAGTTGTTTTTGTCAAAATGCCGTTACGGCTACGAAAGAGGAAAGCTAAGCGACGAGAAGAATAACTCCTAAATCCAGACTATGAGTTAGAGTTCGGTACGATGCTGATGTTGAACAAAGGCGGGCGTCTGCTCGTGATATGTACAGAGAAAATCTGGAGTCGAACCGAGCTTCTAAGAGGTGGCAATAGGAAAAGAATTCTGTTGCGTCTAAGAAGCGACGTTATGAACTGAACTCAGACGAGAAACGAGCTTCTAAGAGGGAAAGCTTGGCGCGTGAGTATCGAACTAATGGAACAGCTGCAAATGTTACATAACTGTAAACATTGTGTTGCTAGGCAATAAACATGGCAACGGCTGGATTTTATCGTACAATCGTATTACTTCTTAAATGTACACATATTCACTTATTTTAAAAAATGAAAGAAACAAGATATAAAAAACATCCTCTCTGAGAAAGTTAGTGGTATATAGGATTTGAAGGCAATGGTGGTGTAAAAAGAAAGGGAACAAGGGATTCAGTGGAGATACAATGATTATTCCTATATTTAGCACTGTATAGAACGTCATTACAATTATATTGCTAAATATAGGAATAATCATTGTATCTCCACTGAATCCCTTGTTCCCTTTCTTTTTACACCACCATTGCTTCAAATCCTATAAACCACTAACTTTCTCAGAGAGAATGTTTTTTATATCTTGTTAATGATAATAATTGTACAAATAAATTACATCAGTTTCCTCTTCCTGATCCTCGTCCACATATACTTGGCCCTCTTACATCACCTCCTCTACCACATCTTCTCCTGCACCACGGCTACCTCCATTAGCTGCCTCACATCATTTTCAGTTAAATCCGGATCCATGGCCAAAGTGATATGAGCATAGCTTTAGAGATGCTTTTATAGGCCAGCTGATGAAGAAAAGAGGCTGGACTTGATTTCTTTGAAGTGTATGAATTGCTTGCAATGAATTATATAGTTCGCTAGGAAGGCTGGACTTAACCTTCCTTGAAGTGGAAATGGGTGTTATAAGGTTCATAGAGGATGCAGTTGTCATCCCAGGACGGTTCGCAGTTTCGGTGACATGCTTTTGATGTACACATGTATATGTACTAATAGTATTATTATTGCGTCATTATTAATGAATAACTACAACGTTACTGCCACACCCAATGACCAACATGATGCACACCATGATTACAACAAAACAATTCAAGAGCCCACCTATCAGTATCTGAAAACCTGACACCATACACAGGCTTGAGCAGGGGGCATTCTAGCTATGATATATTTAGAGGGGTGAAGCCCACACCCTCTCAGGGAAAAACCCGTGGAAAAACCCTCTTAGGGACAAAATCCACATTCTGGGGCAAAAACCGATTAACTATCCTGCTCCAATACACACAAGTGCAGCAGTTAGTTCTGAGTCGCAAAACACCATTTTC
This sequence comes from Spongilla lacustris, assembly GCA_949361645.1. NCBI lineage: Eukaryota > Metazoa > Porifera > Demospongiae > Spongillida > Spongillidae > Spongilla > Spongilla lacustris. The sequence continues at coordinate 3,314,663 of OX442417.1, read as the reverse complement.
GAGTCACCAGTCAATGTCAGCTGAACTTCAATCGACACAGCAAGTAAATGTAAGCACTCCACACCACCCATGGCACTCAATCACCATGTAATTACAACATTCTTGCAGAAGCTTTGTCTGAATAATCTGCACATCTGACAGATATCACTTAATCTGAGCTCTGACAACACCATCACAAAACTCCACACACCTACATCGTACACAACCATGGTCCCTAACTCCACACACCTACATTCGTACACAACCATCACCAATTCAGTTCACTAATTCCACATACCTACATTTGTACACAACCATCACCAAGTCAGCTCACTAACTCCACACACCTACATCGTACACAACTATCACCAAGTCAGTTCACTAATTCCACATACCTACATTTGTACACAACCATCACCAAGTCAGCTCACTAACTCCACACACCTACATCGTACACAACCATCACCAAGTCAGTTCACTAACTCCACATACCTACATTTGTACACAACCATCACCAAGTCAGTTCACTAATTCCACACATGTACATTTGTACACAACCATCACCAAGTCAGTTCACTAACTCCACATACATTTGTTCACAACCATCACCAAGTCTGGTCCCTAACTCCACACAACCATCACCAAGTCAGCTCACTAACTCCACACACCTACATCATACACAACCATCACCAAGTTAGTTCACTAACTCCACATACCTACATTTGTACACAACCATCACCAAGTCAGTTCACTAACTCCACACACGTACATTTGTACACAACCATCACCAAGTCAGTTCACTAACTCCACATACCTACATTTGTACACAACCATCACCAAGTCAGTTCACTAACTCCACACACGTACATTTGTACACAACCATCACCAAGTCAGTTCACTAACTCCACACACGTACATTTGTACACAACCATCACCAAGTCACACAGCGACTCGCTAATGCAAATACGGTACTGCATGCTTACGTAAGTGCATCCGTATTCGGAGGAGTACGGACATCGGCAGTCATAGGCTTCCGATCCCCGTGTGTGGACTGATTGCATACGGATGTGGATACAGATCCCTGCAGTTAGTACGTCCGCTTACGTATTTAATTTGTATGCATTACGTTTCACCCGTCTTTCAATCCGTTCTTACACTGTAGCGGTACGTATACAATATCAATGCCCCGCCTTTTAGTAGCTAGTATACCTACTCCGCTAAACATCGCACATTTAATGACTATACAAACGATGTTTATTATTATTATTATTTAAAAAACACAACAGCAAACAAATCACTTGATCAAGCAAAGTCACTTCACAGTCATATAGATATTAGAGATACCTCTAATATCTATGCTTCGATTAACTCATAAATTCACACTCTTGTGCTGTATGGGGAAAAGGCAATACTAACACATGCAGAGACGTCGCGAATAGCACTAACCTGAACATTTTGCGCTTCTGTGGCCACAATGAGGATTGTTTTGAACTAGCGTATTGCATTGGATGACGTGCGTTACAATCGCTACACATAAAGTATTAGTCACTCACCAAGATTGGAAGAGAACTGACTTCTGTCGTAGCGCAATGACACTAGTAGTAGGCTAGGAAACAATAACAATGCTAACTTACAGATTTTCTGCGAAATCGCCTATAGGACCAGTAGCATAAAAACAAACAAAACAAAATTGATTATCAAAACGGACGCTCACCTACATGTAGCATGTTCGAGATCGAAGCCATCCCTAAATAGAGGCACATGCATGTTGAATTATGTTTCGCTTACCACCTAGCATGTCCAATTGGCGCTCGAACCGCTATAGCCATGCATGCGCTGTTATTAGAACGAAAGGCATATAAATAACGGCACGTTTTGTGTTTACCTAGCTTTCTCAGCGTCCGAGGCATCTTTTACGTTGCAAATATCGACAAGTAGGCCAATTTATATATCCAGAGCAGCGTGAGCATCGACGGCGTGAGCATCATAGGCTCATGATCACATAGTCGAAGTGTACTCTGGATTCGCACACAACAAAGGCCATTGCTTTACTATCAGGTGAAGCTACATGCTGTTGCCTCTCTCGTATGAAATGAAGCATCACAAATTCAGCTTCCCGGGATTCAGTCCAAAGTGACTCTAGTAATAATATAGCGCAATAAATAGCAATACGATGGCAATCCACGAGTAATACAAACCTCATTACAGTTGACGTAGTAATCTGTCTCGTTTACTGTTAAATGAAGAATCGAAGAGCTCTAAGGTCGCCATTTCAACCGCCAAAAGCTACAGCCAAATAATAGTCACGAGATCAAAACGATAATAATTAATAAACTTGACATACAAGAGCTAGCGAGGCGGATCTGAAGCGATATAATAAAATTGTATTAACACCTGACGCGACTCTAAGAGCTGTATGCAGGGGAGCAGATTGCCTTTTGGAACGGAGTCAACGGACGATGATTACGGCAAGAGCTAGCTAGCGAGGCGGATCTGAAGCGATATCATAAAATTGTATTAACACCTGACGCGACACTAAGAGCTATATGCAGGGGACCAGATTGCTTTATTGGAACGGACGATGACACTGCATGTGGACTCTCTTTCATCCACATGCATGTGAATGAAAGAGAGCATACAGTAGTGACATACTACAGACTACTATACAATGTATATACATGTATAGTAAAGAGAGCATCTACAGCGGACTACCACAGAAAAGAGAGCACACATACATAGTACTACAGACTTCTGACTACATGTAGTAGTCTGTAGTATGCAGTATGTATAATGATATTTTTTATCTGTGCTTGTCAGTTACCTGCATGCTTGCATGTGTCTTATATATACACATGCATGCATGTATATGCATCGATCATTGTCCATGCTAGGTGTATACTGTCTAACTGACTGTAGAACTGCATGATGATGCACAAAAGGCAATAGCAACTGACGTATAGTGCATCTTGTATGAATAAAAACCCAGATAATTGGTTTGAAAATTCATGTACACTGCATATAAAAAGTATAAGATTGTATAATCATTCCATGCAATACATACCGGCGTATTTAGCTATATACATGTATAGTATAGCTGACTACTCCATGCCGGAGTACTCGCTCTTATTATAAGCAATGTACTGGCATTGAAGACTTTAGAGTTAGGTTTAACATACTATAGCCGGCTGTGACACTCCGGCAGGTGCACTGATATGATGCATATATCAGTATCCTATCTTGATATGGCTGTTCTTTTTATGTTTGTGTACTTCAGTTTATTCAGCTATGCATCTTCTGGTATAAGACCTCTAAGAGAAGAGGTATATCGATCGAGGCAACTGCAAATCACTTTCACTTCTGATTTGACTCGAACTGCATGCATGCATGGGTTAATAGTGATTCACCTAATGTATATTTATATACAGACCATATACTATGATTATTGACACAATAAACATATAATGTTTATGCTTGTGTATTAGAAAGGGATTGATGTTTTAGTGAAAACATGTATTGAGGAGCGAAATTTAGTTTCTGAGTTCGAGAGACGAATAATTACTACGCGTTATACTGATAACTTTTCAACTGTTCACGTAGCTTCACATGCATGTATGTATTGTTATAGACCGATGTCAGCACTAACATCACAGCAAAGAGAAGGAGCTCTGCCGTTAGAGAATGCATGCATCTGTAGTGCATCTAGGCTATAGGCCTATTTCTGATCCGTCAGTGCAGGTTGATGACGTCCACCAAGACATGTACATTAGCTGCATGGAGGACGTGATTATAAATGTAAATTGTACATATTTTGGTAACCACAGCGTGTACCGGTGTCTCATGCAGTCACGTCTTGAGATGTTTACCTGCCCCGCCCCCGATATAGTTACAGGTATGAACAATCGAATATCAGCACGCACTGATTGGTTATCTCGTGAGAGATTTTGTTACTAACACAACATGGTAATCCAGGTGCATGTTGAAAAGATTCTCACGTTTACTTGTGCGAAGCGCGCGTTTTTAAATTAGTGAACCGCCATTCCATTTCCAACTCAACGAGGATTAAGTGACAGCCATACTGTTCGAAAGCAAATATTCACGTCATAAAAAATATATCATATGTACAAACTAAACGTCTATTAACTGGAGAAAATCGGCTGGGAAGGAGGAGGAACGAAGGCAGAGTCTGAAAATTTCTTCTTGAACATTTATGCATTCATGGGAGGCAACAGGAACTGTGGAACACTGTGACTCAAGTAACGGTAACGCCTACTTCTGGTCACGCCATTCTCAGGGGGTAGTCACACCACATAGATCCGTCCAAATTGGTGTATCAAATATGAAGTGTACCTGAAATAGGTCAATATAAGTGGATTCTGTGTGGAAGAGTATGGCTCACGTGACGGTAACGCCCACTTCCGGTCACGCCATCCCCAGGGGGTAGTCACACCACATACACCTGTCCAAATTGGTGTATCAAATATGAAGTGTACCTGAGATGGGTCAATATAAGTGGATTCTGTGTGGAAGAGTATGGCTCACGTGACGGTAACGCCCACTTCCGGTCACGCCATCCCCAGGGGGTAGTCACACCACATACATCTGTCAAAGTTGGTGTATTAAAAATGAAGTGTACCTGAAATAGGTCAATATAAGTGGATTCTGTGTGGAAGAGTATGGCTCACGTGACGGTAACGCCCACTTCCGGTCACGCCATCCCCAGGGGGTAGTCACACCACATACATCTGTCAAAGTTGGTATATTAAAAATGAAGTGTACCGGAAATAGGTCAATATAAGTGGATTCTGTGTGGTAGAGTATGGCTCACGTGACGGTAACGCCCACTTCCGGTCACGCCATCCCCAGGGGGTAGTCACACCACATACATCTGTCCAAATTGGTGTATTAAATATGAAGTGTACCTGAAATAGGTCAATATAAGTGGATTCTGTGTGGTAGAGTATGGCTCACGTGACGGTAACGCCCACTTCCGGTCACGCAATCCCCAGGGGGTAGTCACACCACATACATCTGTCAAAGTTGGTGTATTAAATATGAAGTGTACTTGAGATAGGTCAATATAAGTGGATTCTGTGTGGTAGAGTATGGCTCACGTGACGGTAACGCCCACTTCCGGTCACGCCATCCCCAGGGGGTAGTCACACCACATACATCTGTCCAAATTGGTGTATTAAATATGAAGTGTACCTGATATAGGTCAATATAAGTGGATTCTGTGTGGTAGAGTATGGCTCACGTGACGGTAACGCCCACTTCCGGTCACGCCATCCCCAGGGGGTAGTCACACCACATACATCTGTCAAAGTTGGTGTATTAAATATGAAGTGTACTTGAGATAGGTCAATATAAGTGGATTCTGTGTGGTAGAGTATGGCTCACGTGACGGTAACGCCCACTTCCGGTCACGCCATCCCCAGGGGGTAGTCACACCACATACATCTGTCAAAGTTGGTGTATTTAATATGAAGTGTACTTGAGATAGGTCAATATAAGTGGATTCTGTGTGGTAGAGTATGGCTCACGTGACGGTAACGCCCACTTCCAGTCACGCCATCCCCAGGGGGTAGTCACATTACATACATCTGTCAAAGTTGGTGTATTAAATATGAAGTGTACCTGAAATAGGTCAATATAAGTGGATTCTGTGTGGAAGAGTATGGCTCACGTGACGGTAACGCCCACTTCCGGTCACGCCATCCCCAGGGGGTAGTCACACCACATACATCTGTCAAAGTTGGTGTATTAAATATGAAGTGTACCTGAAATAGGTCAATATAATGGATTCTGTGTGGTAGAGTATGGCTCACGTGACGGTAACGCCCACTTCCGGTCACGCCATCCCCAGGGGGTAGTCACACCACATACATCTGTCCAAATTGGTGTATTAAATATGAAGTGTACCTGAAATAGGTCAATATAAGTGGATTCTGTGTGGTAGAGTATGGCTCACGTGACGGTAACGCCCACTTCCGGTCACGCCATCCCCAGGGGGTAGTCACACCACATACATCTGTCAAAGTTGGTGTATTAAATATGAAGTGTACCTGAAATAGGTCATTATAAGTGGATTCTGTGTGGTAGAGTATGGCTCACGTGACGGTAACGCCCACTTCCGGTCACGCTATCCTCAGGGGGTAGTCACACCACATACATCTGTCCAAATTGGTGTATCAAATATGAAGTGTACCTGAGATAGGTAATATAAGTGGATTCTGTGTGAAAGAGTATGGATCACATGACGGTAACACCCACCTCCGGTCACGATATTCTCAGGGGGTAGTCACTCCATATAGACCTGAAATATCAGATAGGTCAATACAACGAGAACAACTTTGTTTTCAAGACTATGCAAGGGATTGTGGGTGGCCTCTGAACAACCTTATTCAGTATTTTTATCGTGAACTACTTGTTGCACTGCCTAATATGCTGTCTTTATGAAAACTCTGTTATGTAGAGGTGGAGTGCCTAGGGATTGTGGGTGTTGACATGTGTGGAGTACCATGGGATTTTCACTTGTGGGTGTGCAGGGTGTGTGTACATGTGTGTAGTGCCGTAGGATTGTGGGTGTTGTACATGTGTGTGATTGTGGGTGTGTACATGTGTGTGATTGTGGGTGTGTACGTGAGTGGAGTGCCTAGGCTTCCACTGCAACCATCGAGCGGGTACGCTTACGCTCAGCTGTGCTAATTTAGAGTGCGTAATTATAAGATGACGACATACCTTCAAGTGCCGTTTAATACTTTGGTGAAATTTGCAAAGTAAGTAGACGTTTAGATAAATTCGGCGCAGTGTTGACAGAAGGCTGGCGTAGTTTTCCATTCATCGAGATTTGCAAATGCAAAGTGAGGACTCTTTCTGATATTACTTTCGTACCGATTATATGGAATTTTATTACACGTATATTGTACGGCTATCTCACGTACGTTGACTATACGCAATCATTTACATTACGGAACTTACGGATGCCCAAAACCACACGTTTCGTCTGTAACACGCTAGCAACATGAAATACAGGATTTGCGACGATACGTATTCAGCCCACCGAAGCGCTGTGTCTGTTCACTAACTCCACATACATTTGTACACAACCATCACCAAGTCTGGTCCCTAACTCCACTGAACAATCTCCACAGTACAATGCCATGTATTATCACATTGCATTGCCAACCTATACCTCAGGACCAAAATCATTCACTTTGTAGCCAACACTACTGCCATGCTCCTATATATGTTGAGTACACCAGTGAAAAAGTGAATCATCATATTTATATCATACCTTTACATATAGTTGTTAATTATATGCGGGGGAAACGTGGTAATCGTGAACGTGAGCCCGGGGGTTTATACCAGTAACACTAAACTATAACTTTGGCGGGTGTCAGGGACACGTCCCTCCATGTCCCCAGCCCGAACGGGGCCGAAGAGGGGGGTGTGTGAGGATCCGCCTCCTCGCGTGCCAAGGGAGGTGGGCGGATCCCCTGCCCAATGGGGGCCGAGGCAAAGCCGAGGACCCACACAGCCCCCAAAGGATAATGGTAACTGGGTAACTGTTTATTAGCGCCACTTCACGCGTATGTACGTATACATGCGTGATTGTTCGCGAAAAGTGTGCCCTGTTACCGCTACTATTTAGTAGGCCTAGGGCCTATATACGGAAGGCCGCTTGATGCCACCCGACAGCTGCCAAAGCTATCCGCGACTCCGCCACGAAGTGGAATTTCACTAGGCGCACGCACATATGCATGCCGTGATTGGACCTATTAAACGACTGCAACCCTTGCCAAGGGTTGCAGTCGTTTAATGTCTTGCCGGCGCTGCACTGAACACGCCCATGGGTTCACATCGGCTCGGAGGCGTGGTCAGAACTAATATCCCCCAACTCAAGCGAGGAGGGGACGGAGGAATTCAATAGCTCCTCCAGGCTAAAACCCCCTATAGAGGCACCCAGAGACACCACTGCCCAATACGACAAGCTGGGCACGCGCCTCCAGCCGATCCAGGATTGCTAATTGGGATCGAGCCGAAGGCTTGCACACGGCAGATGCCTACCTGAGTGCACTCGAGGCGGGGCATGCTTCAGGGATCGCGAACTCAACCCCTAGTACAGCACTTTCTCAGCGACTGGACAGATCGATTAACTATTTTATACAGACCAAAACCGCACCTACCGGTAACTATTTTAATCACAACGTGTGTCTCACTAACAATAAAAACGGAATGGATATGCGCGTGCGAGTGAATAACTTTGTAACGGAGCGTCCGTTTGTAATCTAAGTAATGTCAAACGTACGTGCTTCTGTGTCCATTAGGTGATTGGGCTTGTGCATGAAGCCGTTTCGCACCGTGCGGTTCGTCAACTCGGCCGGCCATGCAGGCCTCGACCACCAACTGGGCGGGGATGGGTTGAACGGTTGAAATTCCTGGTGGGACCGGAAGGAGGCCATGCACGTCATTCCGAGACCCCGCGTCGGCCCGGCCATTTCCGCCCTCGGTAGGTCAAGCCAGGCCCAGGACAGAACTCAACCTAGCCGGCCTATATTGTAATGTTGTCCGTGTTACGACTCGACCGAGCAGCTACATGTATCAGAGGCGTCGGAACGGATTTGAAACAGAGGGAGAGGAAGAGGTCACATAGCTAGCTTTAATACAATCCGCGTTCGGCCGATTCAAACAGTGGGCTCGTACACATGCAGACCCTGATTCCCACAGCTGCGGATGGATTACATCACCGCTACGCGGAAAGAGGGTCTGGTGAACTGCTGTATTCAATTCTGTTCCCGGTCACCAGAATTTCGGGGGACCGATCAGATCCGATCGAGGTACAAGGTAATTGCATACCTTAGATATTTTAAGGAGTTATTGGTAATTGCGATGGCGACGGAGGATGTACGGCGAACACCTATGACAGAGATAATATATTATCTCTGCCTATGTGTATTACCGCTGCCGCTAAGATGATCGGGATGAGTTCCTTCGTCGCGAAAATGGCCGGAGCCCGGAGGTCTGCAGGTTCACGCTGCCATATGCATGCACCCCGTTGAGGTTCCTATCCCCCCGATAAACTGACGCGAGCCACCATGCCGTCCATGCGAGATGATCGGACGCCCTGAATTCATTGTTTAAGCGAAGCGGGCATGTAAATGTCGCGCGCGATGTAACGTCGATTGTCGGGCCTAAAATTAGAGGAACAGCCCGGTCTCGATCAAGGACCTCGCAGGCGCGTATCCAGAAATTAAAGGAGGGGGGAGCTTAACGGATAGCGCGCGCAGCGCGCGCGAATTTTTTTGCAACCACACCCACTCAGCAGTTTAGTTTAACAGAAATACAACGGCTCAATAGGCAAGAATGTCTGCAATCGCCAAGGATGGCGCCGAGCGCATACACTAATAGGGTGCATGCATATACATGTATAATGGACCCTTTGCATGAAAGATCGGAAGTACGATAAACGTCACGTCTGGAGTAAAAGCCACAGCGGTTGCCTAGAGACATCGTGTCACGTTCGCGGACCTTTGCGTAATAAAATGGCAACGCTCGGAGTCATTCCTTCCCGCTCGGACATTGATCCTTCGGCCGATCCAGTTCCTGAGCAAACTATGCTGCCAACAGTAAGTTTGACCGAGTCTGAGCCTTTTTAAAGCCATCCATTTAAAAAGGCTCCGGGTATGTCAGACTCTGTCAATCTTACTGTTGGCTGTCACGGCTGATTTTGTCCTATCCTGAAATGGTCCTAGGACCGTTTCAGGCAGCCTGTTTTGGTCCGGCGGACTATTTCAGGCTTTGCTTAATTTGGTCCTAGGACCAAAACAGGCTGCCTCATTTGGTCCTACGCTGCTCATTTTGGTCCTATATAAGCAGACAAAAGCAAGCAGCCTGATTTGGTCCTAGGACCAAAAAGACTGCCTAATTTGACCCTACGCTGCTGTTATACAGGCGGACAATAACAAATCCAAACTGATTACTTCACGCTGAATAAGTATAATTTCTGGACGGAGCGGACCGGTTCTTTAAACGTACATGTACGTACATGTATACCCCACCCATAGCTTAGTGGCATAAGTATTGTGGAAATATGACACTACAAAAACCAGGCTGATGGAGTAGCCTGTTGAGGAGAGTCTAGGCATAGCGATGGTGGAGTGGACTGCTTTTTACCACCTTTCCTTAATATTTCTTTAGCTCCTCGGTACCATTGAGAAATAGTTTGGCCCTGGCATGTTTAGCATCATTCTGCTGATTTTGCTTTTCTCTAAAGACAATAAAAGAGCAAATAAAAACAACTTAAGTATACCAACATTTTATACCTGTGCAAAAAGAATGTCCGTCTTGACGTTTTGCAACATTTCCAGCCTTTCACTGCACAACACTGTCATGTGCTCAGGTACATTTTCCTGGTTGGCAACACAAAACAGCGTTGTTGCGAAACGTGTAGTGTAGTGAGTGGACTCAGATGTGATGTAAGTAGACATTATTCATCACACTGTTCTTTCAGTCCTGTAAGTGCTTTAACAAGCATCCACTGCAATGTTTGATTAAACATTTCGTCAGGACTGTTTTATTGCATAATATTATGTAGGTAATGATATAGATACCTGTGGATGGTAGTGTACTTTCATCCTTTCAACATTTTTGAATTCTGAACCACTATCAGTATTCATGACTCGAGGCAATCCCATTAGCATAAAATTCTATTGTAATTAAAAAAACATATTATTTCAATTGATATCTACCATATATAATCTTGTGGAGTGCATTGGTTACTTGATGGGTCTCTTTGCTGGGTGTAAGATCAACTGACCTAGAGAAATAATCACTCAAAGTAACGATGTATCTAACAGAAAGGGTGTATACCATACATCAGAATCTAATTAAGTTACAGCATTAAGTATGCAACATTTGATACTCACATACAAACACCCATGTGGACATATCTATTGCTATTTGATACCATGTTGTATATACAGGACGCAGTTCAGTAGTAACGACCAGTCTTGCAGAATTCCTTTGACACACACTTCACATGCAGGATGATAGCTTTAGAAAATATAAATTCCAACCAGAAAGAGCCTACCAGTTTAATGACTTCTTTGTTAAGCCCTTTCCACGTGTATCATTCTCTTATCCTCTGAATTGTTCTTTTTATGTCCCAAAGTCCAGAGGTAGGGTCTTATGCTTCTTAGTATAGTGCCACCAATCAGCTTTACAATCTGTGTTTTGAGTAATTACATGTAAGTGTCACTGGATGTGGCTTTTCAAATTATGCACAGGATAAATTTCATACATAGTGGATTGTTAATAAAGCTGGGTAGAGAGGCTCCCTATATTGTTGCTATCCTTACAATTTATTTAATTGCAGTCCAATAAGAACGCAGCACTTCAATGCAAGCAATTACCACCTATTCAAAATATGCAAGTATTTATTCATTTAATGTACAGCTGTTGCAAGAGAGTTGTATGGAGAGAACTGTATTGCAGTGTGTGATTGAGACAGCCATGGAACTAGGCTACTGTTCAATGAAGCCTTAACAGGTAGAAGGCACTGTGGCTCTAATTAAAGGCAGGGATGTATTTGCTATTCTACCCTTGGGTTTTGGTAAAAGCCTCTGTTAAGCTTGCTTGCCAGTGGCACAAATTGTAGCTTCGTCACTGAAGGTCCATTCAATTGCTGGCAAGTTAGATGATCCTGTACTTCTCAATCTTGCAGTGCGCATGCATGCCTGAGCCAAAGCCACATTACAAGCTAAACATTCTCAACGCTTATAGAGTACTGGAACTAATTACCGGTAGAGGCAACATACTTCTGCTCATTGTACACGGTTGTTTATCAGTACGAATTAAAGCCCACTTGTGGTTATTCGCATTTAAGACCATTTACAGAAAAGACCACGATTATCTTATTGCACCATGTGGTATTATTTGTGAGCACCTTACTTCTGTACAAAAACTGTGTGGGTTTGGTACGCGACCTTCCGCTAGTACTAGTACGCGAAGATCGGGCTACACCCAACTAATCCGAAACCACACGCCTTACGTGCCAGCTGAACTGTAAATGAAAACACAGTAAGCAGGTGGTCTCTATTCAGCAACTACTAGATAGCAACTCAACAGGTTAGCAATAGATATAGCCAAATATAACGCGGCTCGCTACTGGCGATCATTTCTGTGCTACAACGCATCCTTTCTCTCACTATAGGCTATATATCTAACAGATTTAGTTCATAGCTTACCACATTTCTCCTTTCCGATTCGTCTTCTTTTTCCTCCAAAAGGTGTCACATTTACAATGATGGGACCAAAAAGTGACACGAGGGATGAAATCAGGCAATCAATTTTAGTCCGCCCGGACCATTTCCGGTTGCCTATTTTGGTCCGGGCGGACCAAAATTAGACGCGGACCGAAATATTCGTGACATGGCAGCATAGTTTGACTAGGAACTGGATCGGCCGAAGGATCACTGTCCGAGCGGGAAGGAATGATTCCGAGCGTTGCCATTTTATTACGCAAAGCTCCGCGAACGTGACACGATGTCTCTAGGCAACCGCTGTGGTTTTTACTCCGGACGTGACGTTTATCGTACTTCCGATCTTTCATGCAAAGGGTCCATTGTATATCCAGAAGCCGCCGAAGAGCACATTAGCACACTAAATGATCCGCCGAGTATGTCGTGAATACCGATAAGCGCTCTGGCATTTGCCAGCAATGCAGCTTTAATACTATGGATACAATCTACTGATGGAAGATCTGCAAACCTCTGACACTGTATCTATGCCAAGGATAAATTTAGAGCCATTTATATTGTAAAAGTGCATGTAATCAGCACCTGGCTTCAAGTGGTTGACGAAGTAGTATATAACTAAAATGCGCTTTTCAGCTGGAAGACGACTAACAGTCAACGGAATCCAACTATGTATATACATGTCCCAACGAAAAAATGTCTCGTGTTTTAAACTAGCGCATCTTCGTAATCGTTAATGCTTCCGACATCCTGTCTAGCATTTCAGGAAAAAGCTGGTACTCCAGGCAACAGGATTTTAAAGAACGGCACGCATGCATGCAGCTGCGTTCGTGATTACGAAGATACACTCGTTTAAACACGAGACATTTTTTTTCGGTGGGGGCAGAGTGGACTTTACGGTAATCTTATATAGTGATGTTAATAATAGAAGTGAATTGAATTAAAATACCGCGCTAAAGCGTACGTATATGCCTGCGAAGGGAAATTATGAGCGTACTCACTATTTGATTATTTTCATTATATTCATTCTTGGGTCGGAGGGGGGTGCCTTAGCCCCCTGAGCCCCCCCCCTAAATACGCCACTGGGTCAGGCCGCCGTAACAATAGGAGCCGCACGGCCCGCGTACAAAGAACAATACAATGAGTCCCCAGTCCATCACATCTCCTCCCCTTTCTCCTCGACAAAATCTATTTTGTCGTAGACCTGGACAGGGAATCGGCATTTCCGTTTTCCTTTCCAGGCCGGTGTTGTACTTGAAATTGGAAAGGCTGTAGGGCTAGACTCCATCTTGAGAGCTTGGCATTATTCTCACGTAGCTTGTCAAGCCACTCGAGTGCTCGATGATCAGTTTGGATCACAAAAGGTCTGTGCCCAGGAGGTATACCCGAAATGCCTGAGTGGCCAACTTTATGGCCAAGCATTCCTTTTCAATTGTCGAGTATCTCTGCTCTCTTGGAAGGAGCTTCTTACTGTAATAGGCGACTGGGTGGTCTGACCCTGTGTCGTCTATTTGGCTCAAAACCGCACCAACCCCAAAATCAGATGCATCGGTTTGCAAGACAAACTCTTTCCCCAGGTCTGGGCTCCGTAACACTGGATTGGCACACAGTAAGGCTTTTAACCTCTGGAACGCTTCTTCGCACGCCTGGGTCCACACAACTTTGTTAGGGGCACATTTTCTGATTAGGTTAGTGAGAGGTGTAGCAAGACTGGCATAGTTGGGAATAAACTTTCGATAGTAGCCTGTTAGGCCAAGAAAACACTGCACTTGAATCTTGGTGCTTGGGGTAGGAAAGGATTCCACACCTTGAAGTTTACTCCTCTCCGGTTGAATCACTCCATTACCCACCACATACCCCAAGTAAACGCACTGGTCCATGCCAAATTGGCATTTTTTGGGTTTGGCCGTGAGACCTGCTTCCCTTAGACGTTGTAACACCGCTCTTACATGCCGTAAGTGGTCATCCCATGAGTCACTGTGGATTGCCAGGTCGTCTATGTATGCCGCTGAGAAACCTTGTAGACCTTGCAGTACTGTGTCCATCAAGCGTTGGAATGTTGCAGGAGCACCTTTCAGGCCAAAGGGCATCACACGAAATTGATACAAGCCAAAGGGTGTAGTGAATGCCGTCAAGTGTCTGGCTCCATCCGCCATTGGCACCTGCCAGTAACCTCGAGAGAGGTCCAATGTTGTGATAAACTTGGCTTTGCCCAGTCCATCGATGAGATCCTCAATTCTGGGCATGGGGTATGCATCCGACAAAGAAGCTGCATTCAGCCTCCTGTAATCCACACACATACACAAGGTACTGTCCTTTTTGTTCACAAGGATGATGGGAGCAGACCATTCGCTCCTGGATGGTTCGATGATACCTGCCGCCAGCATCTCATCGATTTCCTTCCTCACCAATTCACGGTAGGCGTGTGGGAGTCTGTAAGGAGCGAGCCTGATGGGTTTGGAATCTGTAGGCCTGACATTGTGTTCCACCATGGTTGTGCGTCCTGATGCACTGTTCATGACATCTTGGAACTCATGTAGCAGTCCCTGTAGTTGCTCCAATTGTGCCACTGTTAACTGTTTGCCCATTCTCGATTCACCGACCTCCCCTCCTCTCCATTCAGGGATATCTTCCTCTTCAGCCTCTTCCTCCATACCTCCTTCTGCTGCAAAATATGCTGTCCTTTGCTGTGTTCCACCGCTTCAACATGTTTATGTGAAACGTGCGCTCCCTCTTCCGTGTGCCGTGCATGTCCACTACGTAGTTCACAGCCCCAATCTTCTGCAGTATAGGGTAAGGACCCTTCCATTGAGCTGTTAGAGCACCAGCTGAGGTTGGGAGTAGCACCAAAACCAGGTCGCCGATTTGAAATTCCCGCTGTCGCGCATTTCCATCATACCACATCTTCTGTTGCTTCTGAGCTCTCTGAAGATTCTCAGCAGCTAAGCTCGACATCTTTGCTAGCTTGTCTTGCACCCCCAGTACATATGACACCACATTTTCCTTCACCTGCTTCGTCTCTGTTAAGGAGCATGCTCTGGCATGACCTGGCTTGCTTTTAGGTGTTAATTATACATGTGTTGGGCATGCATGTTCTAGAACTTTCTATTGGCTATTTAAGCATTTCACTGTGTGTATGATTCAACGAATAGACGTCAGTGTGCATTCTCTTCGTGCTCTACTGTAGTTTGACATAGGCTGTATTACTTTGTATTGCTGTGATTTCCCTGCAATATTATATTCTTTGGACATCCTGAGTACTTTCTAACGAGAAACACAACAGTCTCCCTCCAACTCTCCTTGACAATGTCAAGTGGTCCCCTGACTGCTCTACCATATAACAGCTCAAATGGCGCAAATCCTGTTGAAGCTTGTGGAACCTCTCGGTAGGCAAACAACAAAAATGGAAGCCACTTATCCCAGTTTTTTATGTCATCCGCTGCTATCTTCCTCAACATAGCTTTGAGAGTTTTGCTGAATCTTTCCACGAGTCCATCAGTTTGTGGATGGTAGGGGCTAGTTCTGATCGGGTGTACATGTAGAAGTCGATAAATCTCAGACAGTAGCTGGGACGTGAAGTTGCTGCCTTGGTCTGTGAGGATTTCTTCTGGTATCCCCACCCTCGCAAAGATTTGCACCAATTCCTCAGCAATGCACTCTGCATCTATGGCTTTCACTGCCACCGCTTCTGGATATCTCGTGGCGTAGTCACACAGCACTGGGATGTACCTCTTCCCCGACATCGTCCTTGGCAATGGTCCAACTATGTCCATAGCCACCCTTCGGAATGGTTTCGTGACGATAGGAAGTGGGATCAGTGGGGCCCTAGCCACCCAATCCTTTGAGGACTTCTGACATGTTCGGCAACACCTACAAAATTCTTCCAAGTCTTTGTACAGAGTCGGCCAGTAGAACCTTTGAGTGATCCGTTTGGCAGTTTTCTTCCCCAAATGTCCTGCCATCAGCACTTCATGTGCCAACTGTAACACAGCCTTCCGGCACTGAGTGGGTAGGACAAGTTGATCCACTGCATACTCTGGTCCACGATCCCTGGGGATCCACCTCCTATATAGCAGACCTTCCAAGTAGTAGTGTGTCTTGCTGCTGTATGTTCCTGTGGTTTTCAAGTTCTTAAGAGAAGGATCAGAACCAAGCAGCTGCTTCAATTCACCAGCGGACATGTCTAATGGGCCACCACTTAGACACTTGGCTTCTAAGGATTGATGTGCCCTCTGAATACATTTCTGACTTCGCGTAACCTTGCGCCTTACCCGGCCTCCAGCAAACAGATCATCGTCCAAGTTGTACATAGGTTCAGAGCTCTGCTGCCCCACAACCCTCTCTTCACAGATAGACTCTCCTGTTGCCTCCTCGCTGCCACCTTCCTCTGGACTACCATGCTGTGATTCTGCAACCTCCTGGCTGAGCTGAACTGGTGATGCCATCACCTGGGAGGTAACCTCCTTTTGTCGGCGAAGCTCCTCTTCCTCTTCTTGCTTCCTAGCGCCAGCTCTCGTCACCACCATCATAGCTCCCTGTCTGCCATTCTCTCCAAACGTTGATGATTTGACACCTAACAGTCCTCCAAGTTCAGGGACGTCGGTCCCCAACAACACAGATACTGGCAACGTCTTCAACACTGCTGCTTTTACCGACACTGGGACACCACCGACCTCCAGTTTAAGGTCAGCAACTGGGTAAAGTACAGTGTCCCTATGAACACAGTGAATTGTAGCAACCTCTCCAGGTAGCACCTTGTGTTCTGGAACCAGTTTGTGGTGGACAAAAAGGGTCATTGAACATCCCGTATCCAAAAGGATGTCTTTGACGTACTTTCCTTCCACCACTCCACTCTTCTTCAACGTTGAGTCATGTGCATTCCTCAGCCCGCAGTACAATGCCTTGTTTGGACACTTCGATGCGACATGACCGCGCTTGTTGCAGTTGTAACATGTCAAGTGTGAATCTTCGTTCCCCCATCTCTGCCCCTGGTTACGCCTGTCCTTGCTGCTCCCTTTCCCGGGTTGAACCTCCTCTGGGGTCGGTGTACTTGGCTTTCCCTTCTGACTAGTGTCTCCACTGCTGTTCTTCTCCTCTTTCACCTGCTTTCTGGCCTCCGTATAATCATCGGCCAACTGACCAGCTTCCAGGACGGACTTGGGCTTTCTCTCCTTGATCCATATACGTATTGTAGGTGATAGACAATTCAGGAACTGCTCCAAAACAACAGCATCTTTGATCTGATCCACCGTGGTAACATCTTTCAGCCACATGTTCGCCAGATCACCAAGCCGAGTCGCTAACTCCCGATGCGTCTCCTCGACACCTTTGGTACTCGCGCAGAACCGTTGACGGTAGGTCTCCTCGGTGATGTCATATCTTCGTAAGATTGCTGCCTTCACAACGTCATAATCTAGCGCTTGATCCGTAGGCAGCGCCGCGTAAGCTTGTTGGGCTTTCCCGGTTAGTTGGGGCGCTAGCTTGAAGATCCATTTGGTATTTGCAACTGCGTAAGCAGTCATCAGACGCTCGAAGGTAGTTAAATAAGCTTCGATGTCGTCTTTCTCGTTGAGCTTCACCACTCGAAACTCGTTTTCACTCCCAGACTTGGACGAGTCAGATTTTGCTTCTGCAACCTTTGACAACAGGTCTAGTTGAGCACGGAGCTCCTTGTCACGCTGTTGACACTCCTCTTCGCGGCGTCTTCGCTCCATCTCCTCGCGTTGCCTGCTTTCCACTTCCCTCGTACGTCGCTCTTCTTTTTCCGCCTCGCGTCTCTTCCGTTCCTCTTCTCGCTCCAGCCTTTCTCTCTCCCTGGCCTCCTCGGACCTCCTCTTTTCCTCTTCTCGCTCCAGCCTTTCTCTCTCCCTGGCCTCCTCGGATCTCCTCTTTTCCTCTTCTCGCTCCTGCCTTTCTCTCTCCCTGGCCTCCTCGGACTTTCTCTTTTCCTCCTCTCGCTCCTGCCTTTCCGCTTCGCGTCTCCTTGCGTCTTCCTCGTCCCTCTGTTTCCTCTCTTCCAGCATCGTCCGCAGCAGTAGCAGCACGTTCGACATAGCCGTACGCGTCTCCTCTCCCATTCCGTTAGCGTTGTCTCTGCTTCTGTTGTAGACAGTTCCCCGACGTGTTGTCATCCACCGATGGCAAAATCCTAGTCTAGCTACCACTAAGACACTAAATCCCGACGCTGCCACCAACTGTAACGGGCCACCTAGTGTAACTACGCGATGACTGACACGCTCGCTCGAGACTCAGAGGAACACGACGCTATTTCATTCAAAGGTCATCCCACATCACTATGCATGCACATATATACGCATACACAGAAGGGGCCGGCTGACCCGTAGGTCAGGCCGCCGTAACAATAGGAGCCGCACGGCCCGCGTACAAAGAACAATACAATGAGTCCCCAGTCCATCACATAGGTAAGGGGAGGAGTAGGGGTAGTAGTAGGTAAGGGGAGGAGTAGGGGGTAGTGGTAGGTAAGGGGAGGAGTAGGGGTAGTAGTAGGTAAGGTGAGGGGGTAGCAAGGGGAGGGATGGGGGTAGTAATAGGTAAGGGAGGAGTGGGGGTAGTAATAGGTAAAGGGAGGAGTAGGGGTAGGCATAGTTTCATTTAGCCTGGTGTGTGTGTGTGTATGTGTGTGTCCAGGGCCGTCGAGAGCTGGCACGGGCCCCAGGGCTATATAGCCCTTCCGGGCCCCATTAATGGTCCGGTTGGTCCCCATTGGGATGGGTGCGGTAGATATAAAACGTAACGATGATAGTATAACATCACGTACAGAGGTTATAATAAGATCAAGTAATTACATTGCAAGGATACATGATGTATGCTAATGTGTACTAAAGGGGGCAGTCAGGCAGTCAGACAGTGAAGTAAAGAATAGATGAGACCTGTGCAACCTTTGTAATCAGGTCGACAGGGGAGTGGTTAAAGGCATGGCCTATAGTTGATCGAGCTCCTCTGATGCACATGATGGAGGAGCGTATAAAACACCATACAGGGGGAAAATGTATCGCTTTCGTGTATTGGGTTATAAACTTTTTATTTGTTGTTAGTGCATGTGGTAAAAATTAAAAACACATGTACTGCGTGCCGGTATGGTTATGTAACATTATTTATGTTACGCGCAATGCATGGATTTGCGCAACCCTGGACTGGCCGCGCAATCCTGGGATTGCTTGTGCGCAAAGCATACGTGCGCAAAGCATAAATCTGTAATATATGTACATAATTATATTACGATGGGTAACGAGCACATAATTAACAACATGCACTTGCAGTATTAAAAAAGCTCTATAGTGTACAAATGCAACCGAGCACATTAAACTGCGCCATGGTTCAGAACTCTGGAAAATGAAGTATAAGGACCGTAAGGTTCATCACGTCTTGATGAGCAGTCCTTCGTGTCTCCATTGGTACTGTTGCTTGGCGAGCCTCCAATAATGCTACCAAATATGAAATACATTTCCCCTTCCTCACAATCACCAGTTTCAGTGGAAACAAATTATTACACCAAGATTTTCCATTGGCCTTGCATATATAAATTACTTACTTTCGTTCACTTTCATGTACATGTAGCCAATCAATAATTTCCATTGATTAAAATGACAAACTATCATTTCCTCCATCTTCGCACTACCTCTTTCCTCAAGTCATTCACTTTGAAAATAAGATATGCAACTCTTTTGGTGCAAGGTTCCAGGCCACCTCCTTGCCCCTCTCCTCTGAAGAGCCAGATTCAGACAAATGGTCCATACCTATCCAATCATCAGGCGATCAACCTTGTAGCTAAAATCACAATTTGAACACGCACTTGAGGCTACTATATAGGTTAATACTCTTCTCATAAATCCCGATGCTATATGATGGATTTTAGTGCCACTTGATTTTGCTGAATATAGATTATTGCATGCAGGCTGACAAACTGAATTTCTGCACTATAGACCGTGCACGTGGAAGACATTCAAAGAATGCTGAAATGTATATATTTTAAAAACATACAAATGCACAGCTATGATGTGTATGAATCAATTTCCTTTATAAGTGTTTTTTTTAATTTATTTTTTAACCTACACTATACATGACCTCGTTGTTGACATGGTCATAAAAATCTTCCACATACGCCACTTTCTTAACACGGCTAGCACAGTTGTGCCACTAGAATTCTGCACTGACAGATTTTTTAAAAATGACGACACATACGTAGCAAATACAACTCACATGTTTCTAATGCTGGCTGCTGACGAACAGAGCAAATCACAGAGTCCAAGTGCACCCAAAACTTCAAACGGTCGGTTCAAGTCCCATGCATTTATAACTGAGCGCAACTACCCAACAAATTTGCTCCCTGATTTCCTTTTTGACAAATACACCCACCAAAAACTTCATGCTCAGCACTGGAACTGATTGTTATGTAGATCATCGCGATCGTCGTTCCTAGCTATGTCGGTGAAGGTATTTGTGATGAAGCCTAAGGTTCTTTTCTCTTACAACTCTTTCGTTTCTTTTCTGCCACCCGGACTTATGCTTGTACATTTTAGAACTGAAATGAATTTGGCGAAATTATGAATCAGTGATACATTCTATTCCGCACGGATCGCGCGAACGTACGCACATGTATACAGTTTTATTGCGCCTGCGCAATGATCAAAACAAAACATCAATCACGCACACACACACACACAAAAAAAAAGAGACCAGCCAGGCGGCCCGGGCCCCATGTTTAACGACGGGCCCCAGGGTCAGCAGCCCCCCCGGCCCCCCCCTCTCGGCGGCCCTGATCCTGGATCCTTCCCTGCTATGCAGCATTAAAATTTAGTACATTTATCAGTTGATTCGTTTTCAGCCGTTGAAGCTAGAACTAGAAAATTCGGTTTTCATGCATAAGGTAATTCTTTTGCATGTGTATCTTCATTTAAAAAAAAAAGATTTAAAATGATTACATGTATGTGCGCGCTGTGTTCGAAACAAACCAGCTACGCGTGGTGGAAACCGAATGATATCGGAAGGAGCTATGTTCAAAACCGGAGAATCATATGCACCCTCGAGCGAGGATGGAGGGGCCGCCAAGACACTTTTTGCCTAGGGCCGCCAAATATCTAACGCCGGCCCTGCTGGGCCCAACGCTAGGGGAACCCCCCCCCCCCCCCCCCCCCCCCCCCCCCACCCGCTTGCATTTATACTAGGCAGGGCTGCAGGGGCCCACAAGATTTACCCTGCGCCAGGCCCATTAAACTGTTATTCCGGCATTGGCCACAAACATACAGAACAAAGCGATAAACACACACAACAGCTACAGTACCGCCCCAGTAATTCGTTAACCATGTGACTTATTAAAAAATTGTATTCGTATTATGACGTCACGGGTGCTCTGCAGTCTGATTGGTCCTCCGAAATCTAGGAAAAAAGTTCGATCTATGCACCAGACCTTACTTCCACGTAGAGGTGATGTAATCCATCCGCAGCTGTGGGAATAATGGTCTGGGTACGAGACTTGGGGAGGGGGGTCTCACGTAACAATGATAGGTGCATAACTAGCTGCTTACAACTTCCGATATGGTTGCTTTCAATACATTTTGTCCTAAGTTATGTTCGGCTACCATGTTTACATCACCCAAGAATAAAGGCACATTCAGCTAGAGAGATAGCTTTACAGATGTTTTAAACAGGCACATTCGCCTATTTGGAAATGCTTTTTCTGTGTCATTGGATCATCATGCATGATTATACATGCAAGCAGTAATGCACCTATCATTGTTACGTGAGACCCCCCTCCCCTGGGGCGAAGTCGGGATTAGGTGGATTTGACGCGTGAATATCATTACTGGGCCACACATTTGACATAGTCCGGCCACACTTTTGACCTTTTATCAAACCACGTAGCGTAGACATTTGTAACCCGGTTTGCTTTAATAAAGGTCAAATCCCTCCAAATGCCCCGGGGGGGGGGGGGGGGGGGGGGGGGGGGGGGTGGGGGTCTCACGTAACAATGATAGGCGCATAAACAGGTGTGTTTTCAATCAACTACAGTAACTACACAACTTTAATCTCTAAAGGTGCGTTCCCTACAATTGATCATAGTAACTGTGCGTAGATGTGTCTAAATGCTAGCACTGACCGTGCACGAGAACCGAATGAAATGGTTATGGGTTGTTGCGGGGCGTACAATTACATAGATTTACGTCATCGTCGTCGTAGATACACAACTTTCTAAATAACGCACACGTTTTGGTCCAAAACAATATGGCCGCTAATGATTTGATCCTTCCCAGGATGACACGGCATAGGGTCTATACCGAAACATATCGGCCCAGGGACGGTTTAATTAAAATATTAACCCACAAAATTATAACTTTTACAAGGCACTGCATAACGTTGGCCTACAGTACCTTTGAATTGATTGTATGCGTTCCAGAGAACAACTCTTTCTGATCATTTAAAAGCAAAATTGGACTTTGTTGCATGTGTCTTACACACTATTTACCGAAACACGAGGGGTCCGCGACCAGTTGTACCCAATGCTAAAGGCCTTTACAACGGCTATACGTTCGTTCCACAGAGGGAATAGCATAATGTTTGGCTTAAGTTGAGATATATGTTCCGAAGAGGCTGAAATGATACATGTAGATACCGTACCTACGTAGAGTGTGCTTAGTGAATTGCATAAACATAACCGGGAAATTATTACCAGTGGGAGTACGAACAATCCAAAGATCTCGATTTAGTCTTAAACAGCAGTGAAAGTAGGGGGGAAAGCTTAAACTACAAAGGGGCTATTTGAAACACAGTTAGCTTCAAAGGGTCCGCCACCAACAATTGAAAATTCAATAGGCTACGTGACGCGTTTCGTAACCAGGTATTCTTCAATCTATGCTTGTACTTTCAGCCGGATCAGACATTTGTTCGCAACGTCCATCTGCCTCTATGAGCCAGAGACCTGAACGCAATTGATCTGTGTTCTCTGTATGAATGGTTGACAAAGCTGTCCTAAACAAAAAGCATTTTCAAGTGTCCCATTTTTGACATGTAATGCTGCAGCTACAGTGTATGGCCCGTACTGTGAGGGCAATGATGTTCAAGTAATTAAGGTAGAGGCACCTGCCACAAGGACCTCTGTCAGAGCGATATTTGAAACTTATTGTAAAGGGTGGGTCTATCTGACACATCACCAACAAAACTGATCTCACCTCTTCAGGAGATTTGAAGATCCAGGAGATGCATAGGCACTGAGCTATAGGAACCTCAGTGGACACATACATGTATAGAAAAGAGCTATTTTATGTAATTTCTTTCAGGGCAAGCATCAGTCTGAAGATGCTGTGACAGAGCATCAGGCCTAGCTTGCTGTAGTTCTTTTAAGGTATTTGTTTCTAGGGTAGGTTCGCATTTGAGCCATTCGGAATCTGTAAGGGCTAAAAATAGTTTCTCAGTCTATATTTATACAAATCGGTTTACTTACAGAAACCGCTTGAGGCATAGGATTAGCGTAATAGTTTGTGCGTTCTCCAAATTGTTTGACAGGATTATGCAATAGTTGACCCGCGTTAGCTTTATCAATCCAATTATGAGACCAAAAGCACGCAATGAATGTCTGTAATTTTCGTTTGTTCCGAGGTGTTACTTTCCGTTGTTCCGAGCCCACCCCCCCCCCCCCCCCCCCCCCCTACCCCCCTGTACTTACGTATTCGTCGTCCGCATTGACAATTCGCCCATTATTCGAATATCTTTTTATGACGTTATCCGGATACGATATTACTTGAAACATAACGTTCACGTTACTGTTGTTACTATTTATATACATGTATACGTGGGGACGAGCATACATGTGCGGGCAGTAATTCTAACAATAAAGTTAAACTAGCCAACAGATCTCGGCTCCCTCTTCACGACGGACTGCTCCAGCTACAAATCAAAGTTAGCTCGCATTTTATACTAGCTGGTTTGCTGCATCAATCTCTCTGAGCTCATATTGCCGTAATCGCACTTAGGCCTACTAGTACTTAGTTACTAGTGTAGTACCATTGCCGAGTGAGTCTTATAGCAAATCACAGCAATTGTATAATTATCAGCAGACTGCTATAAAAAGGGCAATAATAGGGTTTATATACATTTACCAGCGCATACGTAGAGCTGCACAGCTAAACACCCACGCATACGTAGATACACCAAAAATATATGTCCATATAGCATCGCTACACTAGTATTTTCAAACCTGAGGTTATAACGCGATGGTGAATTGGAGGTAGCATGGCCCGTGGTGCGTAAACTTCATCTGTAGTTTTATTCTTTTGGCATCGGGTGCGATTTGTAGGTATACCTCAGCGTGGCCACGCTAACTTAGGCCAGGACACACCCACCTAGGTATGTGGTTGGGCCAAGTGATTTAGGCCTATGTAGGTAGCTGTGGTTGTGTGCTGAGTACATCTGGTGTGATGTGGGTAACTGTGGACGTATGCAATGATCTGGTGTGACGTGGGTAGTTGTAGGAGGGTGTCTGGTGTGATGGGTCTACAAGCTGAGGGTACTGATCTGCTGTAATGGGTAGTTGTACATGTAGGAGGGTTCTGGTGTGATGGGGGTAGCTATAGTTGTGTGCTGTGGGCATCTGGTGTGAAGGGGTAGCTGTGGTTGTGTGCTGAGGGCACTGATGTGATGGGGTAGTTGTGGTTGTGTGCTAAAGGCATCTGGTGTGATGGAGTAGCTGTGGTTGTGTGCTGAGGGCATCTAGTGTTATGGGGTAGCTGTGGGAGGGTGTCTGGTGTGATGGGGGTAGCTGTAGGAGAGTCTTTGGTGTGATGTGTACATTTAGGTGGCTGTGGTTGAGTACAGAGTGACAACCATTACTCAGTGAGCAGAAAACCTGAATAACCTAGGTATTTGGCTGGCAAATTGTCAAAACCTATTCGGGAAATTGATTTTCTTTTTTTTAATATTCGGAAAAAATCGATTTTCAGATCCAGAAAACCTGAAAAATCGATTAGTGTTTTAAAAGTATTCGGAAAAATCGATTTTCATTATTCAGGGGAGGTTACAGTAGACCCACAAGAACAGGTGCTATATATGGAGTGTTGAAGTACGTATGTATTATGTTGTAATAATGCACATGACGTCGAGTGATAGTTTATACCACAATACTCACAGCACTACCAAGCCATAATTTCCTTGTTTTCCTATTTTTTACAGCTTTTGACAGATGTCATTATTTTTGCATACATATGTCTCATCAGCTCTAAAGGTGAGCCCCAGTCGTTGAAACAGAATACTAACAATTATTTCAATGTGGCACTTAATAGAGATATTGGGAAAAAGTGATATTAAGGGCAGTGACAAGAGTTTGTATCAAAAGGTAAGCACTCATACTAATGTAAATCTATTTATTGTGGCGTTACTG
Organism: Spongilla lacustris; assembly: GCA_949361645.1. NCBI lineage: Eukaryota > Metazoa > Porifera > Demospongiae > Spongillida > Spongillidae > Spongilla > Spongilla lacustris. The sequence continues at coordinate 3,289,040 of OX442417.1, read as the reverse complement.
ATTGTACATGTATGTATATGTTACTGCCCGATTAAAAACCCGAACCACTTAAAAGCCGGTCGTCTGCTTTAAAGCTGTTTCACCCGCTTGCAAGCCAGTCGACCGGCTGTAAAATAGGTCGACCGATTTTAAAACCTAAATGCAAAACCGACCCGCTTTAAAGCCGATCGACTGGATTCTTTGTTTATATCTAAAAATGAGATACCAACATAGAAATGGCTCAGGGATGTGTCAGATGTGCCAGTTGTGTCCCACAAACCACTTCAGTGTATACAACATAATTATTATTATTATGTTGCTATATATATAGTGACCCTTGACTCAGCAAGTAGTGACCAGGTAGAAAGACGATGATAGTACAGAATGTATAGCATTTATACACATATGCACATGTGCAACAACATATATACATCATAAGGTCAGACAATTTGTAAACGCAATGGTATTTTATGCTAGTGTATGTTATGCCAATGCATAGTACATCAATAGTTTGTATACCAAAGCACCTCTATCCTTTTATTTGTATGCACACACATTGGGGGCCAAAATGATGCTGGTCCAATTGATTATACATTTGGAATGCCTAGACTAGAATATGACATTATGCAATACTAACACTAGATATAGCCCCACTTGCACCATGTTAAATCTTTCTGCACCCAATGCAGGATGGTAATGCTGATTGTGTGGGACATCTCCATTCCAATCGTGGAGTTGAAGTGAACATAAAGAATGAGGTATGTTGGTCCATTGTGACACTAACATCTTACACACATGTGTCAGAGTTGAGTTGTAATATGCCATATATGCATGCGTATATTAATAGAGTGTGTTCTGAAAATTAATTTTCTCACCAGCTTTGTACATTTTAAACATTATTATCTTCAATCATGCTAATGAGCTATCAATTATCAATATATTTGTGTCAATGATGCAGATTATTTTGAGCCATTTTACAGAACACCACTTTTAAAGTAATGATCAAACGACTTTTAAAGTAAAAATCATCCAATTTTGCCATGTTATAGCATGATGCTTGAGCTTATAGCTTTTAATGGAAATTCAAAATATCTAGCAACCTGTTAATAGTATAATGAAAGCTACATTCATTTTGGCTGTGTCATTTTTCCGTTTTTCACATGATTACAAAGAAGATACATGAATGTACATGTACATGCTTTTGACTCATAACATGACTTGCATTTACATGTAGCAATTTAACTTGATGTGAAGAGTCAAGTGTTGCAGAAGACTTTCAACGTGTAAAGTCCATTATGAGCATGCCCAAAACTATAAGTTGTGTGGGTTTTCAGAATGGCTGCAATTGTTTTTAACCAAGATAGTACTTTTCAAGGTATTTCATCTTACACAAGTAAATAAAGACGAATTCTATAGAATTAAAATTGCTGAATATAAGATTTATTGTTGATCTATTTTGGATGTATCATTTACACTGGTGGAATAAAAATGACACCTATGCTGTGGACGGTCAGATCATTGGGAAGGCGTGTCATCCCGGGAAGGATCAAAACATTAGCGGCCATATTGTTTTGGACCAAAACGTGTGCGTTATTGAGAAATTTGTGAATCTACAACGACGATGACACTATAATTGTACGCCCGCAACAACCCATAACCATTTCATTCGGCTCTACGTATATGATACTTATGAATACAATTAATTAGGCCGTGATTTTTCACCAGTCTAAGTTGTTCTTATTACATCATTCGTACGTAATGAAAACACAAATTCTAAATAACGCACACATTCCAAAACAATATGGCCGCTAATGTTTTGATCCATTCCCGGGATGAACGGCAAGGGGTCTATAAAAAGGGTAACCGATTTCCTACCGATTTCTGCATACGAAGGAAACGATAATCGACTAATCACGACTAAGAAAAACAGAATCGGTTATTTCGACTATATGAAATTCTGAAATCCGTAATCTGCTATTCTACAAAATGCATAGTCGACCGAATAGGTAATCGCGAATAATCGGTTAACCTACAAAACCTGAAAATCTGTTACACACCCTAGAATACGGTAATTGTTGCGCATGTGCAACGTCTATAGAGCAAAGGAACGTAATAAGGAACAACCAACTTCCCTTGACTGATGCAGACAAACTATGCAGGCTAGACAGATAATTCTAACACTGTTGGGTAGAGAATTTAACCTTAGATAACAACTATACTTACCGTAGGAAATGTTTTATGAATCCTGGTACCGAAAACTCCCTTTTCGGCTCAATGTATGGCAAAGGTGCCAAATAAGGAATATCCACCTCAAAGGATTGTTATACAAATAAATAAAAACATTCTAAATGAGAAAGTTGGTGGTATATAGCATTTGAAGGCAATAGTGGTGTAAAAAGCACGGAAACAAGGGTTAAATGATAAGGAATAACGTAATAGTCCTATATTTAGCCAGGCACACATCGTAGGACAAAACATTGTTCATGCATGTGCTAAAAATATAGGACTATTTCGTTTTACCTTATCATTCAACCCTTGTTTCCGTGCTTTTTACACCACTATTGCCTTCAAATCATATATACCACCAACTTTCTAACAGAATTTTTTATTTACTTGTGACTATATGCAATACCAACACTAGATATAGCCCCACTTGCACCATGTTAAATCTTTCTGCAGGATGGTGATACTCCATTACACATTGCTGCAAGGGAAGGTAAAGCTGATTGTGTGAGATATCTATGTACCCTTCCTGAAATTGACGTGAACATTCAAAATGAGGTATGTTGGTCAATGGTTACACCACACATGTCAGATTAAGTTGTCAAATCCCATAAGGCATTTACAATTGATTCACATTAATTATATTATTTAGTGTTTGTTGTTTATAAAATACACACTCAGAATGATTAATTTCTCACCAGCTTTGTAGACTTTGAACATTATAATCTTCATGCTATATTATCAATGAATCTGTTAAACTGTGTTAATGATTCAGAAGATGTATAACACTTTGAACCATTTTAAGAAAACCTATACTTAAGTCAATATCAGCCAATTTTGCATTGTTATAGCATGATGCACACTTCTATAGAAATCAAGTATTGGTGAAAACTTTCAACATGTGAAGTACGGGCATGCCCAACAGTATACTTTTATAGAATGGCTTCAATGGTTTTAAACCAAAATGGTACTTTTGGACAATGTACTTCATCTTACACATGCGCATAGAAGAAAATCAAAGATGGATTGCTTTGAATTAAACTTGCCGAATAATCTAGAAGTTATACAATCATGACATAAGAACAGTTAATATCACTAGTTTGGATACATCATTCATACTTACGGAAAAAAAATTACCCCTTTGGCTGTTGAAGGTCAGATCATTGTGAAAGTTCATACACTAATAAAATAAAATAAGTCTCATATGATGTTATATGATGGCTGTAATGTATTTAGGTGAGAGAAATGAGCTGTTTGGAAATTTGCATTATTTGACATACAAGCATCTATACTTTGCTAGTGGCCAATATATATATGCTTTATTAAACAATAAGTACACCGGTTGCAATTGTTTTATGTCAATAATTGGCTTTGGATGTACTTCATCATGGTGCATGTATGGTATGTGTACAAATTTGGGACAGCACATTTTTAAAAGATGCATTTATACTTATCAATTGCATTCAGAAACATCTTGACCTAATGCAATGAATGTGTAGTAAAAAAAGTGATTTTCAACCATAGCACAGTCAATAAAAGTGGCAACTAATATATCTGCTTATTTAGATCATTCTCAGTGATAGCTATCTCTTTCTGCTGTTAGTCCATAGGATGTATGCATTCAGACTGAATACGAAAATTCATAGCAACACCATGTGGACTGTATTATTGTACCCACTCTAGGTTGGCAATACTCCATTACACATTTCTGCAAAGAAAGGTGATATTGATAGTGTGAAATGTCTTTGTAACGCTCCTAACCTTGATCTGAACACTAGAAATAAAGTGAGTTGGAATGATTAATACAAATGAATATATATGTGTAAAGGAATGCATGTGTAAATGTGTATATATCTCACATGTACCAGATGCCACAGTATTGCTTCTAAACATGCTGCACTTTCGTCATTAGAGAAGCTCAATTCCATTCCCGGGATGACACGGCAAGGGGTCTATAAAAAGGGTAATCGATTTCCTACCGATTTCTGTATATGAAGGAAACGATGATCGACTAATCGCGACTAAGAAAAACAGAATCGGTTATTATTTTGACTACATGAAATTCTGAAATCGGTAATCTGCTATTCTACAAAATGCATAGTCGACCGAATAGGTAATCGCGAATAATCGATTAACCTACAAAACCTGAAAATCGGTTACACACCCTAAAATACGGTAATTGTTGCACATGTTGAAAAAGCTGCAACGTCTATAGAACAAAGGAACGTAATAAGGAACAACCAACTTCCCTTGACTGATGCAGACAAACTATGCAGGCTAGACAGATAATTTTAACACTGTTGGGTAGAGAATTTAACCTTAGATTACAACTATACTTACCATAGGAAATGTGTTATTAATCCTGGTACCGTAAACTCCCTTTTCGGCTCAATGTATGGCAAAGGTACCAAATAAGGAATAACCACCTCAAAGGATTGTTATACCAATAAATAAAAACATTCTATATGAGAAAGTTGGTGGTATATAGGATTTGAAGGCAATAGTGGTGTAAAAAGAAACAAGGGTTGAATGATAAGGAAAAACAAAATAATCCTATATTTAGCCCGGCACACATCCTAGGACAATACATTGTTCATGCATGTGCTAAATATAGGACTATTTTGTTTTACCTTATCATTCAACCCTAGTTTCCGTGATTTTTACACCACTATTGCCTTCAAATCCTATATACCACTAACTTTCTAATAGAGAATTTTCATTTACTTGTGACATTATGCAATACCAACACTAGATATACCCCACTTGCACCATGTTAAATCTTTCTGCAGGATGGTGATACTCCATTACACATTGCTGCAAGGGAAGGTAAAGCTGTTTGTGTGAGATATCTCTGTACCCTTCCTGAAATTGATGTGAACATTCAAAATGAGGTATATTGGTCAATGGTTACGCCACACATGTCAGATTAAGTTGTCAAATCCCATAAGGCATTTACAATTGATTCACATTAATTAAATTATTTAGTGTTTGTTGTTTATAAAATACACACTCAGAATGATTAATTTCTAACCAGATTTGTAGACTTTGAACATTATAATCTTCATGCTATATTATCAATGAATCTGCTAAACTGTGTTAATGATTCAGATGATGTACAATATTTTGAACCATTTTACAAAAACCAATACTAAGGTCAATATCAGCCAATTTTGCATTGTTATAGCATGATGCACACTTGCTATGGAAAGTCAAGTATTGGTGAAAACTTTGAACGTGTGAAGTACAGGCATGCCCAACAATATACTTTTATAGAATGGCTTCAATGGTTTTAAACCAAAATGGTACTTTTGGACAATGTATTTCATCTTACACATGCGCATAGAAGAAAATCAAAGATGGATTGCTTTGAATTAAACTTGCTGAATAATCTAGAAGTTATACAATCATGACATAAGAACAGTTAATATCACTAGTTTGGATACATCATTCATACTTACGGGAAAAAAATCACCCCTTTGGCTGTTGAAGGTCAGATCATTGTGAAGGTTTATACACTAATAAAATTAAAAAGTCTCGTATGATGTTATATGATGGCTGTTATGTATTTAGGGGAGAGGAAATGAGCTATTTGGAAATTTGCATAATTTGACATACAAGCATCTATACTTTGCTAGTGGCTAATATATATATGCTTTATTAAACAATAAGTACACCGGTTGCAATTTTTATATGTCAATAATTGGCCTTGGATGTACTTCATCATGGTGCATGCATGGTATGTGTACAAATTTGGGACAGCACATTTTAAAAGATGCATTTATACTTGTCAGTAGCATTCAGGAACATCTTGACCTAATGCAATGAATGTGTAGTAAAAAAAAAGTGATTTTCAACCATAGCACAGTCAATAAAAGTGGTAACTAATATATCTGCTTATTTAGACCATTCTCAGTGATACATGTAGCTATCTCTTTCTGCTGTTAGTCCATAGGATGTATGCATTCAGACTGAATACGAAAATTCATAGCAACACCATGAGGACTGTATTATTGTACCCACTCTAGGTTGGCAATACTCCATTACACATTTCTGCAATGAAATGTGATATTGATAGTGTGAAACGGCTTTGTGATGCTCCTAGCCCTGATCTGAACACTAGAAATAAAGTGAGTTGGTATGATTAATACAAATGAATATATATATGTGCAAAAGAATGCATGTGTAAATGTGTATATATCTCACATGTATCAGATGCCACAGTATTGCTTCTAAACGTGCTGCACTTTCGTCACTAGAGAAGCTCAATTGAGATATGTATATATTTTCTATGCATGTAGTGGTTTAATAAAATGGTCTACATTGCTCATCTATACCCGGGCAATTGAGAGCTGCATGCCTTTAATAAGTAGGTCGATGTCTGACAGACCTTCACATAGTGCAAAGCCTACTGACAGTTCTTGTCAGCAAGACCAAATGAGTTCTATAACTTTGGTTTTCAGTGATCCCTGTCTTATAAACTGAGTTTTGCAATCTATCTACACTTGGGGGTTACAGATCGGGATGATTATAGGGATTTAGCTTAAGCACCAACCTCTAAATCATTTGGCCAAGCCAGATTCTGAACCCAGGAAACTTTTACAGAATTTTTGAGCGATGTGTAGCTTTTAAGGACGATAAGTGTTTGGGTATAATTTTTACCAATCGCTTGATTCATGGTAATTGAAGCATGTGTTTGTTCCAAGCGATGAGTATTGCGTCGTTTGGGCCCCTTTTTGCGTTGTACCAGTTTGTTATTTCACTAGAATTTGGGTTGCCAAACTTCTGGCTTTAAAAACAGCACCATTTTTTTTAACCTTTAATCTCCATGCAGTGGTCCTAGATCTACATGTAGGACCACCATATTACAGCTTCAAAATTAATTGAAATAAACATTGTATTTTCTAACTAAACATTTTTTTATGGTGCTCAATCTTAGTTGGATTAATATTAGGTAAGGAGAAAGCTTTATAATAAATTGTTTATTTTTTAATATTACTGTATCAGAAAGAGTTAATGGCAAAACTTGGTGAAAAAAGTGATAAAAGTTAATTAGTTACTTTTTTTAATTGTAACTTCACACCTATATGTGCTCTGTTTCAGGGGAACACATTTTAAGATTAGTAAACCAATGCCCTATAACTGTGGGCCAAAATGATGCTGGTCCAATTGATTATGCATTTGGAATGCCTAGACTAGGATTTGACATTATGCAATACCATCATTAGATATAGCCCCGCCTACACCATGTTAAATCGTTCTGCACCCAATGCAGGATGGTGATACTCCATTACACATTGGTATGAGTAAAGGTTATGCTAATTGTGTGAGATATCTCTATAACTGTCCTGGAATTGATGTGAACATTCAAAATGAGGTATGTTGGTCAATGGTTACGCCACACATGTCAGATTAAGTTGTCAAATCCCATAAGGCATTTACAATTGATTCACATTAATTAAATTATTTAGTGTTCGTTGTTTATAAAATACTCACTCAGAATGATTAATTTTCTGAACCAGCTTTGTAGACTTTGAACATTATAATCTTCATGCTATGTTATCAATGAATCTGTTAAACTGTGTTAATGATTCAGATGATGTATAACACTTTGAACCATTTTACAAAAACCTATACTTAAGTCAATATCAGCCAATTTTGCATTGTTATAGCATGATGCACACTTGCTATTGAAAGTCAAGTATTGGTGAATACTTTCAACGTGTGAAGTACGGGCATGGACAACAGAATACTTTTATATAATGACTTCAATGGTTTTAAACCAAAATGGTACTTTTGGACAATGTATTTCATCTTACACATGCGCATAGAAGAAAATCAAAGATGGATTGCTTTGAATTAAACTTGCTGAATAATCTAGAAGTTATGCAATCATGACATAAGAACAGTTAATATCACTAGTTTGGATACATCGTTCATACGTACGGGAAAACAAATTAACCCTTTGGCTGTTGAAGGTTAGAGCATTGTGAAGGTTTATACACTAATAAAATATAATAAGTCTCATATGATGTTATATGATGGCTGTAATGTATTTAGGGGAGAGAAATGAGCTGTTTGGAAATTTGCATAATTTGACATACAAGCATCTATACTTTGCTAGTGGCTAATATATATATATGCTTTATTAAACAATAAGTACACCGGTTGCAATTTTTTTATGTCAATAATTGGCTTTGGATGTACTTCATCATGGTGCATGTATGGTATGTGTACAATTTTGGGACAGCACATTTTTAAAAGATGCGTTTATACTTATCAACAGCATTCATTCACAAACATCATGACCTAATGCAATGAATGTGTAGTAAAAAAAGTGATTTTCAACCATAGCACAGTCAATAAAAGTGGCAACTAATATATCTGCTTATTTAGATCATTCTCAGTGATAGCTATCTCTTTCTGCTGTTAGTCCATAGGATGCATGCATTCAGACTGAATACGAAAATTCATAGCAACACCATGTGGACTGTATTATTGTACCCACTCTAGGTTGGCAATACTCCATTACACATTTCTGCAATGAAATGTGATATTGATAGTGTGAAATGGCTTTGTGATGCTCCTAGCCCTGATCTGAACACTAGAAATAAAGTGAGTTGGTATGATTGATACAAATGAATATATATGTGTAAAGAATGCATGTGTAAATGTGTATATATCTCACATGTATCAGATGCCCCAGTATTGCTTCTAAACGCGTGCTGCACTTTCGTCACTAGAGAAGCTCAATTGAGATATGTATATATATTCTATGCATGCAGTGGTTTAATAAATTGGTCTACATTGCACATATATACCCGGGCAATTGAGAGCTGCATGCCTTTAATAAGTAGGTCGACGTCTGACAGACCTTCACATAGTGCAAAGCCTACTGACAGTTCTTGTCAGCAAGACCAAATGAGTTCTATAAATTTTGGTTTTCAGTGATCCCTGTCTTATGAACTGAGTTTTGCTTTCTATCTTCACTTGGGGGTAACCGATCGGGATGATTATAGGGATTTAGCTTAAGCACCAGCCTCTAAATCATTTGGCCAAGCCAGATTCTGAACCCATGAAACTTTTTACAGAATTTTTGAGTGATGTGTAGCTTTTAAGGACGATAAGTGTTTGGGTATAACTTTTACCGATCCCTCGATTCATGCTAATTGAAGCATGTGTTTGTTCCAAGCGATGATTATTGCGTCGTTTGGGCCCCATTTTGCGTTGTACCAGTTTGCTTTTTCACTAGAAGTTGGGTTGCCAAACTTCTGGCTTTAAAAACAGCACCATTTTCAGATGATTTTCTTTAACCTTTAATCTCCAGGCAGTGGTCCTAGATCTACATGTAGGACCACCATATTACAGCTTCAAAATTAATTGAAATAAACATTGTGTTTTCTAACTTAATATTTTAATATGGTGCTCAATCTTAGTTGGATTAATATTAGGTAAGGAGAAAGCTTTATAACAAATTGTTTATTTTCTAATATTACTGTATCAGAAAGAGTTAATGGCAAAACTTGGTGAAAAAAGTGATGAAAGTTAATTAGTTACTTTTTTAAATTGTAACTTCACACCTATATGTGCTCTGTTTCAAGTAAGGTGTGTAACCTTTTTCATAAATCAAAATCGATTATTTCGACTATGAAAAAAAGTCCAATTGATTTTTCAGTTTAATAGCAACTTGAAAATCGGTTATTAGAAACATTAAATCGATCATTAATTTGCCAACGATTATCTAGGTTTTTCGAGGTTTTTCGAGGTTTTTCCGATTTGTGATATTGGCCAGATAAATCACAGTTTCTCAAGTCTATACACGTATAGCCAGTTTTATTACTTATCAGCTGGTTATGCCAACATAGTTACACGTCCCTGATAAGGTAAGTATCCGAAGGGACTGGGAACGAGGTGCATTCCAATGTGACGCCACATCCACTGGTGGGAATGATTCAATCAGTGGCGTAGCGAGGGTGTTGTGCGCCCGGGGGCAAAATGCACTAATGGCGCCCCCCCCCCCCCCCCCCCAGGCCCAAGACCATTCACCCCTTGCGTTTAGCCAAATCAGAATACTGGGGGGGGGGGGGGGCCAAATCCGAATACTTCCCTTTGCGTTTGGCAACGGATACATGGATACGAGGGGGGGTCCCCTTGCGTATGGCCAAGTCAGGGGCGGATCCAGGTGCAAGACTTAGGTGCGGGGGGAAAGTGATGACGTGGCGGGACACGCCTACCCCAGCAAGCGGAGCCCCAGCCGCTTTGCAACTTCCGCACTTTTAAAGTCACTAAACATATCATAATTGCGTAGAAACATGCTAAAACCAGGTAGAATAGTTCCTGTAGTCTTGCACGCCACGTTATTGAACCGATATACGGTATATCCGCTCAACGATCCATAGTTTAATTTAATTTTTAACTGTATCATGTGAGTTGGGACATTTATAACACCCACTACGATCGTTGCGCCATTAAAGCGATCAGTATCGATAGGTTTTGCCGGGCCGGGGGGGGGGGGGGGGGGGGGGGGGGCGCCCTGCTGCTTAATTTCTTGTTCCAAAATTCAGCTCCAATTATACGAAAATAAAATCACAATATCATCAACAGTATGCACGGACTTGCTGTTTCTAATCAATAAACATAAGGGCATTAAAATAAGCCTTTCCTCGGCTTATTATCCGGTACGCATTGCAATGCTATTTATAGCAAACATCTAGGCATTTTGGTGCCCCCTTAGGTAGGCGCCCGGGGGCAATTGCCCCACCCCCCCCCCCCCCTCGCTACGCCACTGGATTCAATGGCGGTGGATGGGAATTATAAGTGTTTTGAATATTTTTTCACCAAAGAACACGTTCTTGCATGTTGGGTGGATGGGTGGAACACCTTTTCACGCATATGACAAAGCCGCCAATGAAGACATGTACGATTTCATAGGCCGAACGAGCCGGTGTACCTAAGTATTTGGACACCTGTCACCTGTGCTGCTGTGCAAAATTGTACATAGCACGTTTGATTAACGCATACTGATACGTAATGCAGAGAGCGCGAACGTATTTAACGTTGATTTAATAGACAGATGGACGATGAGATGGTTAATTAATTCAGCCGGGTCCCCAGACTAATGTTCATCAACTGTTTATCGATTAATTAACCCTTTGTACAGCAGGCGGGAATAACGAAGGGCATATAAAAGGGTAATCGATTTCCTACCGATTTCTGCATAAAAAGGAAACGAATATCGACTAATCGCGACAAAGAAAAACAGAATCGGTTATTTCGACTAAAGGAAATTCTGAAATCGGTAACCTGCTATTCTACTAAATGCATAGTCGACCGAATAGTTAATCGCGAATAATCGGTTAACCTAAAAAAACCTGAAAATCGGTTACACACCCTAGTTTCAAGGGAACACATTTTAAGATTAGTAAACCAATGCCCTATAACTGTGGGCCAAAATGATGCTGGTCCAATGTCTAGACTAGGATATGACATTATGCATTACCATCATTAGATATAGCCCCGCTTACACCATGTTAAATCGTTCTGCACCCAATGCAGGATGGTGATACTCCATTACACATTGCTATGAGTAAAGGTTATGCTAATTGTGTGAGATATCTCTATAACCGTCCTGGAATTGATGTGAACATTCAAAATGAGGTATGTTGATCAATGGTTTCGCCACACATGTCAGATTAAGTTGTCAAATCCCATAAGGCATTTACAATTGATTCACATAAATTAAATTATTTAGTGTTTGTTGTTTATAAAACACTCACTCAGAATGATTAATTTTCTCACCAGCTTTGTAGACTTTGAACATTATAATCTTCATGCTATGTTATCAATGAATCTGTTAAACTGTGTTAATGATTCAGATGATGTATAATATTTTGAACCATTTTACAAAAACCTATACTTAAGACAATATCAGCCAATTTTGCATTGTTATAGCATGATGCACACTTGCTATGGAAAGTCAAGTATTGGTGAAAACTTTCAACGTGTGAAGTACGGGCATGCCCAACAGTATACTTTTATAGAATGACTTCAATGGTTTTAAACCAAACTGGTACTTTTGGACAATGTATTTCATCTTACACATGCGCATAGAAGAAAATCAAAGATGGATTGCTTTCAATTAAACTTGCTGAATAATCTAGAAGTTATACAATCATGACATAAGAACAGTTAATATCACAGTTTGGATACATCGTTCATACTTACGGGAAAAACAAATTACTCCTTTGGCTGTTGAAGGTCAGATCATTGTGAAGGTTTATACACTAATAAAATATAATAAGTCTCATATGATGTTGTATGATGGCTGTAATATATTTAGGGGAGAGAAATGAGCTGTTTGGAAATTTGCATAATTTGACATACAAGCATCTATACTTTGCTAGTGGCTAATATATATATGCTTTATTAAACAATAAGTACACCGTTGAAATTTTTATATGTCAATAATTGGCCTTGGATGTACTTCATCATGGTGCATGTATGGTATGTGTACAAATTTGGGACAGCACATTTTTAAAGGATGCGTTTATACTTATCAACAGCATTCACAAACATCATGACCTAATGCAATGAATGTGTAGTAAAAAAAGTGATTTTCAACCATAGCACAGTCAATAAAAGTGGCAACTAATATATCTGCTTATTTAGATCATTCTCAGTGATAGCTATCTCTTTCTGCTGTTAGTCCATAGGATGTATGCATTCAGACTGAATACGAAAATTCATAGCAACACCATGTGGACTGTATTGTTGTACCCACTCTAGGTTGGCAATACTCCCTTACACATTTCTGCAATGAAATGTGATATTGATAGTGTGAAATGGCTTTGTGATGCTCCTAGCCCTGATCTGAACACTAGAAATAAAGTGAGTTGGTATGATGAATACAAATGAATATATATGTGTAAAGAATGCATGTGTAAATGTGTATATATCTCACATGTATCAGATGCCACAGTATTGCTTCTAAACGTGCTGCACTTTCGTCACTAGAGAAGCTCAATTGAGATATGTATATATTTTCTATGCATGTAGTGGTTTAATAAATTGGTCTACATTGCACATATATACCCGGGCAATTGAGAGCTGCATGCCTTTAATAAGTAGGTCGACGTCTGACAGACCTTCACATAGTGCAAAGCCTACTGACAGTTCTTGTCAGCAAGACCAAATGAGTTCTATAAACTTTGGTTTTCAGTGATCCCTGTCTTATGAACTGAGTTTTGCTTTCTATCTTCACTTGGGGGTAAGAGATCGGGATGATTATAGGGATTTAGCTTAAGCACCAACCTCTAAATCATTTGGCTGAGCCAGATTCTGAACCCAGGAAACTTTTACAGAATTTGTAGCTTTTACAGAATGTGTAGCTTTTAAGGACGATAAGTGTTTGGGTATAATTTTTTCCAATCGCTTGATTCATGCTAATTGAAGCATGTGTTTGTTCCAAGCGATGATTATTGCATCGTTTGGGCCCCTTTTTGCGTTGTACCAGTTTGCTTTTTCACTAGAATTTGGGTTGCCAAACTTCTGGCTTTAGAAACAGCACCATTTTCAGATGATTTTCTTTAACCTTTAATCTCCAGGCAGTGGTCCTAGATCTACATGTAGGACCACCATATTATAGCTTCAAAATTAATTGAAATAAACATTGTATTTTCTAACTTAATATTTTATTATGGTGCTCAATCTTAGTTGGATTAATATTAGGTAAGGAGAAAGCTTTATAACAAATTGTTTATTTTCTAATATTACTGTATCAGAAAGAGTTAATGGCAAAACTTGGTGAAAAAAGTGATGAAAGTTAATTAGTTACTTTTTAAAATTGTAACTTCACACCTATATGTGCTCTGTTTCAGGGGAACACATTTTAAGATTAGTAAACCAATGCCCTATAACTGTGGGCCAAAATGATGCTGGTCCAATTGATTATGCATTTGGAATGCCTAGACTAGGATATGACATTATGCAATACCAACACTAGATATAGCCCCACTTACACCATGTTAAACCTTTCTGCACCCAATGCAGGATGGTGATACTCCATTACACATTGCTATGAGTAAAGGTTATGCTAATTGTGTGAGATATCTCTATAACCGTCCTGGAATTGATGTGAACATTCAAAATGAGGTATGTTGGCCAATGGTTACGCCACACATGTCAGATTAAGTTGTCAAATCCCATAAGGCATTTACAATTGATTCACATTAATTAAATTATTTAGTGTTTGTTGTTTATAAAATACTCACTCAGAATGATTAATTTTCTGAACCAGCTTTGTAGACTTTGAACATTATAATCTTCACGCTATGTTATCAATGAATCTGTTAAACTGTGTTAATGATTCAGATGATGTATAATATTTTGAACCATTTTACAAAAACCTATACTTAAGTCAATATCAGCCAATTTTGCATTGTTATAGCATGATGCACACTTGCTATGGAAAGTCAAGTATTGGTGAAAACTTTCAACGTGTGAAGTACGGGCATGCCCAACAGTATACTTTTATAGAATGACTTCAATGGTTTTAAACCAAAATGGTACTTTTGGACAATGTACTTCAACTTACACATGCGCATATAAGAAAATCAAAGATGGATTGCTTTGAATTAAACTTGCTGAATAATCTAGAAGTTATGCAATCATGACATAAGAACAGTTAATATCACTAGTTTGGATACATCATTCATAGTTACGGAAAAAACAAATTACCCTTTTGGCTGCTGAAGGTCAGATCATTGTGAAGGTTTATACACTAATAAAATAAGTCTCATATGATGTTATATGATGGCTGTTATGTATTTAGGGGAGAGAAATGAGCTGTTTGGAAATTTGCATAATTTGACATACAAGCATCTATACTTTGCTAGTGGCCAATATATACAATGCTTTATTAAACAATAAGTACACCGGTTGCAATTTTTTTATGTCAATAATTGGCCTTGGATGTACTTCATCATGGTGCATGTATGGTATGTGTACAAATTTGGGACAGCACATTTTTAAAACATGCATTTATACTTATCAGCAGCATTCAGGAACATCTTGACCTAATGCAATGAATGTGTAGTAAAAAAAGTGATTTTCAACCATAGCACAGTCAATAAAAGTGGCAACTAATATATCAGCTTATTTAGGTCATTCTCAGTGATAGCTATCTCTTTCTGCTGTTAGTCCATAGGATGTATGCATTCAGACTGAATATGAAAATTCATAGCAACACCATGTGGACTGTATTATTGTACCCACTCTAGGTTGGCAATACTCCATTACACATTTCTGCAATGAAATGTGATATTGATAGTGTGAAATGGCTTTGTGATGCTCCTAGCCCTGATCTGAACACTAGAAATAAAGTGAGTTGGTATGATTAATACAAATGAATATATATATGTGCAAAAGAATGCATGTGTAAATGTGTATATATCTCACATGTATCAGATGCCACAGTATTGCTTCTAAACGTGCTGCACTTTCGTCACTAGTGAAGCTCAATTGAGATATGTATATATTTTCTATGCATGTAGTGGTTTAATAAATTAGTCTACATTGCACATCTATACCCGGGCTATTGAGAGCTGCATGCCTTTAATAAGTAGGTCGACGTCTGACAGACCTTCACATAGTGCAAAGCCTACTTACAGTTCTTGTCAGCAAGACCAAATGAGTTCTATAAACTTTGGTTTTCAGTGATCCCTGTCTTATGAACTGAGTTTTGCTATCTACATGTATCTTCACTTGGGGGTAACAGATCGAGATGATTATAGGGATTTACCTTAAGCACCAACCTCTAAATCATTTGGCCAAGCCAGATTCTGAACCCAGGAAACTTTTACAGAATTTTCGAGCGATGTGTAGCTTTTAAGGACGATAAGTGTTTGGGTATAATTTTTACCAATCGCTCGATTTATGCTTATTGAAGCATGTGTTTGTTCCAAGTGATGATTATTGCGTCATTTGGGCACCTTTTTGCGTTGTACCAGTTTGTTTTTTCACTAGAATTTGAGTTGCCAAACTTCTGGCGTTAAATACAGCACCATTTTCAGATGATTTTCTTTAACCTTTAATCTCCAGGCAGTGGTCCTAGATCTACATGTAGGACCACCATATTACAGCTTCAAAATTAATTGAAATAAACATCGTGTTTTCTAACTTAATATTTTAATATGGTGCTCATTCTTAGTTGGATTAATATTTGGTAAGGAGAAAGCTTTATAACAAATTGTTTATTTTCTAATATTACTGTATCAGAAAGAGTTAATGGCAAAACTTGGTGAAAAAAGTGATGAAAGTTAATTAGTTACTTTTTAAAATTGTAACTTCACACCTATATGTGCTCTGTTTCAGGGGAACACATTTTAAGATTAGTAAACCAATGCCCTATAACTGTGGGCCAAAATGATGCTGGTCCAATTGATTATGCATTTGGAATGCCTAGACTAGGATATGACATTATGCAATACCAACACTAGATATAGCCCCACTTACACCATGTTAAACCTTTCTGCACCCAATGCAGGATGGTGATACTCCATTACACATTGCTATGAGTAAAGGTTATGCTAATTGTGTGAGATATCTCTATAACCGTCCTGGAATTGATGTGAACATTCAAAATGAGGTATGTTGGTCAATGGTTACGCCACACATGTCAGATTAAGTTGTCAAATCCCATAAGGCATTTACAATTGATTCACATTAATTAAATTATTTAGTGTTTGTTGTTTATAAAATACTCACTCAGAATGATTAATTTTCTGAACCAGCTTTGTAGACTTTGAACATTATAATCTTCATGCTATGTTATCAATGAATCTGTTAAACTGTGTTAATGATTCAGATGATTATAATATTTTGAACCATTTTACAAAAACCTATACTTAAGTCAATATCAGCCAATTTTGCATTGTTATAGCATGATGCACACTTGCCATGGAAAGTCAAGTATTGGTGAAAACTTTCAATGTGTGAAGTACGGGCATGCCCAACAGTATACTTTTATAGAATGGCTTCAATGGTTTTAAACCAAAATGGTACTTTTGGACAATGTATTTCATCTTACACATGCGCATAGAAGAAAATCAAAGATGGATTGCTTTGAATTAAACTTGCTGAATAATCTATAAGTTATACAATCATGACATAAGAACAGTTAATATCACTAGTTTGGATACATCATTCATACTTACGGGAAAACAAATTACCCCTTTGGCTGTTGAAGGTCAGATCATTGTGAAGGTTTATACACTAATAAAATATAATAAGTCTCATATGATGTTATATGATGGCTGTAATGTATTTAGGGGAGAGAAATGAGCTGTTTGGAAATTTGCATAATTTGACGTACAAGCATCTATACTTTGCTAGTGGCTAATATATGTATATGTTTTATTAACACCGGTTCCGTGAGAATCGAATGTTTTTTGGGCTATTTTGTCGAACTCAAGGTTTAGAAAATTAGTCGGACGACCTTTTTTAAGCAACAAAAGCATAAGAGCATAGTAGTACAACTCTCTGCATGAGGGTTTGCGCTATTTCTAGCGTCCTATGTACTTCTCGTTGTAACCTGTATTTGTTTTTAGTCAAACGGTTAGACGCTTCACAAATAAAAGTGCACTTTTTTCTGAAGCCTTTTCTAATATCGATAACAGTCCAAATATACTTACCTTTGTAAGATGCGGCGGTTTTGCACACATTTAGACCGTCTAACTGTATGCGAGCGTTTGAAACAAGCACTTTTTGTTATGTCGATCTTTGTGGCCGCGTTCCCAGACCGATGTATTATTCCGCGAGTGTGCTGCGTAGTGTCGAACTTTGGCTGGTATATAAGTCTACGCGTGCGCTATTTTCCATTTGCATACAGTCATATATAGTAGCGTTCATACTACACATCAGAACATATATGTCATCACTGCTGCTAAACAGAAGCTGCTTGCATGTGCTTAATTTGTCTGTTACTCGCTCATGCTTATTTCCCGTATTTTTGATGTAGTGGTGGCTGCAGAGATATACCTCCAGTTCCACTTGGAGATAGATATCCTTAACCATATCCAAATGTTCAAAGCTTATCCTTGCCTTCTTTTGCCTTCCAGAGCTCCCTTCATCCCTTTGATGCTTTAGCCTCATGCAGATAGCCTGCCAATGCTTTGGTACACACTGGCAGTGGAACTTTAATAGCTTTCTGCAACTGCAACTCAGCCAGGCAAACATATGGCTTGCTGTCAAATGACTCTGAATATTACTGGCAAAACAGCAAGCCATGGCCATGTGCTTGGCCATGTGTAGTCATATGACAGCAAGCCACAGTCATGTGCAGTCATATGACAGCAAGCTACAGCCATGTGTAGTCACATGACAGCAAGCCACAGTCATGTGCAGTCATATGACAGCAAGCCACAGCCATGTGCAGTCATATGACAGCAAGCCACAGCCATGTGCAGTCATATGACAGCAAGCACAACCATGTGACAGCAAGCTACAGCCATGTGTATAGTCACATGACAGCAAGCCATGCACAGGCATGTGCAGTCATATGACAGCAAGCTACAGTCATCTGCAGTCATATGACAGCAAGCACAACCATGTGACAGCAAGCTACAGCCATGTGTAGTCACATGACAGCAAGCCACAGCCATGTGCAGTCATATGACAGCAAGCACAACCATGTGACAGCAAGCTACAGCCATGTGTATAGTCACATGACAGCAAGCCATGCACAGGCATGTGCAGTCATATGACAGCAAGCTACAGTCATCTGCAGTCATATGACAGCAAGTACAACCATGTGACAGCAAGCTACAGCCATGTGTAGTCACATGACAGCAAGCCACAGGCATGTGCAGTCATATGACAGCAAGCCATGCATGTGTAGTCATATGACAGCAAGCTACAGCCATGTGTAGTCACATGACAGCAAGCCATGCACAGGCATGTGCAGTCATATGACAGCAAGCTACAGTCATCTGCAGTCATATGACAGCAAGCACAACCATGTGACAGCAAGCTACAGCCATGTGTAGTCACATGACAGCAAGCCACAGGCATGTGCAGTCATATGACAGCAAGCTACAGTCATCTGCAGTCATATGACAGCATGCAAGCTACATCCACGTGCAGTCATATGAAAGCAAGCCACAGCCATGTCTGACCTTCAAAATGTGTGACTGAGTTTCTATCACTGGTGTCTATCTGGGTTATGCCTGAGCTACACATTCAGCCGATCTGGTGATGGTTCAGAATTAGATAAAGCTATTGTCCTGCTTGGTTGACCATGCTTACGTTGATGCCGCATGCAGCACTTTATGCAGTCTGTTCCTGCATGGCAATTGTTGCACGCTGGCTTCTGAGAAAAATGTTTATTTTGCAATAACTTAATTGCGCATGCGTAAAATAATAGGTGTAAGTCTGGGAACGAGCTTATGTATCTAACAGAGCAGTTTGTACGTAAACTATGCTAGCTATGAACATGCTATTCACTAGGCCTCTATTTGGTATCTAGGAGAATCCAAAAATACAATCAGATTTTGTTGAAAAGCGATAGAGAAAAAGTGTACCGATCAGCTCTCGAACATCAAAAAACGGGAAAGTGCGTAAGTCTCACCCAATACAAGTATGTTGTTATATATGCCACAAAGCTAAAATTTATACCAAATAACTCATCGAGAGTTGGCCTATCAGAAAATATGCTTTGTAAAGCATACAGACCTTTTCCGACTAATTTTCCAAAATGTCGGTTCGACAAAAAATACATTCGATTCTCACGGAACCCGGTGTTAAACAATAAGT
This sequence comes from Spongilla lacustris, assembly GCA_949361645.1. Taxonomy (NCBI): domain Eukaryota; kingdom Metazoa; phylum Porifera; class Demospongiae; order Spongillida; family Spongillidae; genus Spongilla; species Spongilla lacustris. The sequence goes on along the minus strand of OX442417.1, from coordinate 3,269,033 downwards.
ACACCGGTTGCATGCAATTATTTTATGTCAATAATTGGCCTTGGATGTACGTCATCATGGTGCATGTATGGTATCTGTACAAATTTGGGACAGCACATTTTTAAAAGATGCATTTATACTTATCAGCAGCATTCAGGAACATCTTGATCGGTTGCAATTATTTTATGTCAATAATTGGCCTTGGATGTAAATGTACGTCATCATGGTGCATGTATGGTATCTGTACAAATTTGGGACAGCACATTTTTAAAAGATGCATTTATACTTATCAGCAGCATTCAGGAACATCTTGACCTAATGCAATGAATGTGTAGTAAAAACAGTGATTTTCAACCATAGCACAGTCAATAAAAGTGGCAACTAATATATCTGCTTATTTAGATCATTCTCAGTGATAGCTATCCCTTTCTGCTGTTAGTCCATAGGATTTATGCATTCAGACTGAATACGAAAATTCATAGCAACAATGTTATTGTACCAACTCTAGGTTGGCAATTCTCTGTTACACATTTCTGCAATAAGAGGCAATATTGCTTGTGTGAAATCTCTTTGTAATGCTCCTGACATTGATCTGAACAGTAGAAATAAAGTGAGTTGGTATGATTAATACAAATGGAAATATATGTGTGAAAGAATGCATGTGATAATGGGTATACATCTCACATCTATTAGATGTCACAGTATTTCTTCTAAACGTGCTGCATTATTATCACTTAAGACGCTCAATTGAGATATGTACAATTTTGTTATGCATGTGGTAGTTTAATAAATTGGTCTACCTTGCACATCTATCCCTGGCAATTAAGAGCTGTGTGCCTTTAACAAGCAGGTCAACATCTGACCGACCTTCACATAGTGCAAAGCCTACTAACAGTTCTTGACAGCAAGACCAACTGAGTTTCAGCAAATGTGCCTATTTGTCACCAAGTATTATTGTACCCACTCTAGGTTGGCAATACTCCCTTACACATTTCTGCAAAGAAAGGTGATATTGCTTGTATGAAATCTCTTTGTACTGATCCTAACATTGATCTGAACAGTAGAAATAAAGTGAGTTGGTATGATTAAATGAAGTAGATATGTGTAAATGTCCATATATCTCATATGTATCAGATGCCACAGTATTGCTTCTAAACGTGCTGCACTATCGTCACTAGAGAAGCTCAATTCAGATATGTATATTTTTCTATGCATGTAGTGGTTGAATAAGTTGGTCTGCATAGCACATCTATCACCAGGCAATTGAGAGCTGCATGTCTTTAACAAGCAGGTCGACGTCTGACAGACCTTCACATAGTGCAAAGCCTACTTACAGTTCTTGTCAGTAAGACCAACTGTGTTTCAGCAAGATCGTTGGACGAAAAAACGTTTGACATGTTTAAAACAATAAACCACATGTGATATTGAAAATATAACTGCACAGTTCTATGTTTTCAGTGACCCCTGTCTTATGAACTGAGTTTAGCTATCTATCTTCACTCAGGGGTACCAGATCGGGATAATTATTGGGATTTAGCTTAAGCACCAACCTATAAATCATTTGGCCAAGGCAGATTCTGAACCCAGGAAACTTTTCCAGTATTTTCGAGTGATGTGTAGCTTTTAAGGACAATAAGTGTTTGGGTTTTTTTTTTCCAATCACTCGATTGATGCTAATTGAAGCATGTTTTTTTTTCCGAGTGGTGATTATTGCATTATTTGGGCCCCTTTTTACAGTGTACCAGTTTGTTTTTATACTAGTTTTTTGCCAAACTTCTGGCTTTAAAAACAGCAGCATTTTCAGATGATTTTTTTTAGTCTTTACATGTAATCTCCAGGCAGTGGTCGTAGATATAGGACCACCATATTACAGCTTCTAAATTAATTGAAATAAACATTGTATTTTCTAACTTAATATTTTATTATGGTGTTCAATCTTAGTTGGATTAATATTAAGTAAGGAGAAAGCATTATAACAACTTGTTTATTTTCTAGTATTACTGTATCAGAATGAGTTAATTGCAAAAATTGGATGAAAGTTAATTGGTTACTTATTTTGATTGTAACTTCACACCGATATGTACTCTGTTTGAGGGGAACACATTTTAACATTAGTAAACCAATGCCCTATAACTGTACTCTGATTTATGCAAACCTGAGCCAAAATAATACTGGTCCAATTGGTTAAGCATTTGGAATGCCTAGACTAGGATATGACATTATGCAATACCAACACTAGAAATAGCCCCGCTTGCACCATGTTAACTCTTTCTGCACCTATTGTAGGATGGTGATGCTCCATTACACATTGCTACAAAAGATGGTTATGCTAATTGTGTGGGACATCTCTGTTCCCTTCCTGAAATTAATGTGAACATTAAAAATGAGGTATGTTGATCAATGGTTATGCCAACATCTTACACATGTCAGATTAAATTGTCAAATCCCATAAAGCATTTACAATTGATTCACATAAATTTGTTCTTTATAAAATGCACACTCAGAATAAGTAATTTCTCACCAGCTTTGTAGACTTTTAACATTATAGTCTTCATGCTATATTTCATACATCTTATTAATGAGTAGTCAGGTGTGGAATCGGGTCGTCAGGTACATGTGGGTACAGGTACAAGGTTTGCGGTAATCTAAGTTGGGTGGGGCACCGTATTACACCCTAATCGAGCTTGGGGCGGTTGGAGGGGACGCGGCAGTCCCCATCCCCCAAAGAGTGGTCATTATATGACCACTTCCCCCTAGCATGATGGTCTATCCTAACGATTCAAGGGATGGCAATGCAGGGTCTGGTAACCCCATCTGTAAGAGAGCTGGTGGCTCCAATGATTGCAGTGTGGAGAAATTGAATGTAAATTCACTTGCGTCGTGCCACTGGTAAGTTCACTTGCAGTGATCAATGGGGGATGGTGGTTCCATTGGCCCCTTGAACTTGCAGTGGTATGGTGCACTTGTAGTGAGAAGGCTGCTGAAACTTGCAGTGAAGGATACATGTAGGTAGTGGGCGATAGGGCACCATATGTGGGGGCTGCTAAGTGAGGGTGAATGGTTCCATAGACAGTGGGACATGTGTGGATCCATTTCATGGCTCCCTGAAATTGCGGGGGGTGCCATTTCCACTTGCAGTGTGAGGCCTGACGTCTGACACAGTTCGCTGTAAGGAATAGCTGTAGAGAGTAGGTGGAGTCCATGCAATACCACAGGGTAGGGTGGAGTCCAGTAATAAGAGGGTCCACTCCATGGCTGACATTGTTAACTTTAAGGAATAGCTGTACGGGTTAAGGTGGAGTCCACGCAATACCAGAGGGTAGGGTGGCGTGCATTAATAAGAGGGTCCACACCATGGTTGACACTGTTCACTGTAATCAATAGTTGTAGGGCGTAGCAATGGGGGTACTCAATTGTACAGAGTAGGATGGAGTCCATTCAAAAGAGGGTTGTCACAGTAAGGAAAAGCTGTAGGGCTTAGCACAGGGGATAGGGTGGAGTCCATTCAATAGCACAGGGTAGGGTGGCGTGCATTAATAAGAGGGTCTACACCATGGCTGACACTGTTAACTGTAAGGAATAGCTGTAGGGGGTAAGGTGGAGTCCACAGTACAAGAGGGTAGGGTGGAGTCCAGTAATAAGAGGGTCCACTTCATGGCTGATATTGTTCGCTGTAAGGAATAGTTGTAGGGCTTATCACAGGGGGTAGGGTGGAGTCCATTCAATAGCACAGGGTAGGGTGGCGTGCATTAATAAAAGGGTCCACTCCATGGTTGACACTGTTCACTGTAAGCAATAGTTTTAAGGCATAGCACAGGGGTAGGGTGGAGTCCACTCAAAAGCATGGGGTAGGGTGGATGTAGGAATAGCTGTAGGGACTAAGGTGGAGTCCACTCAATACCACAAGGTAGGGTGTAGTGTATTAATAAGAGGGTCCACTTCATGGCTGACACAGTTCGCTGTAAGGAATAGTTGTAGGGCATAGCACTGGGGGTAGGATGGAGTCCACTCAATTGTACGAGTACATGTAGGATGGAGTCCATTCTAAAGAGGGTGATCACTGTAAGGAAAAGCTGTAGGGCGCAGCACAGGGGGTAGGGTGGAGTCCCACTAAGATGAGGGTTCACTCCATGGCTGACACTGCTGTAAGGAATAGTTGGGGGGGGGGGGGGGGAGGAGTCCAGTAATAAGAGGGTCCACTTCATGGCTGACAGTGTTCGGCACAGGGGGTACGGCCCATTCAAAAGCGGGTCCACACCATGGCTGACACTGAATACTGTAAGGAATAGCTATAGGGTGCACTCCACAACTGCTTGCAAAGTTACGTACTTGTCTGCCTGCTTCTCATGCAGCTGTTAGTGTCCACTGCTGTAAGGTTCTACCATATGGTCCACCACACTACAGTTGTCTGCCTGCCATATAATCCACTCCGATGTCTGCCGCAAGGACCACTTAATACAGTATAGATGTCTGCAGTAGAGTCCATTCCATACAGTACAATGTTGATGTCTGCCGTAGGGTCCACTAGCTACATGTATTGTCTAGTATATGGTCCACTCCACACTTTTTGGTAGTTGTTCCACTGTCTTCTGGACACACCTATCTGCCTGCCAACTGGCAAGTACAAAAGTTCGCTTGTGGTTGTTTAGTTGCTCACGTGTATATAGGGTGTGTCCATGTATACTGGAGTGTCCTCTTCTATGCTTTGCGTTCGTTTTTAGTTTTGTACGCTTGTGAGCTAGAATGCGCATACGGATGTACGCTTGTGTAGTCTGGCATAGCCACACCTTCGGTGGATGCACAAGGGTGTGGCTACGCCAGAGGATGGGTCCCTTGTACGTTTATGGGGTGTGTAACCGTGTGTTTCTTCTTGTATGCTTGTGTGGTGTGCCCCTTGTATTATGTCCCTTGTACCGGTACGCTTATGGGGTGTGTCCCTTGTAACTATTATATGCCTGTATGCCTGTGGTGGTACGCTTATAGGTGTGTCCCTTTGCACGCGCTTATAGGTGTGTCCCTTGTACACTTATGGGGTGTGTCCCTTGTACGCTTATGGGGTGTGTCCCTTGTACGCTTATGGGGTGTGTCCCTTGTATTTGTATATTAAAAGAGGCACTTGTATTTGTATCTTCCAACCTGCTAATATGCCACAGGAGTAGTGACACCATCATCCACAACACTTCTGCACTCCACTTGTGTGCTGTGTCCATACCCATGGGAAGACGGCAAGCTTTCTGCCTCTCAAGTCCCCAGTCCACTACTAGCAAAACACACTCTATAGCGAGTATAGCCACAGTAGTCATGACAGCAAGACTGTTGTCATGACACAGTGCTTTTGGGGTCACTCAATGACTGGTTTGGAGTGTGTTTCCACTACAGTGACACTGTTGGTATCCACCCCTCTGTACACCCCCAACCTTTCTATACACAAACCACAACCCTCCACCCTGCTAATATGTTACAGGAGTACTGATGTTGCCCCTGCCCCAAACACACCCAGTACATGGGGACCATCATCCACAACACTTCTGCACTCCACCTGTGCGCTGTGTCCATCATGGGAAGACAGCAAGCTTTCTGCCTCTCAAGTCCACAGTCCACTACTAACAAAACACACTCTATAGCCACAGTAGTCATGACAGCAAGACTGTTGTCATGACACAGTGCTTTGGGGTCACTCAACCTTTCCGTACACAGACCACAATCCTCCACCCTGCTAATATGCCACAGAAGTAGTGATGTTGGCCCTGCCCCAAACACACCCAGGACATGGGGACAATCATCCACAACACTTCTACACTCCACTTGTGCGCTGTGTCCATACCCATGGGAAGACAGCAAGCTTTCTGCCTCTCAAGTCTCCAGTCCACTACTAGCAAAACACACTCTATAGCCACAGTAGTCATGACAGCAAGACTGTTGTCATGACACAGTGCTTTGGGGTCACTCAATGTCTGGTTTGGAGTGTGTTTCCACTACAGTGACACTGTTGGTATCCACCCCTCTGTACACCCCAACATTTCTATACACAAACCACAATCCGCCACCCTGCTAATATGCCACAGGAGTAGTGATGTTGGCCCTGCCCCAAACACACCCAGGACATGGGGACCACCATCCACAACACTTCAGCACTCCACTTGTGCGCTGTGTGTCCATACCCATGCATGGGAAGATGGCCGGCAAGCTTTCTGCCTCTCAACTCCTCAGTCCACTACTAGCAAAACACACTCTATAGACACAGTAGTCATGACAGCAAGACTGTTGTCATGACACAGTGCTTTGGGGTCACTCAATGACTGGTTTGGAGCGTGTTTGCACTACAGTAATACTGTTGGTACCTCCACCCTGCCACAGGAGTAGTTAGGTTGGCCCTGCCCCAAACACACACAGGACATGGGGACCATCATCCACAACACTTCTGCACTCCACTTGTGCGCTGTGTCCATACCCATGGGAAGACGGCAAGCTCTCTGCCTCTCAAGTCCCCAGTCCACTACTAGCAAAACACACTCTATAGCGAGTATAGCCACAGTAGTCATGACAGCAAGACTGTTGTCATGACACAGTGCTTTTGGGGTCACTCAATGACTGGTTTGGAGTGTGTTTCCACTACAGTGACACTGTTGGTATCCAACCCTTTGTACTACACAAACCACAATCTGTCAAAAACGAATTTCGAAAGAAAGCTTTACATGTATACGTATCCTATCGATGTCCCACATTGTTTTATATATACATCCATGGGTTGGCTAACAAGAGTTATATAGCAACTAAGGCTTGAAACCTGTTAGTTTAGAAAAAAACCGGTTGTAACAGGTTATTAAAATTAAAAAAACCGGTCGGTTAAGGTGATTGTTTAAAAAATAACCGGTCGGTTAAGGTTGTTCGTTTTAAAATAACCGGTAATTTCCGGTTTAAAAATTAATCAATTATTTATGCATAATCGCGATGGACCAAAAGCTAAACCAGCGCTTTGCTAGTCGGGCGGGCCCTACTACGGCGTTTGGGTGACAATTAAGCCTATACCAAGATTTGTTCTGCTGCAACGGGGAGTGCAATCCAATCGGGTAGCAGTGGTATTCACAACAATATTACGTAAAATTCCTGGACAAATCTTGGTGTATGCATTTCACCCGAATACCCGACCAAACGCGGTAGTAAACCCGCCCGACTAGCACTTTGCCACATGGCAAGTAAGATGATATGGTCCACGGCGTACACTAGCTCCTAAGCACGTCGCTGATCTCGCCGCGTATGACATGCTGTGCGCGCGTACACACTACTCACCATAATTTAGAGAAGTATCATTATGTACCACGTGAGATGGATCCCTGCTTTCTTCTCGGACCGTTGTTCGCTCTCGTCCGCTTATTGTTTTCTCGTGCCCAGCACTATTGCAATTGCTACTATAATTAAAATACCAACCGGTCGGTTGAGGTTGTTCAAAGTTTCTAACAACCGGTTGAAGCGGTTATTTAGCAGAAATAGAACCAGTTGGGGCGGTTATTTGATTCTCGCAATCGGTTAACCACCGGTTAACCGGTTAACCGGAGCTCCAGAACAACCGGTTTCAAGCCTTAATAGCAACCATTTCAGTGGAATTAGGTTACTATATTCTTGCATGCGTACCTTGCAAGGCTGGCATGTAACGTTCTGTGTACTATATCACATGCAGGGCATCTTTAGTATTAATTCATGTACCCCAGTCTGTTCAAATGGTCATAGTGTATACATAATATTTTGGCTTCCATATGACTCTACGTAGCATGTATTTGGCATTGTCAGAAGCTGTCAAGTTGATTGTTCCCGCTCCCGCCAAAATTTTCTGGCCGTCTCAAAAACATGAAATGGCCGCATTGACGGACTCGTATTAGAAGGCCCATAAGGCGAACTCCTAAATGCTACTTTTGTCTGAACTAACGTACGGCTATAGAATATAGGTAAGTTTTCATAACAGGGTATGAATCCTGCTTTGAATAGTGGTTCTCCGAATACTCTAATGGCTATTATCCGACGTGGAATATATACGTTTTGGGCGTTATCTTCCTTCTATGAACTCCGGCAAACAAGCAGCATGAAATTTGGCTGCTTCACCCTTTTGCCAACATTTCCGTACAACAAAAACAACAAACACCCCCGATAGCCTTTTGACTAGTTCGACTATTATAAAGTTCTACTTCAGCGCTCTGCAATTCACAACCTGAAGAGCTTCACTTCCAAACACAGCGTTTCTCTGAACCAACTTGCATAGAAGACTTGAACAATATGTCGATACGGCCGATCTGCAGTGTGAGTTTTAAGAAAAAATAAAGTTATCATTGCATAATCTTCGTAACATACGTATGGAGAGGAACTAAAGAGCTAGTACACACCCGCTTACGATCCAATAAAGCTACAATGAAGAGGTGTTCAATGGATTAAAACAAAAACTGCGCTTGTTAAGAACAGACAGCAACAACAGTATCAACCACGCAATGAACAAAACAACGTGTTTGTTGAAAACACGGCAAATTCAAGTAGTGACCAAGGCAGTCCTTTCTATTTATTAGATAGTGTTTCAAAATTACTATTGGTCAAATAAAATACAAATAAAATAATAAAATGAAATTCTCTCTGAATTTTGAGGGCAACGGCGTTCTATATAGGACAGTTTCCATGAAAATTGCCCCTCATTTATATATATGATGTCCTGCATTAGAATCGCTATAACTTCCGAACAATAAAGCTATCGATTTCCAATTTTTAAAACTTAAATACTATATCATTTCTTTATAGTAAAGTACATTTTGGGGTCTTGCACTTGCTCAGTGCCAGTTTTGCATCGTCCAATACAAACCCACCATAACTTTCTATTGGTGTAACCAAATCGCATCAAATTCCACAGCAATTCAGGGCCCGTCGCAGCACGTAATATCGACCGGAAGAGCATCCTTCCGAGTTATGCGAGCACGTAAGAATTATGTATGACGTATTGGAAATTGGTAGATACGTGGTTAATTTACGGGTTATGTCAATTAATTACTACTGAAATATGTTGCAGGATATTAAAAATATATAATTAGCTTCACACAGTGCAAAATGTGAAGCAACATAAGCACAAAGTTGATTGACAACTGGGACAAATCTGTATAAAAAAGAAGGCATGAATTAGGCACCATTTTTGTCAGATACATGTAGATACATAACCTTACCTCTCAGACAGTACACGCGCGATCTGATTTCGATCTAAACATAATAAAAAAGGATATCACCCTAGTCAAACTAATTGTTTCACTTACATTTCTTTGGAATGCTAGTACCTCACTGTGCTATTGAAGTTAATCCTAATAGCACATGCATAACTGGTAGGGTTCGAATATGTCCAAACAAACCATATTTGGGTGGCTTACCTTGTGCCACTTTCGTTCTGAATTGCACAAAGGTAGGATGGTCATAAATGCAGCAGGAGGCAGAGAAGCAATGCATGCCACCACCATCTAGTCTCGTTCCCAGACCAATAGGACGCAATGTTTATCGCATAATGTACAAACACGCTCGTATAGGTCTGGTATTTCGTATGTGGCGGAAGTGTGCCAAAGCCTGGAATTCGTGCGCAGTTTAATTATGACGTACGTACATAAACATGTACATAAACAAACACGTAATGTACGCAACCATTCGCTCGACCCAGACCCACACTAAGTGTAAATATGGATACGGTCGAACGAGCTGTGAGTTTTGCGATGACAGAGCAGAAAGTGGAGACATTAAAGGACAAGCAGAAGGAGGCCATATGTAGCTTTGTAAATGGCCGTGATTGTTTTGTCATTCTGCTAACAGGATACGGTAAAACTCTATGTTATGTTCTGTTACCGTACGTTTTCGATCACCTTCGTGGAAAGACAAGGTCTTCAATTGTGATTTGCGTTTCGCCTTTAATTTCTTTGATGATGGACCAAGTAAAAAGTATTCACTACTAGGCCTGGCAACACAATTTGTTGGTCAAGCCATAGATAATAGAGTAGGGGATTGGCAACAATCACGTGATCCATTCAGAACGCGCGGACCATCCGAGGTAGTGGTATTCACACCTCAAAATGTGTCGCAAGGGGTGGATTTCTTGGAGTCGATCACAGAAAGATTTATGATGCTTTGCGAAGGTAACTGCTAAAATGATGTTGGAGCTATCAATCGATTCTCCGATGAAGAGTTATTCAGTGTATATTTTTTGTTTGGACAAATGAATAGCCGTTTTTTTCTCTCCGTGGATTTAATCTAAAACTTCGCATAAATTTTCTTTGTGGGGTAACAGCTGGGTAGTCAACGATTCCTTGGCCAATTTCTCATCGTTAAAAATAGTTTTACGTTGTGACGGGTGCTACGCGCCGATTATTTGGGTTTCAACTAGCAAGCAAGGGGTAGTTTCATGCATTTCGATACCATGCTTTTGTGGGGGAGTTTCGTCGTTGTACTCGTACCGTAGGCTTTACTTTTATTTTTTATGAGTAGTACTAAAGCTGAAATGTGTCGCTCAATGGTTTTTCCCTTCAACTCGTTCTTCTAGGCTGAGTTATGAATTTCTGCAGATAAATGAATGCGCGGAAGATAATTAAAACTTGGACGTGCAATGAAAGAAACAAAAGCGATTCAGTGCACATCTGACTGGATCACAGCCTCTTTCACTGCCCCTACATGTATCTGCCTGCCTCAGACATATCCCTTTGGTATCTTCCTCTCACACTGCCTGTTAGTAACTGACGAGACTGAACTGGTCGAGGGAAGATGGGGCAGATAATTAAAGGAGGCAGTGACAGAGGCAGATAGGGTCCCTATAGTATCAATGCAGCAGAGTCAAGACAATGGAAAGAGCCTGGATTGAGCATGCAGTACAGGAATGTTACTGTGTAAGAAGACAAAATAGAATAGATCAATTCAACTCCCCAAATGCATGTGTTCTTTGAAGTCAGCCTGCCCCTGTCTACTAACTTGTACAGAACAATTGTAGTCCTTTCAGCTTTCACATACATCAGTTGCTGGGGCCTACCAGCACTTACATGGTATCTGTGGTTTTACTCGGATGGCCCGTGATACTGGGTGTTAATTAATAGAGTTGCCAATCCCCTACTCTATTATCCATGGTCAAGCTACCCCAAGCTAAAGAGGAGCCAGGAAGTCATGAGCTTTTTCTTTTGTGATCAAGCAAAGGCATTTCCCAGCCAGACGCCTAATGGCTTCTCCAACAGCAATGAGCCGGATGTCAGCGGGGGGGGGGGGGGGGGGGAGTTGGGTTCGTTTTTTTCCAAGGCCACCAGTCAGTGTCCAGGTTACCCCCTACGAGGAATCTAGCCACCTGCACAGGAACCTTGCCAGAGATAAGTAAGTTGACCACATCTCTAAGTATTGCACCAATGGGGAACTGAAGGGGGACCTCCGCTGCCTCTATCAGGTGCTGTATGCGAAGTACAGAGGGGCCACATGCTGTATCCTTCGGGAAAGAGTGCAAAATGGCCATGATGTCAAAGTCCTGTGGAAGGCAAGGAGCAGCCGAAGGAGGTGCTGTGGGAGGAGTTGGGGGGATGCCTTTCGGATGCTTTGAGACCAGGAGATTCCATGTGGTATCATTGTTGGGGGCCAGGCCAGAAGAAGATAGGACCTGACAGGCCTTAGAAAGGAGTCCCTACCTGGCGAGAGATACTGCAGTCTGGACTGCTGAAGAATTGTGGTTAGGGGTGAGACGGGGACCAGAGGAGTGATGACTGGATGCTCAATTCCATAGAGCACTGAACTCATCTTTGGACCAATGGGCGCATAGAAGACTGATAGGTACAGGTTTGAGATGGCGGCCTCCACGCTTTGGGGCAAGCAGAAGGCATTTTTAATTGAAAAAAAATTATATCATAATATCATTATTATAAAATACAAATCATGCTATGCAGGTACTAACAGTAACTCCAGGTGATGTGCCACCAGCTTCTTTCACAATCCTATCACAGTGCGAGTGACCTGTTGTACTGACTGGCATGCACACATCTTAGTCTCGTACCCAGACCCTGACTACCACAGCTGCGGATGGATTACATCACCGCTACGTGGTAGAGGGTCTGGTCAAATGCCTAACAAAAGTCGTTCTGAGTCCGCCAGATTTTAGGCGTACAATCAGAATGCAGAGCACCCGTGACGTCACATATACGAGTGCTATATGTTAATAAGTCACATGGTTAAGTAATTGTTAGGGCGGTACTATAGCTGTGTAACAGTGTTTCTCGCTTTAAACAAAGGTCCTATAAGTTTGTGGCAAGCTAAACGAAGGACAGGAGTTTGAGTTTATAAAGGAGGAGCTTCGCCGCCATACAGACACTGTCTAAAAGCAAAAGGCTACAAACTCAACGCGGCAGTGAGGGAAACAGGTAGCGCTGGCAGCACGGGAGAAGCGTAACGGGCATGACTTTCCAATTCCCTTAAGTCGAGCGCGTGCGCTTCAACAAACAGTTTGTAGCTTAGTATGGCGGCGTAGATAGCTCAGCCTTTTTACTCACTCTTTGGATACTCGTGTGGTTCGTTTCTCTTGTCACACAACCTGATAGGACCTTTGTTAAAGCGAAATACTCAGTGCCGTGTCTCTACCGGTTAGTTAACCATGTAATTTATTAACATATTGCACTACCTATATGACGTCACGGGTGCTCTGTATTTGCGTCCGTAGAACGATCTACCACGTAGCGGTGATGTAATCCATCCGCAGCTGTGGTAGTCAGGGTCTGGGTACGAGACTACACACATCTATGGTTGTTGCTGCTAGAGAGATGTTTTAGTACAATTGATCATGATTAATCTTCAAAATGACTCCTCGCTCAGCCCCCTTTATGTCTTTCTTAACATCTTCCAACTTTTTGTGAAGCGGCGTGACTACTTTATCTATGCTAAGAGTTAACTCGTGTTCGTTTCAATTAAATATCTACACTGAACCATCCACTGCGATCCATGTACATATAAGGCCTACAGTAGCTAGAGATGCTGTTGAGCACACGGTTAGGCTAGTGCCTACAGTACTATAGTTTTTGTTAGCCATTAGTGGAGCAAAATATAGCGGCTGAGCTCGGCGCCCTGACACGCGCGATGTTCGTATGCGGCACGGCTGCTGATAAAGGTGCGGGTGTACAACGGACTGCGTTAGTTGCCCTTTTTAGTGCACGTAGTTAAAATAGGCGGGGGTAGGCGCGGATGAAGCGGCGGCGGTACTGATGGGGGGGGGGGGGGGAGGGGATTGGCGGGGGGTGAGGTCGAGCTGAGGCAAGAAGCTTTACCTTGTTAGCGATGAGTTTTCAACGCTGAAACCAGATTTGGCCTCTATTATTTTTGACCTCTTGAATTGCTAATTATATTCATGAGTCACAGAACGATAGGAAAACCTCGAATCCGTAGTAGTAGCAATGAATACTAATGACGGAACCTCAACTAGGAAAATGCCCACGACTGACATATAGATTTTTTCCAACCCATTCTTTGCCCGAATCGCAGGAGCTAAATATGCCCACTCTTTGCCAATCAGTTAGAGCAAGCAATTGGTGTGGGCAGCATCGCTAGTCAGTAATCTCTGTGGTTCAACACAACAGAACGTCTCCGCAACACCTACACTGCCATGGGGCCCAAACTGCCGCCATAGCGTTAATAAATTTAATAATCATCGGATGTGGTCAAACGATGGATCGATATGATTGTTTGTTTACATTCCACATGGTACATGCCAGACCCATGCGATACAGAATGCGATAAACATTGCGTCATATTGGTCTGGGAACGAGACTAACCACCATCTGTGTAAATAACAACTAGCGACGTTATCTTACCTTTTGGCGCTCTTGTTCAGCCAAGATATTACAAAATGAACGCTTCAGGAATCCAGTAATACTGTTCCCGATGTTACGTCGTAACAGCGAAATCATTAATTAACAGAGCTTACTTTATGATGCAGCGTAGTACTACCTCCAGTAGCCAATTTTAAAACCCCGCATTGAAGAACAATAAAAAGCCTTCAATTCGCGAAATCCACAAGGCATAACGAGTGCAGCTAAAAGTATCTTATATGGCATCACTAGTAGCCACGAAGCTGGGCAGAAGATGTAGCTAAAACGGACCACCCCTTTTTCCCCACGAACCGCCAAATATCTCAGTCACCTGAATTGGTCAAGTAGTTGATAGAACCTCTCTACCTACAAGGCGAATTGATCACTCATATCAAAAGTTATAGTGGGTTTGAACCAAGTAGGGTATCGAATGTTGTAATACTGGCACGGAGCAGGTGCATGACCCCAAAATGTATTTTAGCATGGAGAAATGGTGTACTAACTGTATAAATGGTTTGTCCTTACCGCTTACCGGTTAAGCAACCGGTAAGACACTTTTCTTATCATTACCTTTCAGTAAGAGATAACTTCTAACCGAATATTATCGGTAACACTCGGCTTTCTTATTGATTTTTTATATTTCTTGTACTGGCCTTCCAAATAATTATTCACGACAACATGTGGGCAAAATTAACCGAATTAGTGTTATGAATAATTACTCGAGGGAATTTTCGCACTACACATGTATTCATGTTTGAATAGGAGTTGTTTCTAGCACTGTGACGTCAGAGCAACGAACTGTGCGTTTGCGGACACACGTAACCGATATAAATCAATATACGGTCCGCTGGTACTGGTGTACAATTAACAACAACAGAGACTTGACGTTTTTAACTTACATGTATAAAAATAAAGCTACAAGATAAGAAACACCATGGGCTAAACGCTTCGTCATCACAAAAACCTAGGGTCCATATGATCAAGTTGCCATTGCAATTTCCTTGCAAAATATCAGGTTATTCCGAAGGAGATTATTGGCCATCGAAGGCCAACCAAAGTACGAAATTTTATGGGTAGGTTGGACCAAGGACCGTTTATAGTCCGCACTCAACACTTCGGAACCCATCAAGAACCTTGCAGGCTATGAAGGAATGCATGCAAGGAACTAATAAGGAAGGCCAGGCCCACAACCTACTGAATCCACGGATGATACCCTTTGGACACGCCTATTACCTAACAATTAGCGGTAATCATTACCGTTCAGTAAGAACGCTTATCGGTAAGTTTTTTATCGATAGGCGTAGAGTAATTTCAGTAAATATTCGATAATAGGTGTTTACTTAACCGATAAGCTCAAAACCTTATCGATAGTTGACCCTAATAAATGTTGAAAATGGGATGCTGATAGCTTTAACCGTTCGGAAGTTATAGCATTTTAAACATAAGGGGATTTTATACATAAATGCGAAGCGCAATTTTGTCGAAAATGTCCCATAGATATAATTATATATATATATATGGGAGAAAATTGCGCTTCGCATATATATATATACAGGGTCTTCACGAAAGAACGCAACGCGTTTGAACTGGAATATCTATTCAACAGATGTAGCTAAAAATCTAGGATTTTGACACAAACATCAAGGGTTTAGGCAAATATTTATCCATATTTTTAATTAAAAATTTATTAATCAAAATAAATTAGTTTTAATAACTACATGCAATTAACCACATCGAGGTGTAGCAATGTAAAGATATCAACTCTGAAATAAAAAACAAATAATCATAATTTTCTCATCACTAGAACCCAGCGTACGCTACGGAATCTATTTCGATTCGCGTACGCATGCGCATTGCGCACAATTATTAATTCTGGATAATGATGTCATCTGAATGCCACACCTCCAGCTAACTTGGACACGTAGCCCCACCCTCGAGTCGTGTGCAACGAAACTGCCCCACCCCTTCTCTTTGCACGACGGTCCACGATGCGTTTGCCTTTCCTCGGCTACATCTTGTACACGCTAAGTATCTCGATTTCTGCAAAATCAAATCTTGCGGTTTGCCGTTACGATCGCCTTACGTCGTACGGTCAGTTGAAATCATGTATGGTGCGCATCAAATTTAGCAAGGACGAGACAAACGAATCATTTAAAAACGAGATCCGTCTGATTTATCAGATTCTATCATACGTGAGTTAAATTGCCGTACAGCTGTAGTAACCCAAAAACAAACACACACGTACACACACACATACACGTACACACACACACACAAACACACACACGCACACGCACGCACGACCAGGCACGCACTGTCAGCACTTCAAGGATTAGAAGTCCATCCAACAAAATCAATTAATCACAACCTCGAAATAAAAACAGTCATGTAGCTTCATTCGTACATTCTGCCTTTTACATGTGTGTACAGCTTGTTATGGTACACTAGCATCTTGTTACCAAACCTTGTTACAGTATACATGTAGTTTGCCTGGATAGTGTGCCTTATTCTCAGGTGCAGTGCGTGTCTTGTCTTGGTAAATAAATAATAAATTATGTAACTATTCTAAAGTTGTGTTTTTATCCTGCATTTGTTCCAGTATGTAGCCTGTCTTATTACTTTAAGCATGCAATTAGTCTTAGTACACTGCCTTGTTATTCATGTAGGAACCTTATCTTGGGACACCCAACCTTGTTTAAAGCATGCAGCTTGCGTTAATAGTTTGCCTTATTGCAGTCAGAAACTAGTCTTGGTGGTAACCTGCCTTGCTAAAGTGTGTAGCTTGTCTGCCTGTTTATGAAATGCATGTGGTGCATAAAGTGTGCAGTGTATTGTAAGTGTGCAGCTTGTATTGCTACATTGCTTTGTTACAGTACCTTGTTACAGTACCTCTGCACCAAATCCTATGTAGCTAGCCATGATAGAACTGTAATTAGCTTGTGCATGTTAGCACTCTGCCTTGTTACTGCATTTAAATTGTCTTGGTACACAGAGACTTGTTACTGTATTTAGCTTGTGTAAAGACCCTGCCCTATCTTGTTACTGTTTTTGAAAATGTAGCTTGTCTTGGTACCCAGAGCCTTACTGCTGTATTTAGCTTGTGTTAGCACCATTCCTTCTTACTGTATTTAGCTTGTGTCAGCACCATGCCTTGTTACTGTATTTAGCATGTGTCAGCACCATGCCTTGTCACTGTATTTAGCTTGTGTTAGCACCCTACCTTGTTACTGTATTTAGCCTGTCATGGTACACAGTGCCTTGTTGCTGTATTTAGCTTGTGTTAGATCCCTGCCTTATTACTGTGTTTAACTTGTGTTAGCACCCTGCCTTGTTACTGTATTTGGCTTGTTTTGGTACCCAGAGCCCTACCTTGTTACTGTTTTTTTTTAAAGCAGCTTGCCTTGGTACCCAGAGCCTTGTTACTGTATTTAACTTGTGTTAGCACCCTGCCTCGCTACTGTATGTAGCTTGTCTTAGCACCCTGCCTTGTTACTGTATTTAGCTTGTGTTAGCACACTGCCTTGCTCATGCAATTCGTTTGTGTTAGCACCTTGCCTTGTTACTGTATTTAGCTTGTGTTGGCACACTGCCTTGTTACTGTGTTTAGCTTGTGTTAACACCATGCCTTGTTACTGTATTTAGCTTGTGTTAGCACCTTGCCTTGTTACTGTATTTAGCTTGTGTTAGCACACTGCCTTGTTACTGTATTTAGCTTGTGTTAGCACCATGCCTTGTTACAGTATTTAGCTTGTGTTAGCACCATGCCTTGTTACTGTATTTAGCTTGTGATACCACACTGCCTTGCTACTGTATTTAGCTTGTGTTAGCTCCCTGCCCTACCTTGTTACTGTTTTTAAAAAATGTAGCTTGGCATGGTACCCAGAGCCTTGTACCTGTATTTAGCTTGTGTTAGAACCCTGCCTTGTGACTGTATTGAGCTTGATTTAGCTTCCTACCTTGTTACTGTAATTAACTTGTGTTAGCACCATGCTGTGTTAGTGCATTTAGCTTGTGTTAGCATCCTGCCTTGTTACTGTATTTAGCTTGTGTTAGCACCCCTCCTTGTTACTGTATGTAGCTTGCGTTAGCACCCTGCCTTGTTACTGTATTTAGCTTGTGTTAGCACCCTGCCTTGTTACTGTATTTAGCCTGTGTTAACACCCAGCCTTGTTACTGTATTTAGCTTGTGTTAGCACCATGCCTTGTTACTGTATTTAGCTTGTGTTAGCATCCTACCTTGTTACTGTATTTAGCCTGTCATGGTACACAGAGCCTTGTTGCTGTATTTAGCTTGTGTTAGATCCCTGCCTTATTACTGTGTTTAACTTGTGCTAGCACCCTGCCTTGTTACTGTATTTGGCTTGTTTTGGTACCCAGAGCCCTACCTTGTTACTGTTTTTTTTTAAAGCAGCTTGCCTTGGTACCCAGAACCTTGTAACTGTATTTAACTTGTGTTTGCACCCTGCCTCGTTACTGTATGTAGCTTGTCTTAGCACCCTGCCTTGTTACTGTATTTAGCTTGTGTTGGCACACTGCCTTGTTACTGTATTTAGCTTGTGTTAGCACCATGCCTTGTTACTGTATTTCGCTGTGTTAACACCATGCCTTGTTACTGTATTTAGCTTGTGTTAGCACCATGCCTTGTTACTGTATTTAGCTTGTGTTAGCACACTGCCTTGTTACTGAATTTAGCTTGTGTTAGCACACTGCCTTGTTACAGTATTTAGCTTGTCTTGGCACACAGAGCCTTGATGCTGTATTTTAGCACCCAGCCTTTTTTTAAAATGTAGCTTGTCTTGGTACACAGACCCTTTTACTGTGTTTAACTTATGTTAGCACCCTGCTTGTTACTGTATTTAGCTTGTGTTAGCACCATGCCTTGTGACTATATTTAGCTGGTCTTAGCAACCTGCCTTGTTACTGTATTTAACTTGTCTTGGTACCTAAAGCGTTGTTACTGTATTTAGTTTGTGTTAGCACACTGCCTTGCTCCTGTATTTAGCTTGTGTTAGCACCCTGCCTTGTTACTGTATTTAGCTTGTGTTAGCACCATGCCTTGTTACTGTATTTAGCTTGTGTTAGCTCCCTGCCCTACCTTATTACTGTTTTTTTTTAAATGTAGCTAGGCATGGTACCCAGAGCCTTGTACCTGTGTTTAGCTTGTGTTAGAACCCTGCCTTGTTACTGTATTGAACTTGATTTAGCGTATTACCTTGTTACTGTATTTAACTTGTGTTAGCACTCTGCCTTGTTACTGTATTTAGCCTGTCATGGTACACAGAGACACAATGCTGTATTTAGCTTGTGTTAGCACCCTGCCTTATTACTGTGTTTAGCTTGTGTTAGCACACTGCCTTGTTACAGTATTTAGCTTGTCTTGGCACACAGAGCCTTGATGCTGTATTTGGATTGTTTCAGCACCCAGCCTTTTTTTAAAATGTAGCTTGTCTTGGTACACAGACCCTTTTACTGTGTTTAACTTATGTTAGCACCCTGCTTGTTACTGTATTTAGCTTGTGTTAGCACCCTACCCTACCTTATTGAAAATGTAGCTTATCTTAATACCCAGAGCCTTGTTACGGTATTTAGCTTGTGTTAGCACCATGCCTTGTGACTATATTTAGCTGGTCTTAGCACCCTGCCTTGTTACTGTATTTAACTTGTCTTGGTACGCAAAGCGTTGTTACTGTATTTAGCTTGTGTTAGCACACTGCCTTGCTCCTGTATTTAGTTTGTGTTAGCACCATTCCTTGTTACTGTATTTAGCTTGTGTTAGCACCAGGCCTTGTTACTGTATTTAGCTTGTGTTAGGACACTACCTTGCTACTGTATTTAGCTCGTGTTAGTTCCCTGCCCTACCTTGTTACTATTTTTTTTTTATGTAGCTTGGCATGGTACCCAGAGCCTTGTACCTGTATTTAGCTAGTATTAGAACCCTGCCTTATGACTGTGTTGAGCTTGATTTAGCTTCCTACCTTGTTACTGTATTTAACTTGTGTTAGCACCATGCTTTGTTAGTGTATTTAGCTTGTGTTAGCACCCTGCCTTATTACTGTGTTTAACTTGTGCTAGCACCCTGCCTTGTTACTGTAATTGGCTTGTCTTGGTACCCAGAGCCTTGTTACTGTATTTAGCTTGTGTTAGCACCCTGCCTTGTTACTGTTTTTAGTTTGTGTTAGCACCATGCCTTGTTACTGTATTAAGCTTGTGTTAGCACCATGCCTTGTTATTGTATGTAGCTTGTGGTAGCATCCTGCCTTTTTACTGTTTTTAGCCTGTCATGATACACAGAGCCTTGTTGCTGTCTTTAGCTTGTGTTAGCACCCTGCCTTATTACTGCACAGCAAAAAAGTTTAGTGAAACGGCTAACTATATCACTCCAAATCCTGATTCTGAGTGATATAGTAAGCCGTTTTGAGTGAAATCCACCAAACTTTTTTTGCTGTGTGTGTTTAACTTGTGCTAGCACCCTGCCTTGTTACTGTAATTGGCTTGTCTGGGTACCCAGAGCCTTGTTGCTGTATTTAGCTTGTGGTAACCTTTCCTTGTAACTGTATTTAACTTTTTTAGCACCCTGCCTTGTTACTGTATTTAACTTGTGTTAGAACCCTGCCTTGTTACTGTATTTAGCTTGTGTTAGCACCATGACTTCTTACTGTATTTAGCTTGTGTTAGCACCCTGCCTTGTTACTGTATTTAGCTTGTGGTAGCACTATGCCTTGTTACTGTTTTGAACTTGTGTTAGCACCTTGCCTTGTTACTGCAATTAGCTTGTGATAGCAGACTGCATTGTTACAGTATTTAGCTTGTGTTAGCACACTGCCTTGTTACTGTATTTAACTTGTGGTAGCACCATGCCTTGTTACTGTATTCAGCTTGTGGTAGCACCATGCCTTGTTACTGTATTTAGTTTGTGTTAGCACACTGCCCTAGCTTGTTACAGTATTTAGCTTGTCTTGGTACGCAGAGCCTTGTTGCTGTATTTGGCTTTCGTTAGCACACAGCCTTATTACTGTTTTTTTTTAAATGTAGCTTGTCTTGGTACCCAGAGCTTTGTTACTATATTTAGCTTGTGGTACCACCTTGCCTTGTAATTGTATTTAGCTTGTGGTAGCACCTTGCCTTAGCTTTTATTAGCACACTGCCTTGTTACAGTATTTAGCTTTTCATGGTACCCAGAGCCTTGTTACTGTATTTCGCTTGTTTTGGAACCCTGCCTTGTGACTGTATAGAGTTTGATTTAGCTTCCTACCTTGTTACTGTATTTAAATTGTGTTAGCACCAAGCTTTTTTACTGTATTTAGCTTGTGTTAGTACCCTACCCTACCTTGTTACTGTGTTTTAAAAATGTGGCTTGTGATTGTACCCAGAGCCTGATTACTGTATGTAGCTTGTGTTAGAGCCCTGCCTTGTGACTGTATTGAACTTGATTTAGCTTTTTACCTTGTTACTGTATTTAACTTGTGTTAGCACCATGCTTTGTTACTTGTATTAAGCTTGTGTTAGCACCCTGACTTGTTACTGTATTTTGCCTGTCATGGTACACAGAGCCTTGTTGCTTTATTTAGCTTGTGTTAGCTCCCTGCCTTATTTCTGTGTTTAACTTGTGTTAGCACCCTTCCTTGTTACTGTATTTGGCTTGTCTTGGTACACGGAGCATTGTTACTGTATTCAGCTTGTGTTAGCACACTGCCTTGCTCCTGTATTAGTTTGTGTTAGCACCCTGCCTTGTTACTGTATTTGGCTTGTGTTAGCACCATTCCTTGTTACTGTATTTAACTATTGTTAGCACCCTGCCTTGTTACTGTATGTAGTCTGTGGTAGCACCTTGCCTTATTACTGTATTTAGCTTGTGTTATCACCCTGCCCTACCTTGTTTCTGTTTTTGAAAATGTAGCTTGCCTTGGTACCCAGAGTCTGGTTACTGTATTTAGCCCTACCTTGTTACTGTATTTAGCTTGTGTTAGTAGTCTGCTTTCTGACATTGTGTAGCTTGTCTTGGTCCTTAATTTATATACCTTGTTTTGGTACCCATTGTACTGATAGAGTAGTTAGCTTGTATTGGTACCCTACCTTGTCAGTATGTAAACCTAGGCAGTCTTCATACCTGTAAACCTAGCCCACCTGCATACATATATATGTATGTGAAGCTGAACTGTCAAAAGAAACACTACTACCAAGCATACAACAGATGGTCACAATTGTGAATGAAATTCATCATCCACTGTGGAACAATTACTATGAATATTTGTAATGACCTACATAAATGTATGCAGGTGAGCTAGGTTTACATACATAAACAAGGTTTACAGGTTTGAATGTGGACTACATGTAGGTTCACATACATGTATGAAGGTGGGCTATATACATGGGCTATGTCCACATACATGGGCTATGTCCACATACATGGGCTATGTCCACATACATGGGCTATGTCCGCATACATGGGCTATGTCCACATACATGGGCTATGTCCACATACATGGGCTATGTCCACATACATGGGCTATGTCCACATACATGGGCTATGTCCACATACATGGGCTATGTCCACATACATGGGCTATGTCCACATACATGGGCTATGTCCACATACATGGGCTATGTCCACATACATGGGCTATGTCCACATACATGGGCTATGTCCACATACATGGGCTATGTCCACATACATGGGCTATTTTAACAAGGTTTGGTGACAAAGGAATGTAACAGGGCAGTGTACTAATACCAGATACACGCTTTATAAACACCCGTGCATTTTATAAACAGGCACACAAGCTACAAACTGTAACAAGACAGGTTACCAATACTAATAACAAGGCAGTGTACCAAGACAAGTTACTTGATTTACATACCAAGTCTAGCTACTCACACCCATAACAAGGCAGGCTGCTAATACAGTAACAAGGCACTGTGTACCAAGACAAGCTAAATACAGTAACAAGGCAGGGTGTTAGCACAAGCTAAATACAATAGCAAGTTAGAGTGCTAACAAAAGCTAAATACAGTAAAATAACAAGGCAGGGTGCTGACACAAGCTCAATACAGCAAAAAGTCTCTGGGTACCAAGGCAAGCTCAATACAGCAACAAGGCAGGGTACTAACACAAGCTAATAACAATATATAATAACAAGGTAGTGTGCTAACACAAGCTAAATCCAGTAACAAGGCAGGGTGCTAACACAAGCTAAATCCAGTAACAAGGCAGGGTGCTAACACAAGCTAAATACAATAACAAGGCAGGCCAGGGTGCTAACACAAGCTAGCTAAATACAGTAACAAGGCATGGTTATAACACAAGCTAATTACAGTCACAAGGCTCTGGGTACCAAGACAAGACATGACAAGCTACATTTTTAAAACAGTAACATGGTAGGGCAGGGTGCTAACACAAGCTAAATATAGTAACAAGGCAGGGTGCTAACACAAGCTGAATACAATAACAAGGCTCTGTGTACCACGACAAGCTACATTTTTAAAAAGGCTGAGTGCTAACACAATCCAAATACAGCAACAAGGCTCTGTGTACCAAGACAAGCTAAATACTGTAACAAGGCAGTGTGCTAACACAAGCTATATACAGTAACAAGCAGGGTGCTAACACAAGCTAAATACAGTAACAATGTAGGGTGCTAACACAAGCTAAATACAGTAACAGGGCTCTGGGTACCAAGGCAAGCTACTTTTTTTAAAAACAGAAACATGGTAGGGCAGGGTGCTAACACAAGCTAAATGCAGTAACAATGCTCTTGGTACCATGACAAGTTCAACACAGCAACAGGGCAGGGAGCTAACACAAGCTAAACACAGTAACAAGGTAGTGTGATAACAAAAGCTAAACACAGTAACAAGGAAGTGTGCTAACACAAGCTAACATACTGTTACAAGGCAGTGTGCTAACACAGGCTGAATACAGTAACAAGGCAGGGTGCAGACACAATCTAAATACAGTAACAAGGCAGGGTGCTAACACAAGCTAAATACAGTTGCTAACACAAGCTAAATACAGTAACAAGGCAGGGTGCTAACACAAGCTAAATACAGTAACAAGGCAGGGTGCTAACACAAGCTAATTACAGTTCTATCAATGACTGCTTTTATTTCGAGGTTGTGATTGATTGATTTTGTTGGATGGACTTCTAATCCTTGAAGTGGTTTTTCTGACAGTGCGTGCCTGGTCGTGCGTGTGTGCGTGTGTGCTTGTGTGTGTGTGCGTGCATTTGTGTGCGTGTGTGTGTGTGTGCGTGTGTGTGCGTGTGTATGTGTGTGCGTACGTGTGTGTTTGTTTTTGCGTTACTACAGCTGTATGGCACTTTAACTCACGTATGATAGAATCTGATAAATCAGACCGATCTCGTTTTAAAAAGATTCGTTTGTCTCTAAATTTGATGCGCACCATACATGATTTCAACTGGCCGTACGACGTAAGGCGATCGTAACGGCAAACCGCAAGATTTGATTTTGCAGAAATCGAGATACTTAGCGTGTACAAGATGTAGCCGAGGAAAGGCAAACGCATCGTGGACCGTCGTGCAAAGAGAAGGTGGGGCAGTTTTGTTGCACACGACTCGAGGGTGGGGCTACGTGTCCAAGCTAGGTGGAGGTGTGGCATTCAGATGACATCATTATCCAGATTTAATAATTGTGCGCAATGCGCATGCGTACGCGAATTGAAATAGATTCCGTAGCGTACGCTGGGTTCTAGTGATGAGAAAATTATGATTATTTGTTTTTTGTTTCAGAGTCGATGTCTTAACATTGCTACACCTCGATGCGGTTAATTGCATGTAGTTATTAAAACTAAATTAACCTTGATTAATAAATTTTTAATTAAAATAATGGATAAATATTTGCCTAAACCCTTGATGTTTGTGTCAAAATCCTAGATTTTTAGCAACATCTGTTGAATAGATATTCCAGTTCAAAAGCGCTGCGTTCTTTCGTTAAGACCCTGTATATTGGGACAGTTCACGCGAAAATGATAACTCGCTTTTATATTTATAATGTTATAAAATTTCCTTATGTTTGAATCGCTATAACTTCCCAACGGTTTAGGCTATCTACTTCGTATTTACAACACTTCATACCACACCATTTCTCTGTGGTAAAGTACATTTTAGTGTCTTGCACTTGCTCCGTACCAGTACTGCAACGTACTATACCTTACCGGGTTCAAGCCCGCCATAACTTTCTGTAGGAGTAATCAAATCGCTTCAAATTCGGTTTGTAGGTAGAGAGGTCCTATACCTATCGATTTGTTCTGTTCGTTAATTTTTATCAAATCCGTTACGGAGATACAGTGGAGCAAAGTTGGTACAAGTTTCCCGCTCGAATCGCGCCGTTGTACGTGCGTGAACCGCTTCCATTCACCGAAGCACATGAATATGCAACTACTTCCTGTGGGCTGAGACTTCGATAACTTATAGCCACACCTATACTGCACTGAGCTGGGTAAGTTGCTATTCGTTGTTCTTCGGTGTAGATAAACGACACGGCGACGTATCAAACTACTGAAGACGATTGAGCTAGCTAAGTAGTACTTCATTCGGCGGACGTTTTCGAGCTGTACGAATGTGACGGAAGATTGAGAACGGTAGTGATGACGGTCGTCCCACTGACGATGCTGGTTGTAGGGAGTAGGTAGCCCCTAAATCACTAAAGGAGCCTCCAGCCCCACCCCCACCTACGGGGCTATAGCCCCTTCACTGAAAAGTGGACTTCATAGCCCCACATTGCAAATCCAGACAACAGCCCCACATAACCATCCGATGCCATGCAGAGCCACCAGCCAACTAGCAGTACCTGTGGAACCACCTGCCCATATCAGGCACTACACTGGGGCCACCAGCTAACCAATGGGGTCAGCCACCACAATACCAGTGGGGTCACACCAGCCACATGGATTTGGCAGCCCCCACAATTTCAGGGGAGTCGTGAACTACATGCACTTGCACTAAGGGAAGCCACACATGCCCCCTCACGTGTAACACTACCGTGGCAGTGAGGGTTACATGTACATCTAGCAGAACCAGCTGGATCCAGCCCCCCCCCCCCCCCCCCCCTGGATCCAGCCCCCGGGGTCACTTCACCCCTACTATTGATCATTCACTGGAAGTTCAAGGGGCCAATGAGGCAAATGGAACCATCCCACACAACAGAACCACCAGCCCCCATGACTGCGAGTGAACTTAATAGCCTCACGATAGTTCGAACTTACATTTAATCCCTCCACACTGCAAGTAGTAGAACCACCAGCCCTCTTACAGATGGGGTTACCAGACCCTGTACTGCTAGCAGGGGTGCCCACGCAAACAGGGGTCAATACGTATTATATTGGAGGAGATGCCAGCCCTCACAGTACAAGTACAAGTTCCCACAATTTCAGAGGAAGCCATGAAGTACATGTACTGTACGTACACCTGCCCCTCTCCAAAAAAATACCAGTGAAACCATTAGCCCTCACTCAGCCCCTATGGCTCTCCTGCCCACTACCTGTTCTTCACTGCACATTGCATCAACAGCCCAGGGTACAATGGGGCATCCCCCTACAAATTCTCATATCACTGCAATATGGGGCAGTATCATTGCAACCATTGAATCAAATGGACTTATTAGCTCCACACAGCAGGGCCAGTTAATACCAATGGGCTGCCATTACAGAAGGAGTTATCAGACTACCAGCAGACAGGGAAGCCAACAACTGCCTAACTCCCCAGGGTTCATGGGGGGCCCCCACAACAATGCATGCTGGTGGAAATGCCAGCTCTCACACTGCAAGTGGAATCGGCACCCCCAACAATTTCAGGGGAGCCATGAACTAGTACCACACATGCCCGTCACGATCCATGGAACCATTTGCCTTCTCGTAGCAGCCCCCACATACAAGGGCCCTAACTCCCACTACCTATCCTTCACTGCAAGTTGAGTCAGCAGCTAAGGGGCCATGCATTTACCAGCCCTCTCACTACAGGTGCATGATATAAGCTAGTGATCGCTCACTGCAATTTGAAGGAGCCAATGGGGCCAATTGAGCCACCCCACACAGCAGAACCACCAGGCCCCATCACTGCAAGGAAACCTAACAGCCTCATGATGCAAGGGAACTTACTTTTAATACCTCCACATTGCAAGTAGTGAACCCAAAGCCCTGATTAGCACCTGGATGAATAGTTATGATGCCAGTAGAGATGTAAGCTCTCACACTACATGTAGTCCCCACAATTTCAGAAGAAGCCATCAACTAACCTGCCCCTCTCCAAACGCTACCAGTTGAACCATTAGCCCTGCCCCACACACTGGGACCAGCCCCTTACAGCCTTCCTACCCACTACCTGTCCTTCACTGCACATTGAGTCAACAGCCCATGCCAAGGACCAATGGGGCCATCCAGCTATCTGAGCACCCTCCCTGCAAGTGTACAGTATCATTGGAACTATTAATGCAAGCCCCACACTGCCGGTTCAGTGAGCACCAGTGGAGCCATTACAGATGGAGTTATCAGAAATCGGTACCCCCACAATTTCAAGGGTGCCATGAACTGGAGCTACACTTGCCCTCACTACCCATGGAACCATCACATATAGGGGCCAGCCCATGGCCCAATCTCCCACTACCTATTCTTCACTGTACGTTGATTCAATGGCCCAGGTACCAATGGGCCATATCCCTACCAGTTCTCTCACTGCAAACGGACAGTATCAGTAGAACCATTTTTGCAAGTGGACTTAAAGCAGATCCAGTTAGCACCAGTGGAGCCATTTCAGATGCAGTTATTAGACTGCCAGCATGCAAGCTTGGGAGCCACCAACTGCCAAACTTCCCAGGGGTCATTGGAGGCCCCCACAACAATGCGTGCTGGTGGAGATGGCAGCTTTAACACTGCAGTTGGAATTGGCACCCCCCCCCCCCCCCCCCACCATTTTTTGAGAACCATAAACTGGAGCCACACATACCCCCACTATCCAAGGAAACACTAGCCACCAGCCCTATTACAGATTGGGTTACCAGACCCTGCACTGCCAGCAGGGGCCATTAGATCAGATGCCAGCCCTTATACTACGATTAGTCCTCATTAACAATTTCAGGCAAAGCCATGTTCTTCATGTACTGTACATACACCTGCCCCTGTCCAAATAGTGGAACCATTAGCCTTCACTGCATAAGCCCCACACACTTCAACCAGCCCCCATGTCTCTCCTGCCCACTACCTGTCCAACAGCCCAGGGACCACAGTGATGGCCATCTCCCTCACAGCGAGCGGACATTATCATTGGAACCATTAATGCAAGTGAACTTAAAATAGCTCCACACTGCAGGTCCAGTTAGCATTGTGGAGCTATTACAGATGGAGTTATCAGACTACCAGTAGGCAGGGGAGTCACCAGCTGCCAATCTCCCCAGGAGTCATTGTGCACCCCCACAATAATACTTGCTGGTGGAGATCATGCCAGCCATCACACTACAGGTGGAGTTGCCCCCCCCCCCCCCCCCCCCCCCCCCCTACATGCACACACAATTTCAGGGTAGCCATGAGCTCATGAACTAGAGCCAAACATGCCGCTTAAGCAGTCCAGGGGCCAACGCCTACCAGCTCTGCAATATCAGTGAACCACACTGCAAGTGAACATGATAGACTCATACACACTACCTATGCAATGCCTCTACAATGCCAGTGGAAATTCCAGCCCTCTCACTGCAAGTTAATCATCAGCCCAAGTCTATAGCCCCACACAGTACAATCACTGTTCACTGCAAATGGAGCCACCAAACCCACTACCTGTGTAACCATTAACCCCCACACAACAATTAGACTTACTGTCAAGGGAACCATAAACTACTAGTAGAGCTACCAGCCCCTATTGGACAAATGAAAACACTACCACTGAAGTAGCCTTCTGTTCCTTTGTACATGTCTGTGTATCTGCACACTTTTTGTGTTGTGTATCTGTTTGTACACATGTACAGAGTTATCTTATCCAGGAAGCCATGCATCAGTGGTGAATATAATTACCTGCCCTATCCGTACTGATTGTGGTTGGTCTGCACCCGTGGTTGGTTTATTTACACAAACGAACAAGGCTTGCTTTATCCAAAAAAAAAAAAACTGTAGTGCTTTAGATGTACAGTGGAGATCGTGATAGTTGAACGAAAAAAAAATTGACATTAATTTTATCTTTACTTGAATTTAAAATAATAACCACATGTGATATTGAAAATCTAACTGCACAGATACATGGGCTATACAATTGTCATCAAGTACACAAAAATATGATGCATCACGTGACTGTCACGTTTTACCACTTTCGTTTTCAGTGACCCCAGTCTTGTCAACTGAGTTTTTCTATTTATCTTCACTCAGGGATGGCGGATCAGGATGATTATTGGGATGTAGCTTAAGCACCAACCTCTAAATGATTTGGCCGAGCCAGATTCTGAACCCGGGAAACCGTTCGGTTATTGTCGAGCGATACGTAGCTTGTAAAGACTATACGTGTTTGCCATTTTGTGTTTCGAAGCGCTCGATTCATGCTAATCAAAGCATGTAGTTGTTCCGAGCGATGATTATTGCATCGTTTGGGCCCCTTTTTACAGTGTACCAGCTTGTTCTTCCACTAGAATTCCGGTTGCCAAACTTCTGGCTTTGCACCATTTTCAGATGAATTTCATTAGAACGTGCTGTTATAATCAGTTATTGCTGATAAAGTGGGCGGTCCGGTGGTACGACTCAAGCTGAAAATGGTTCTTTTCAGCTGTGACCGATGGCGGAGAGTAAGTAAGTATAGGGGTAGAGCATACCTGGGCGGCGGTTGGGCATCGCTGGGATTACACTCGGAACTTTTCTCTCCTGCAGCGATGCCCAAGTACGCGCTACCCCTTTGCTTGCTCTCCGCCGTCGTTCACAGATGGATTATGCTTGGTTCTGAAAAGAACCGTTTTTGGTTTGAGTCGTACGTACCACCGCCCACTTATTTAGTCATAACTGAGAATAACTGTTTATAAAGGCATCGTTTTAATGAAATTCATCCGAAAATGGTGCTGTTTTTAAAGCCTGAAGTTAGGCAACCCGAATTCTAAGGGAAAAACAAGCTGGTACATTGTAAAAGGGGCCCAAACGATGCAATGATCACCCTTCGGAATAACTGAATGCTTTATCTAGCATGAATCGAGCGCTTCGAAAAACAAAATGCCTAACACATTTAGTCCTTATAAGCTACGTATCGCTCGACAATAACCGAACGGTTTCCCGGGTTCAGAATATGGCTCGGCCAAATCAATTAGAGGTTGGTGCTTAAGCTACATCCCAATAATCATCCTGATCCGCTATCCCTGAGTGAAGATAAATAGGAAAACTCAGTTGACAAGACTGGGGTCACTGAAAACGAAAGTGGTAGAACGTGACAGTCACGTGACACACCATATTTTTAATTACTTGATGACAATTGTATAGCCCATGTATCTGTGCAGTTAGATTTTCAATATCACATGTGGTTATTGTTTTAAATTCAAAGAAACATAAGATTAATGTTAATTTTTTTTTCGTTCAACTATCACGATCTCCACTGTATGCATTTGAATGTGACATGAATTGTGCGCTTGAAGGCATCAGAATGTGTGTGTGTGTATGGGGGGGAGGGGGCATTGGCTCCTGGACTGCTGACTCACCTTTACGATAGGGGGCCATTGTGGCTGGCCCAGTGTCCCTCCACTTGCTGATGTCTCCATTGGCAGTGTTGTGAGGACCCCATTGGATCCTGGTTATGTGGCAGCTGCTGGTTGTGTAGGTATACTGCTGACTGAACATGCAGCGTGAGTCTATCATGTTCACTTGCAGTGTGGTTCACTGATATTGCAGAGCTGGTAGGCGTTGGCCCCTGGACTGCTTAAGCGGCATGTTTGGCTCTAGTTCATGAGCTCATGGCTACCCTGAAATTGTGTGTGCATGTAGGGGGGGGGGGGCAACTCCACCTGTAGTGTGATGGCTGGCATGATCTCCACCAGCAAGTATTATTGTGGGGGTGCACAATGACTCCTGGGGAGATTGGCAGCTGGTGACTCCCCTGCCTGCTGGTAGTCTGATAACTCCATCTGTAATAGCTCCACAATGCTAACTGGACCTGCAGTGTGGGGCTATTTTAAGTTCACTTGCATTAATGGTTCCAATGATAATGTCCGCTCGCTGTGAGGGAGATGGCCATCACTGTGGTCCCTGGGCTGTTGGACAGGTAGTGGGCAGGAGAGACATGGGGGCTGGTTGCAGTGTGTGGGGCTTATGCAGTGAAGGCTAATGGTTCCACTATTTGGACAGGGGCAGGTGTATGTACAGTACATGAAGAACATGGCTTTGCCTGAAATTGTTAATGAGGACTAATCGTAGTATAAGGGCTGGCATCTGATCTAATGGCCCCTGCTGGCAGTGCAGGGTCTGGTAACCCAATCTGTAATAGGGCTGGTGGCTAGTGTTTCCTTGGATAGTGGGGGTATGTGTGGCTCCAGTTTATGGTTCTCAAAAAATGGTGGGGGGGGGGTGCCAATTCCAACTGCAGTGTTAAAGCTGCCATCTCCACCAGCACGCATTGTTGTGGGGGCCTCCAATGACCCCTGGGAAGTTTGGCAGTTGGTGGCTCCCAAGCTTGCATGCTGGCAGTCTAATAACTGCATCTGAAATGGCTCCACTGGTGCTAACTGGATCTGCTTTAAGTCCACTTGCAAAAATGGTTCTACTGATACTGTCCGTTTGCAGTGAGAGAACTGGTAGGGATATGGCCCATTGGTACCTGGGCCATTGAATCAACGTACAGTGAAGAATAGGTAGTGGGAGATTGGGCCATGGGCTGGCCCCTATATGTGATGGTTCACCCTTGAAATTGTGGGGGTACCGATTTCTGATAACTCCATCTGTAATGGCTCCACTGGTGCTCACTGAACCGGCAGTGTGGGGCTTGCATTAATAGTTCCAATGATACTGTACACTTGCAGGGAGGGTGCTCAGATAGCTGGATGGCCCCATTGGTCCTTGGCATGGGCTGTTGACTCAATGTGCAGTGAAGGACAGGTAGTGGGTAGGAAGGCTGTAAGGGGCTGGTCCCAGTGTGTGGGGCAGGGCTAATGGTTCAACTGGTAGCGTTTGGAGAGGGGCAGGTTAGTTGATGGCTTCTTCTGAAATTGTGGGGACTACATGTAGTGTGAGAGCTTACATCTCTACTGGCATCATAACTATTCATCCAGGTGCTAGTCAGGGCTTTGGGTTCACTACTTGCAATGTGGAGGTATTAAAAGTAAGTTCCCTTGCATCATGAGGCTGTTAGGTTTCCTTGCAGTGATGGGGCCTGGTGGTTCTGCTGTGTGGGGTGGCTCAATTGGCCCCATTGGCTCCTTCAAATTGCAGTGAGCGATCACTAGCTTATATCATGCACCTGTAGTGAGAGGGCTGGTAAATGCATGGCCCCTTAGCTGCTGACTCAACTTGCAGTGAAGGATAGGTAGTGGGAGTTAGGGCCCTTGTATGTGGGGGCTGCTACGAGAAGGCAAATGGTTCCATGGATCGTGACGGGCATGTGTGGTACTAGTTCATGGCTCCCCTGAAATTGTTGGGGGTGCCGATTCCACTTGCAGTGTGAGAGCTGGCATTTCCACCAGCATGCATTGTTGTGGGGGCCCCCCATGAACCCTGGGGAGTTAGGCAGTTGTTGGCTTCCCTGTCTGCTGGTAGTCTGATAACTCCTTCTGTAATGGCAGCCCATTGGTATTAACTGGCCCTGCTGTGTGGAGCTAATAAGTCCATTTGATTCAATGGTTGCAATGATACTGCCCCATATTGCAGTGATATGAGAATTGGTAGGGGGATGCCCCATTGTACACTGGGCTGTTGACGCAATGTGCAGTGAAGAACAGGTAGTGGGCAGGAGAGCCATAGGGGCTGAGTGAGGGCTAATGGTTTCACTGGTATTTTTTTGGAGAGGGGCAGGTGTACGTACAGTACATGTACTTCATGGCTTCCTCTGAAATTGTGTGGACTTGTACTTGTACTGTGAGGGCTGGCATCTCCTCCAATATAATACGTATTGACCCCTGTTTGTGTGGGCACCCCTGCAAGCAGTACAGGGTCTGGTAACCCCATCTGTAAGAGGGCTGGTGGTTCTACTACTTGCAGTGTGGAGGGATTAAATGTAAGTTCGAACTATCGTGAGGCTATTAAGTTCACTCGCAGTCATGGGGGCTGGTGGTTCTGTTGTGTGGGATGGTTCCATTTGCCTCATTGGCCCCTTGAACTTCCAGTGAATGATCAATAGTACAGGGTGAAGTGACCCCGGGGGCTGGATCCAGAGGGGGGGGGAGGGGTGGGGGCCTGGATCCAGCTGGTTCTGCTAGATGTACATGTAACCCTCACTGCCACGGTAGTGTTACACGTGAGGGGGCATGTGTGGCTTCCCTTAGTACAAGTGCATGTAGTTCACGACTCCCCTGAAATTGTGGGGGCTGCCAAATCCATGTGGCTGGTGTGACCCCACTGGTATTGTGGTGGCTGCCAAATCCATGTGGCTGGTGTGACCCCACTGGTATTGTGGTGGCTGACCCCATTGGTTAGCTGGTGGCCCCAGTGTAGTGCCTGATATGGGCAGGTGGTTCCACAGGTACTGCTAGTTGGCTGGTGGCTCTGCATGGCATCGGATGGTTATGTGGGGCTGTTGTCTGGATTTGCAATGTGCGGCTATGAAGTCCACTTTTCAGTGAAGGGGCTATAGCCCCGTAGGTGGGGGTGGGGCTGGAGGCTCCTTTAGTGATTTAGGGGCTACCTACTCCCTACAACCAGCATCGTCAGTGAGACGACCGTCATCACTACCGTTCTCAATCTTCCCATCTTCATTGATTGCATCTTTAATATCGGTCGTCGCATTCGTACAGCTCGAAAACGTCCGCCGAATGAAGTACTACTTAGCTAGCTCGATCGTCTTCAGTAGTTTGATACGTCGCCGTGTCGTTTATCTACACCGAAGAACAACGAATAACAACAGTGACAGGGACGATCGATTTTTAGAATACTTACCCAGCTCAGTGCAGTATAGGTGTGGCTATAAGTTATCGAAGTCTCAGCCCACAGGAAGTAGTTGCATATTCATGTGCTTCGGTGAATGGAAGCGGTTCACGCACGTACAACGGCGCGATTCGAGCGGGAAACCTGTACCAACTTTGCTCCACTGTATCTCCGTAACGGATTTGATAAAAAATATAATTAACGAACAGAACAAATCGATAGGTATAGGACCTCTCTACCTACAAACTGAATTTGAAGCGATTTGATTACTCCTACAGAAAGTTATGGCGGGTTTGAACCCGGTGAGGTATAGTACGTTGCAGTACTGGTATGGAGCAAGTGCAAGACACCGAAATGTATTCTACCATAGAGAAATGGTGTGGTATGAAGTGTTGTAAATACGAAGTAGATAGCCTAAACCGTTGGGACGTTATAGCGATTCAAACATAAGAAAATTTTATAACATTATAAATATAAAAGCGAGTTATCATTTTCGCGTGAACTGTCCCATATAATGTTATAAAAATGCTTCTCGTTTGAATCGCTATATCTTCAGAACGGTTAAAGCTATCAACTTCCTATTTTTAAAACTTCATACTACACCATTTCTTCATGACAAAATACATTTTGGGATTATGCATTTGCTCCGTGCCAGTATTGCAACGTTCGATACCCCACCGGGTTATAACCCACCATAACTTTAGTCACATGAATTATGCAACTCTTCCTGTGGGCTGAGACTTGGATAGCTTATAGCCACACCTATACTGCGCTAGCTAGCTGGGTAAGTATTTAATCTATCGTCCCTAGTTGATATTAATTCGTTATCTTCTGTGTAGATAAGCGATATGCATGGCGACGTCCACTGAAGACAAGCTCGTAAGAGTTTCAATCGGCGGACGATTTCGAGCGGTACAGATACGACGATCGATATTCAAGACACAAAGAGGATGGGGAGATCGAGAATGGTAGTGACGGCGGTTGTACCACTGACGATGGTGCTTGTACAGCCGCTAAATCACTAAAAGACATATGGGCCCTCACTACTACAAGTCTACATTGCAAGTCCAGACAGCAGCCCCACATAACTAACAGATGCCATGCAGAGCCACCAACCCGCACTACCTATGGAACCACCCGCCCATATCAGACCCTACACAGGAGCTACCAATTAACCAATGGGGTCAGCCTCCACAATACAAGTGGAGACACTACTAACCCTCTCATTGCAAATGGAGTTGGCAGCCCTCACAATTTCAGGGGGCCCATGAACTACATGTACATGTACCAAGGGAAGCCACACATGCCCCCTCCCAATACTACCAGTGGAACTATTATAGTCCACACTGCAAATGGCCTTACATGTACATGTAAGCCGAACCCCATTGGTCCAGCCCCCCTCCCCACCCCCACTCAGTATTGATTGTTCGCTGCAAGTTCAAGGGGCCAATGGAGCCATCCCCACACAGCAAAACCACCAGTCCCCATCACTACAGTTCCACGAACTTACAATAATACCTCCACACTGCATGTAGTGGAGCCACCATCTCTCTTACAGATGGGGTTACTAGACCCTGCACTACCAGCAGGGATGCTCACACACGCAAGGGTCAATAGACAGAGATGCCGCCCTCACACTACAAGTAGTACTGCATGTACACCCGCCCCTCTCCAAACACTATATACCAGTGGAACCATTAGCCCTCACTGCAAGTGTCCCACACACTGGGACCAGCCACCTGGACCAATGCTGGGGTCAGCTCCCTCACTGCAAGCGGACAGTGTCGTTGGAACCATTAATGCAAGTACCTCGATCCCGCACACTGCAAGTACTGGAGCCACCATCCCTCTTACGGATGGGGTTACCAGACCCTGCACTGCCAGCAGGGGTGCCTACACACGCAGGGGTCAATAGGTATGATGCCAGTGGAAATGCCAGCTGCCACACTACAAGGAATTAAGCAGTCCCCAAATTTCCGGGGTAACCATGAACCACAGGCACTGAACGTACACCCGCCCCCCCTCCATACGCTACCAGTGGAACCTTTAGCCCTCCCTGCAAGTGCCCCATACACTGGGATCAGCCCCCATGGCCCTCCTGCTCGATACCTGTCCTCCACGGCACGTAGAGTCAACTGCCCAGGCACCAATGGGATCAGCTACCTCACTGCAAGCGGACAGTAACATTGGAACTATTATCAGACTGCCAGCAGGGAAGCCACCATGCAGCTGCTAAACTCCCCGGGGTCATTGGGGGGCCCCACAATAATGCATCCTGGTGCATAGAGACGTCATGCAGGCCTCACACTGCAAGTGGAAATGGCACCCCCCACAGTTTCAGGGAGCCATGAACTGGAGCCACAAATGCCCCCACTATTTATGGAACCTTTCACCCTCACTTAGCAGCGCCCACATACGGTGCCCTATCTCCCACATACCTATCCTTCATTGCAAGATTCAGCAGCCATCTCACTTCAAGTGCACCATACCAGTGACCATTCACTGCAAGTTCAGAGGGTCAATGGTCACACATCAGAACCACCATCCCTCATTGATCCCTGCAAGCGAACTCAACAGCCGCATGATGCAAGTGAATTTAAATTACATTTAAATTGCCTCCACAAGTGCTGCAAGTAGTGGATCCATCAACTCTCTTACAGATGGGGTTACTAGACCCTGCATTGCCAGCAGGGGTGCCCACACAAACTAGGTTTAATAGGTATGATGCCAGTGGAGATGCCAACCCTCGTACTACAAGCCATGAACTACATGGGGTCAGCTCCCTCACTACAAGCGGGCAGTATCATTGGAACCATTAATGCAAGTGAACTTAATAGCCCCACACTGCAGGTCCAGTTAACACCAGCGATAATCAGAATGTCAGCAAGGGAGCAACCAGCTGCGAAACACCTCAGGGTCATTGGGGCCCCCAGAATAATCATGCTGGTGGAAACTCACAGTGCGATTGGAATGGGCAACCCCCCACAATATTAGAGGAGCCATGAACTGGAGCCCACCGCTATCTATGGAACCATTAGCTCTCACTTAGCATGCAGGGGCCCTATCTGTAGTATCACTCACTACCAATCCTTCACTGCATATTTCATCAGCCAAGATTACCAGCCATATCATTACAAGTGCAACATACCAAAGAGCATTTACCGCAGGTTCAAGGAGCCGATGGAACATTAGAACCACCATCCCCCATAACTGCCTGTGAACTTAACAGCCGCACGAGACAAGTGAATTTACATTTAATACTTACACACTGCTAATAGTAGGGCCATCAGCTCTCTCACAGATGGGGTTACCAGACCTGCACTGCCCACATTAGCTGGTGTCATTACTACATGAACTACATGTACTGTACGTACACCCACCCCTCTCCAAACACCACCAGCGGAACCATTAGCCCTCACTGCAGATACCCCACACACTGGGACCCGCCCCCAAGGCACTCCAGCCCACTATCTGTCCTTCACTGCACGTTGAGTTAATGGCCCACGGGTCAGCTATCTCCCTGCAAGCGGACAGAACCTGCTGCTAAACTCCCCGGGGTCATTGGGGGGCCCCACAATAATGCATCCTGGTGCATAGAGACGTCAGGCCTCACACTGCAGGTGTAAATGGCACCCCCCACAGTTTCAGGGAGCCATGAACTGGAGCCACAAATGCCCCCACTATTTATGGAACCTTTCACCCTCAGCAGCGCCCACATATGGTGCCCTATCTCCCACATACCTATCCTTCATTGCAAGATTTAGCAGCCTTCTCACTTCAAGTGCACCATACCAGTGACCATTCACTGCAAGTTCAGAGGGCCAATGGTCACACATCAGAACCACCATCCCTCATTGATCCCTGCAAGCGAACTCAACAGCCGCATGATGCAAGGGAATTTAAATTACATTTAAATTGCCTCCACAAGTGCTGCAAGTAGTGGAGCCACCAACTCTCTTACAGATGGGGTTACTAGACCCTGCATTGCCAGCAGGGGTGCCCACACAAACTGAGTTCAATAGGTATGATGCCAGTGGAGATGCCAACCCTCGCACTACAAGCCATGAACTACATGTACTGTGCATACACCTGCCCCTCTCCAAACGCTACCAGTGGAACCATAAGCCCTCCTGCCCACTGCCTGTTCTTCACTGCACGTTGAGTAAACGTATGGCCCAGGGACCAATGGGGTCAGCTCCCTCACTACAAGCGGGCAGTATCATTGGAACCATTAATGCAAGTGAACTTAATAGCCCCACACTGCAGATCCAGTTAACACCAGCGATAATCAGAATGTCAGCAAGGGAGCAACCAGCTGCGAAACACCTCAGGGTCATTGGGGCCCTCAAAATAATCATGCTGGTGGAAACTCACAGTGCGATTGGAATGGGCAACCCCCCACAATATTAGAGGAGCCATGAACTGGAGCCCCCCGCTATCCATGGAACCATTAGCTCTCACTTAGTATGCAGGGGCCCTATCTGTAGTATTACTCACTACCTATCCTTCACTGTATATTTCATCGCCAAGATTACCAGCCATATCATTACAAGTGCACCATAACAATAAACATTTACCGCAGGTTCAAGGAGCCGATGGAACATTAGAACCACCATCCCCCATAACTGCCTGTGAACTTAACAGCCGCACGAGACAAGTGAATTTACATTTAATACTTACACACTGCTAATAGTAGGGCCACCAGCTCTCTCACAAACGGGGTTACCAGACCTGCACTGCCCACATTAGCTGGTGTCATTACTACATGAACTACATGTACTGTACGTACACCCACCCCTCTCCAAACACCACCAGTGGAACCATTAGCCCTCACTGCAGGTACCCCACACACTGGGACCCGCCCCCAAGGCACTCCTGCCCATTATCTGTCCTTCACTGCACGTTGAGTTAATGGCCCACGGGTCAGCTATCTCCCTGCAAGCGGACAGAACCATTTATGCAAATAAACTTAATAGCCCCACACTACAAGTCTAGTTAGC
The DNA here is from genome assembly GCA_949361645.1 of Spongilla lacustris. Taxonomy (NCBI): domain Eukaryota; kingdom Metazoa; phylum Porifera; class Demospongiae; order Spongillida; family Spongillidae; genus Spongilla; species Spongilla lacustris. The sequence goes on along the minus strand of OX442417.1, from coordinate 3,230,193 downwards.
AATTACAGAGGTGGAGTCATGAGACTGCCAGCGAGGGAGCCACTGGCTGCTAAAACCCCCTCCGGGTTCATTTGGGGGCCCCATAATAATGCTTGCCGGTGGAGACTCCAGCTCTCACACTGCAATTGGAATTGGCACCCCCCACACTATTTGGGGAGCCATCAACTGGAGTCACACATGGCCCACACTACCCATGGAACCATTAGCCCTCACGTACAATGTAGCAGCCCCCACACACGGGGCTAGCCCCCACGGCCCTGTCTCTCACTACCTATCCTTTACTGCAAGTTGTATCCAAGATCGAGGAGTGAACGTGCAAGGCCATCCCCCACTCACTATAGCCTTCTCACTGCAAACACACAATACCAGTGGAACCACACTCAACCAGCCCTCCCACCTACCCACCCCCAACAGCCCTCTTACGTATGGAGTAATCAGACTGCCAGCAGGGGAGCCATGTCAGCTGCCACATTACCGGTCCTCACAAAACTAGACCCCAGCATGTGGAGTGTAACCACATGGAGCCATTAACCCTGGACTTACATGGTGCAGGCCCCAAACACTGGGGCCAGCCACAATGGCCCCCTATCCTAGCCCCACACAGTACAACCACCAGCTCCTCACTGCAAATGGAACCACCAGATCCACTACCTGTGAAACCATTAACTCCCTACCTGTGAAACCATTAACCCCCACACTACAAGAGGACTTACACTGTCAGGGGAACCATCAACTACTAGTGGAGCTACCAGCCTACATTGGACAAATGGGAACACCACCACTGAAGCAGCCTCCGTTAGTAGAGTGTACATGTCTACGTTTTGCACACTTGAACTAAACGTTTATGCATGTACCGAGGCATGTACATGTACTGAGTAATTTTATCTGGGGTGAAACTGAGGCCATGCTGTTAGTGGTGAATATAGTTACCTGCCCTATCGGTACTGATTGCGGTGGGTCTGCACCCGTGGTTTGCTTATACATGTATAAGCTTACACCGCTTAAAAAAAAAAAAAAAAAAAAAAGCCTATACTGGGAACTACATGTAGAGCTTTACATTGTTGAGGTATAAGTAGCAAAACATGTAAGTGCCATTCAGAACGTGGCACGGTGAATTAATGACCACACAAGTGGAGTTAGTGGTCATGCTGCTCATGCATGAATTCCGATGTCTTCACCGTGCCAAATAGTAGCTGTGACTGCGCATGCAATTTATGTGACATTCTAAGCGGCACTTACAAGTTTTGCAACTTGTACATGTATCTCAACAATGTAAAGCACTACACATACTGGAGTAGTTTCCAGTAGGCTTTATTATTCTTTTCAAAAAGCCCTCTGCTTGTCTATATAAACCAACCACGAGTGCAGTCCACCCGCAATCAGTAACGATAGGGCTGGTAACTATATTCACCACTAACAGCATGGCTTCACTTCCACCCCTGTACAAGCACAAACATTAGTTCAGATCTACAACAAGTGTTCAAAACGTAGACATGTACACTCTACAAACGGAGGCTGCTTCATTGGTGGTGTTCCCATTTGTCCAATGTAGGCTGGTAGCTCCACTAGTAGTTGATGGTTCCCCTGACAGTGTAAGTCCTCTTGTAGTATGGGGGTTAATGGTTTCACAGGAGGGGGGTTAATGGTTTCACAGGTAGGGGGGTTAATGGTTTCACAGGTAGTGGGTCTGGTGGTTCCATTTGCAGTGAGGAGCTGGTGGTTGTTCTGTGTGGGGCTAGGATAGGAGGCCATTGTGGCTGGCCCCAGTGTTTGGGGCCTGCACCATGTAAGTCCACATGCAGTGAGGGTTAATGGCTCCATGTGGTTACACTCCACATGCTGGGGTCTAGTTTTGCGAGGACCGGTAATGTGGCAGCTGACGTGGCACCCCTGCTGGCAGTCAGATCACTCCATACGTAAGAGGGCTGTTGGGGGTGGGTAGGTAGGAGGGCTGGTTGAGTGTGGTTCCACTGGTATTGTGTGCTTACAGTGAGAAAGCTAGTGAGTGGGGGATGGCCTTGCATGTTCGCTCCTGGATCTTGGATACAACTTGCAGTAAAGGATAGGTAGTGAGAGACAGGGCCGTGGGGGCTAGCCCCGTGTGTGGGGGCTGCTACATTGTACGTGAGGGCTAATGGTTCCATGGGTAGTGTGGGCCATGTGTGACTCCAGTTGATGGCTCCCCAAATAGTGTGGGGGGTGCCAATTCCTATTGCAGTGTGGTGGCTCCCTTGCTAGCAGTCTCATGATTCCATCTTTGTAATTGCTAACTAGACTTGTACTTGTGGGGCTATTAAGTTTACTTGCAGATAGCTGACCCGTGGGCCATTAACTCAACGTGCAATGAAGGACAGATAGTGGGCAGGAGTGCCTTGGGGGCGGGTCCCAGTGTGTGCGGTACCTGCAGTGAGGGCTATTGGTTCCGCTGGTGGTGTTTGGAGAGGGGTGGGTGTATGTACAGTACATGTAGTTCATGTAGTATTGACACCAGCTAATGTGGGCAGTGCAGGTCTGGTAACCCCACTGTGAGAGAGCTGGTGGCCCTACTATTAGCAGTGTGTAAGTATTAAATGTAAATTCACTTGTCTCGTGCGGCTGTTGGGTTCACAGGCAGTTATGGGGGATGGTGGTTCTAATGTTCCATCGGCTCCTTGAACCTGCGGTAAATGTTCATTGGTATGGTGCTAATCTTGGCTGACAAAACATGAAGTGAAGGATAGGTAGTGAGAGATACTACAGATAGGGCCCCTGCTAAGTGAGAGCTAATGGTTCCATGGATAGCGGGGGGCTCCAGTTCATGGCTCCTCTAATATTGTGGGGGGTTGCCCATTCCAATCGCACTGTGAGTTTCCACCAGCATGATTATTCTGGGGGCCCCAATGACCCTGAGGTGTTTCGCAGCTGGTTGCTCCCTTGCTGACATTCTGATTATCGCTGGTGCTAACTGGACCTGCAGTGTGGGGCTATTAAGTTCACTTGCATTAATGGTTCCAATGATACTGCCCGCTTGTAGTGAGGGAGCTGACCCCATTGGTCCCTGGGCCGTACGTTTGCTCAACGTGCAGTGAAGAACAGGCAGTGGGCAGGAGGGCTAATGGTTCCACTGGTAGCGTTTGGTGAGGGGCAGGTGTATGCACAGTACATGTAGTTCATGGCTTGTAGTGCGAGGGTTGGCATCTCCACTGGCATCATACCTATTGAACCCAGTTTGTGGGCACCCCTGCTGGCAATGCAGGGTCTGGTAACCCCATATGTAAGAGAGTTGGTGGCTCCACTACTTGCAGCACTTGTGGAGGCAATTTAAATGTAATTTAAATTCACTTGCATCATGCGGCTGTTGAGTTCGCTTGCGGGATCAATGAGGGATGGTGGTTCTGATGTGTGACCATTGGCCCCTTGTATGGTGCACTTGATGTGAGAAGGCTGCTGAATCTTGCAGTGAAGGATAGGTATGTGGGAGATAGGGCACCGTATGTGGGGGCTGCTAAGTGAAGGTGAAAGGTTCCATAAATAGTGGGGCATTTGTGGCTCCTGAGTTTATGGCTCCCTGAAACTGTGGGGGGTGCCATTTCCACTTGCAGTGTGAGGCCTGACGTCTCTATGCACCAGGATGCATTATTGTGGGGCCCCCCAATGACCCCGGGGAGTTTAGCAGCTGGTGGCTTCCCTGCTGGCAGTCTGATAATAGTTCCAATGTTACTGTCTGCTTGCAGTGAGGTAGCTGATCCCATTGGTGCCTGGGCAGTTGACTCTTTGTGCCGTGGAGGACAGGTAATGGGCAGGAGGGCCGTGGGGGCTGATCCCAGTGTGTGGGGCACTTGCAGGGAGGGCTAAAGGTTCCACTGGTAGTGTATGGAGGGGGGGGGTGGGTTCATGGCTTCCCCAGAAATTTGGGGACTGCTTAATTCCTTGTAGTGTGACGGCTGGCATTTCCACTGGCATCATACCTATTGACCCCTGCGTGTGTGGGCACCCCTGCTGGCAGTGCAGGGTCTGGTAACCCCATCCGTAAGAGGGATGGTGGCTCCAGTACTTGCAGTGTGCGGGATCGAAGTACTTGCATTAATGGTTCCAATGACACTGTCCGCTTGCAGTGAGGGAGCTGACCCCAGCATTGGTCCAGGTGGCTGGTCCCAGTGTGTGGGACACTTGCAGTGAGGGCTAATGGTTCCACTGGCATATAGTGTTTGGAGAGGGGCGGGTGTACGTACAATACTACTTGTAGTGTGAGGGCGGCATCTCCGTCTATTGACCCCTGCGTGTGTGTGGGCATCCCTGCTGGTAGTGCAGGGTCTGGTAACCCCATCTGTAAGAGAGATGGTGGCTCCACTACATGCAGTGTGGAGGTATTATTGTAAATTCGTGGAGCTGTAGTGATGGGGACTGGTGGTTTTGCTGTGTGGGGATGGCTCCATTGGCCCCTTGAACTTGCAGCGAACAATCAATAGTGGGGGTGGGGAGGGGGGCTGGACCAATGGGGATCTGCTTACATGTACATGTATAGCCATTTGCAGTGTGGGCTATAATAGTTCCACTGGTAGTGTTGGGAGGGGGCATGTGTGGCTTCCCTTGGTACATGTATATGTAGTTCATGGGCCCCCTGAAATTGTGAGGGCTGCCAACTCCATTTGCAATGAGAGGGTTAGTAGTGTCTCCACTTGTATTGTTAAGGCTGACCCCATTGGTTAGTTGGTACATGTAGCTCCTGTGTAGGGTCTGATGTGGGCGGGTGGTTCCATAGGTAGTGCGGGTTGGTGGCTCTGCATGGCATCTGTTAGTTATGCGGGGCTGCTGTCTAGACTTGCCATCTAGACTTGTAATAGTGAGGGCCCATATGTGGGGGGTGGGGCCGGTGGCTCATTAAGTGATTTAGCGGCTGCTTACTCCCTACAAGCACCATCGTCAGTGGTACAACCACCGTCACTACCGTTCTCGATCTCCCCATCCTCTTTGTGTCTTGAATATCGATCGTCGTATCTGTACCGCTCGAAATCGTCCGCCGATTGAAACTCTTATGAGCTTGTCTTCAGTGGACGTCGCCATGCATATCGCTTATCTACACAGAAGATAACGAATTAATACATAGGCGGCGGAGACGCACAGCAAAACCGCTATCCGGAGACGGGTTGCAACGGTGCCCCGTCTCTTTCGATCAAGACGGACTTCCACGTAAATTTCACGGAGACGTTTAGTGACGTTACCCGTGTATTTTCGAACGGTAATCGACGAACGCTACCGGCACTACTGTTCTACGTGTGTCAAAAAGGGTAAAATTAGAACATTGCCCTTATGTACCGGAATAATGGTGTCAATAAGCTCATTATCTCAATACACATTTTTTAACAACCAGGACACAAATTAGTTACATAACAGGGCCTAGTCATGTGTACATATCACTTCTACACAGAACCATACCTAAGACAATAACAGGTATAATTGTTTACGCTGATGGGGAAGTAATTTTTAATACGCTCACGCGCAATCAATGCGGATACTCCCTTTCTTTGTTATCGTTGTTCTCGTGAACCGACGGAAGTTTTTGGATGGATTCTGCAAAACGGTACATTCAGTTGGAGCCTTGTACTGTACGTTCAGGTAGATTTCAGACTGGCTCTAATAAAATCTTCATAGTTTAACGATCCCGAAAAGTATGAATATTCCATGACTTTAATATGATCTCTGATTCTGATACGGAAGCCTATGGAGTTTTATCAGGGTTAGCACGAAAAAGTATTCCCGGCTCTGTCCATGGATGGCCATTATCCCACCATTGTTTCAAATTCGCAGCTGAACTGAATTTGAGCTTTGGACTATTAAATAGACGTTTTAAAGGACGACGTGCAGATCCACCCACAAATGGTTTGCCAGAATTGCTATGATGCGATGCAACGTACACTGCGTACATGAATCAACAGTACCAGTAACCATTGTACTAAATTCCTGGGAAGCCCACTTACCCAGCGGTGAGTGCCAGGTAAGGATGCTGATATCTGCTCATACCAAAAAAATAAACCAGTAATAAACATCTGTGTTCATATCTAGGTGTGTAAACACAACAAAAATTGCTTTCGGTGGAATATATAGAATGTGTTGCACTATGCATACAATGATAACATAATAAAGGAGGCACAACTAGCTACATCTCTGCACTGGAGAAGTTGAAATGTTTCATCTACCATGCTTCCACTGATAGGCCAGTTCAGCTACCTTGCCAGGTTGTTGTATGTACAGACTGCCTGGCACAAAGGTAGTTTGTTGCCACACTGTAGTGACCATGGACCCCCCCCCCCCCCCCCCCCCCCCCGCTCCTCTTTTCAAGGCCTATGGGGACCTCAAATGATATGTTACCCCGGGCCTCACTACGGCTCTCACCGACCATGCCTCTGAGTGATGTGTGCCTCTGTGTGATGTGAGCTCATGTGTGATGTGTGCCTTCATGTGAGATATGTGGCATTAATATGTGTGTTTGTTTATAAAGTCAAATATCAACCAATAGAACTTGGTATAGACCATATGCCTGTGTGTGCCCCTGTGTGATGTACAGTGTGTATGTGTGAGTGTGACCTATGTGGTGTGTGTGGGGTGTGCTTGTGCCTGTGTGATGTGTGCCTATGTGTGTGATGTTTGCTTGTGCCTACACGGATTTGTGTGATGTGCACTTGTTGTCCCTGTGTGTATGTGTGTGCCACTGTGATGTATACCTGTGTGTGTGATGTGTGTGTGACTAACTGTATGTGCAACATTTTGGTTATGACAGGTTGCAGCTGACACATGTAGGGATGAAAGATCAAGACTTCCATTCTCACTGACTCAAACTAAAACTGATTAGGTTCTGAATTCTTGTAATCATACTTGTGTTTCTATGTTGTAATCAGTGGTGTTTTTTGAATCAATATCAAGGCTTAGATCTATAAAAGATTTGATTTGCACAGGTGTACGTGTACTGGGCTGTTGTTACCTCATGGGCATGGCAAAACATTGCATGCCAACAAGCACTAAGCTATTTAAAAAAATAAATAATGGAGATTATTGAACATATCCAGAAATGAGCGGTCAAAGGGAAAGCTAATTAATTCGCGGTTTGCGAATCAACGAATATTCCCGTATAACTTCCCATAGACATGTATGGGGTACTTCAATACCAAGCACACCAGACTTTTCTCAGCATTTGCCAAAGGGGATTGTTAGTACACTACATTTGCCATGATTTTTAGTGGGGTCGCCGTATTTTTCCTATTTAAGGCGTCGCTTCCCTAGGATTGTCATAACATTGTCCTCAATGTACACGTAGTCAATGGGTGCGTCTTCTCATTACAAATTCTATGACCATTTGTATCAATACCTTTACGATTTGCTGATTTGCCAAAGGAGAAACATGTAGCTAGTACATCGAAGAACTATAATATATATTGAAAAGTAGGTCTTTGTATTTAAAAATCGGCTTCCATAATTGAAAGAAGTATTCTATATTGACTCCGTCTCGTGCCCTCAAAATCGACTCACGCGCGGGACAAGGCAAAATTATGGGTATCCCCCTAGCTGTACCAGTTTTATACTGTATGAAATCGGGCCTGAAATCGATTCTGCACGCCTCCTAGCGCTACGTAACAAGGTTTGTTGCTACCAGTAGAGTAACCTACATATAAATGTACGTTATCGTACCCATACGTTCCGGATCTTTTGTAAACATCGCCGGGCCCATTTCATACTTGTATTGCTGTTAGGCTGTTACGTTGGTAGTTTATCTAAGTAACTGATCCTGAAGTACAACTACTAGTGTATAGGTGTGGACTATTGGCACCAATAGCAATACGGCTACATGCATGTGTTTTAATTCTAGAAAATGCGCATCGATTTATCGAGTATCAAAGAAGCTGATAGCAGCGTCAGCGGCGTGGTGGCGTATTGTATTCTGTTGTATCTGGCGCTGCGTTGCAACATCCACCACCAGCTAAACGCCGTTGCAATCTTTCAGGTGAAATAAATATAAAATGCATGTGCAAGTCAATGACTTACGTAGGCATTGCACATCTCTCAACTTGGCAATCGCAGTCATTTCTTACCCTGCACTGCATGCTTTGTATTTTATTGTAATATTTAGCTACCTTGCCTACTTACATGTATATTACCGCTGTGAAGGCACCATAGCTAGTGTACTCATGTGAAGGCACCATAGTTATAAGGTGTGACTGTTTACAAATGGGTTATTGTGTCAGTGTGGTATGTAGCAGGCTTTGTTTATATGTGCATGCAATGTAATGTATGCAGATGTGCATATGGACATATGTAGAAAGTTGGCAACGGACTCAAACGTGAATGTTGCGCATGTGTTGTCGACTGCATCACAGTGAAACTTATTAGTGAACAATTTGATATAAATCACAAGATGACCGCCAATGTATGGGCGATCTCTCGATATGTCACAACACGCAAACACTAAAACGCATCACACACATCAAACAAACTGTCAGACATTCTCTGCAACCATTCTCTGCTGCATGTACCAATGTAAAGGTCTTGTTGATAACAATGAATACAATAGTTCAAGGGATGGTATACAAATATCAAGATAAAATATTTTTACATGCTCATACAAGTATGCATATCTGTGTATGTGTAAACAATTAATTTTTTGTATGTTTGTATTGTATGTGTGTATGTGTGTTACATATGGACAACATTTCAACAGCCCTTTGCTGCGGCAGAACACACATGGCTGAGTTATCTTGAGCCTGAATACCACAAATGCAACAGTGAAAAATGTGAAGCCAGAACGGAGTAAGGCTGTTTGTGTATGTGTGTGTGCGTTACCAGTGTGGTAAGGGAGTGGCTCAAACATGGCACTGATCTTGGCGAACACAACACACACACACACACACACACACACACACACACACACACACACACACACACACACACACACACATGATGTGATATTGCGGTCAATTAGTTATGGCATGTGCAAATGGGCTGTGTTTGTGTGTGTTGCCTGTCTTGTGACAAATACACATGCATGTACACACATGAGGCTTCTGTAACTTCTACTGTAGACAACTAAAACATATCTAGCAAATTAACCCCTCCTTTCCCCCCAGATCTTGATGATAGACACACTCACACACACACAAGCACACACAAGTACATACATATACAAGCACACACACACATACACACAGTTTGGGCTGTGTATTGTGGGCGGGTCGATGTTACAGGGGGTCGCATGATATACTCTGCTGTGTAGTGTTGTTGCTGATTTGCTGATATCTTTGGGCAACCAAGTCCCCGATCCTTGACTACACGCCATACGCGAAACACACATGACGCTTCTAAAATCACTAAAACATCCATAGAAAAGCAGGCCTTCATTCCATATGTGTAATGATAGTGCTGTGGTGCAGTGTCTATTAAGTAGTGCTTTGGTGCTTATTGTGCAGTGCTATGGTGCTACATTTATGAAGTAGTGCTATTGTGGAAATACTTGTAGTGAGCACTACATGGTGCAGTTCTTGTGAAGTACTGATGTGTGAAGTATCTCTGTATGTGTAAACATATGGTCTAGCTAATCGTGTGCATATTTATGTGTGTTTGCATTGTACATGTATGTGTGTTATATATGGACACTGCAACAACTCAGGAGACAAGGTGTATGGCTGAGTTATCTTGAGCAACAGTGAAAAATGTGAAGCCAGAACAGAGTAAGACTGTAAGGCTTTGTGTGTGCGTTACCAACTGGTGTGATAAGGGAGTGGCTCAAACATGGCTCTGATCTTGGTGAACACACACACACACACACACACACACACGCACACACACACACATACACACACACACACACACACACAGAAACTTGTACACACTGGTGTGCGTGTGTGTGTGTGCGTGTACAAAAGTGTGTACTATGTATGTGTGTGTGTGTGTGTGTGTGTGTGTGTGTGTATGTAAGTAATAGTAGGGCTTAAAATTTTTTGGAAGGCCACATGTACTGGTCATAACTTTTATTTACACAGTTTACATACATATACATGTAGATGTGCTACATGTAGATGTACTACATGTATGCTCATGGCTTCATATTGTTGGTTAACATCAGCTATGTTATTCCTGTTGTCTAAAACCCCCACTGTATAGGCCTACATGTATATGTAGGTAGTTAGGTCCAGATTCCATTGATAGATGGTGGTGATGAACATTTAGGGCGAGTAAGGTTGAAGATGAGGAAGTAAGGCTGCCCAGGTCACCCTAACACTATTGGAAGTGGGGCTGCCCAGGTCACCAACTGCCAATCACCCCTTGTGCTCTGATCTGGGGTGTGTGTGTGTCTGATGCACTACGCTAAGTCCTGTGAAGCCTGAGGTACAGAGGCACCAGCTATACTATCATGAAATAAATTCCAAAAGCCACCTTTACTAAGACCACCAATTCTGTTATATTACGGTAGTGATTGCTTTGATTGCCTATGTGTGTTGTACATCTGTATGGCTGTACCAGTACATAACATGTGTGTGTGCATGTGTGTATGCATGTAGGTGTATGTCTGTATGTGTGTACGTGTGTGTGCATGTGTGTATGTACATGTATGTGGTGTGTATGTGTGTGCATGTGTGTGCATATGTGTATGCATGTGCATGTACAATGTATGTGTGTACATTGTACATGTATGTGTGTGTGCATGTGTGTGTATCTGTGAGTACATGTATGTGTGTGTGTATGGAAAGTTTTCCAATGCTACAGTGTAAGTGGTGCCCTTGGTACTTGTACGTAGCCCCTATTTCATTTAGGGAGCATTGCTACATACATGTAGCTTGAGAAGCTGATTTTGCTGGAAGCTGTCCCATAGGTACATGTACATGTATAAGATAAATATAATATTCATTTGTGCAGCTCAGAGGTCAACAACAATACGGCATTGTATGCTATGTACACTGAGATTATCCTAATCTGATGTTAGCTATAGACCAAGTTCTAAGAAGCAAGCACTACATGTGCAGGTATGTGGCATGGGCCTTTTGTGCCTGATGCCATAAACTTTACAATCAAGTACATGTACATGATGGGAGGGGGTTGGAGTGTGCTTTGGGCCTGATGCAAAACCTTTGGTTAGTGGTAGAGGCATTTACGTGTGATGCATAAAGTCCTGGTGCTTTTTTTTTCTAGGGTTCAATATCAAGAGTTGTGTTAAAAGTCTGTTTGGGACTGTTTCTATGGAGATGAGGCGAAATATTACTCGAGGACACTCCTGTATCTAGTTTTGTACTGGGGAAGAGCAGCACCAGGAACCCAATGCTGAGACTGACCATCCGGAGTGTTCAACACCTCCAGGGGTATCCACCTTAGGCTCAATAAATACCCCTACGTTCCACTCTACTCAGCTGGCATGCACTTCTTCATCAAGCAAACCAGATGGGCAGGTGTGTTGAGTGTACCAAAGGCAGGCACACGTGTCCAGTTCTAGCAATGGAGGCCTACAGATAATGCTGCCACTGTTCCACTCACCGCTCTTCCACTTCAAAGATGGGACGCCACTCGCATCTAAGAACTTCCGCTCCACCTTCCTATCCCTGGTATGGTGGAGCAATCCAGCCAAATACAACACTCCATTGGTGCAGCCACTTACAGTAACTGCTGACACCATTCAGAAGTACATATGGTGCAGCCACAATACTCATTGTTAGTAATTGTTAGTAATAGCAATAGCAGAAGAGGACAAATTGTGTATGTTTTAAATGCACATTACATGTTTGCAGTAACCACACACTGTGCAGAGACAGGGGAGGGGTTTGGGGGCCGTTTGGGCCTGTGCCAGCAAGCATTGGCATAACATACAGGATGGGGGGGGGGGGGTATAGTATGCTTTTAACCTGATGCAGAGGCTTTGGCCTAGTGATAGACTGCTCAGCGCTACAGAGTTTAACTTTTCTTTAAAAAAAAAAAAAAAATGAAAGCATTGGGATAGTGCTATTCCATTGGTAAAGCCCCGCGAAGGTGATTTGCAGTAAAATTAACGCGCTTTACGCGCGCGTGTAGTACTGACTCTGGCCTGGCCATACACATGTATGCAGACAAAGATTCAAAATACGGCACGTGCAGATTTGATGTTAATCGATCTAGGTAAGGCTGAAATACCTACGTAGGTCGCAACTGTACTGAAAAGTGCTATTTGCAAATATCTATGTTTTGTATCAGTGCACGTGCCTATTAGCCTTCGCAATTCATTCATCGAGCTGCAAGCAGGCTAAACGAACACGATAAGGAAAACAACCCACGCCACTATATAGGTCAAAAGTGTCCATGACGATCGACATCATAGTGTCCCTCTTGGCAGTCGAGACCTACGGTGCTTGAGTAGTCGATCGCGAGTTCCTATCGTACTTTTGTATCAGGCCAGAAGCTGGCAGTAACCATATCGGGCTCTCCCTCGCTCTTTCATATCGGGTTCGAAACGCTCTCGGCCTCCCCCCCCCCCCCCCCCCCCACACACACACACACATTGTCCGGTTATTAACGGCCTATTGGTATAGATATAGTTAAGTTATGCCTTCAACTAAATTAACTTACTGTGCATATATTTATTCACCATTTTGTTCAATTAATATCAATATAAGTTGAATAATTCTGGCAGATGACGCAAGGCATTACGCAATGACATATTTTGATGAATAAATTATGCGCGGTAGAAATTAATTTTTTGTCTTGATTTTAGTTCAAGAATGGTTAATGGAATAATTTTTTGAAGTACATATCTCATGATCAGACCGATTTATAGGACATTTTACAAGTGTTTAAAATTCAATTTGAAATAAAAAGCAAGATGACCGCCTATGTATGGGCCATTTCTGGATATGTAAAATCAACTGTGCAGGACAGGGACGATAGATTAAATACTTACCCAGCTAGCTAGTGCAGTATAGGTGTGGCTATAAGTTATCCAAGTCTCAGCCCACAGGAAGAGTTGCATAATTTATGTGATTTGGTATGGAAGCGGTTCACGCTGCACGTACAACGGCGCGATTCGAGCGGGAAACTTGTACCAACTTTGCGCCGCTGTATCTCCGTAACGGATACATAAAAATTAACGAACAGAACAAATCGATAGGTATAGGACCTCTGCATTTACAAACCGAATTTGAAGCGAACTGATTACTCCTACCTAAAGATATGGTGGGTTTGAACCCGGTGGGGTATCGAATATTGCAATACTGGCACGGAGCAAGTGCATGACCCCAAAATGTATTCTGTCATAGGGAAATGGTGTAGTATGAAGTGTTCAAAATACCCCGTTGATAGCTTTAACTGTTCGGAAGATATAGCGATTCAAACGAGAAGCATTTTTATAACATTATATATATATGCGAAGCGCAATTTTCTCGTGAACTGTCCCATGCAATAATTATATGGGATAGTTTCCGAGAAAATGATACTTCGCATATATATATATAAAGTTATAAAAATGCTTCTCTTTTGAATTGCTATATCTTCCGAACGGTTAACGCTATCAATGTGCTATTTTTAACACTTTATACTACACCATTTCTCCATGGTAAAATACATTTTGGAGTCTTACACTTGCTCCGTGCCAGTATTGCAATGTTCGATACCCCACCGGGTTCAAACCCGCCATAACTTTCTGTAGGAGTAATCAAATCGCTTCAAAGTTCGATACCCCACCGGGTTCAAACCCGCCATAACTTTCTGTAGGAGTAATCAAATCGCTTCAAATTCGGTTTGTAGGTAGAGAGGTCCTATACCTATCGATTTGTTCTGTTCGTTAATTTTTATGTCATCCGTTACGGAGATACAGCGGTGCAAAGTTGGTACATTTTTCCCGCTCGAATCGCGCCGTTGTACGTACGCGAACCGCTTCCACTCACCGAAGTACATGAATATTCAACTACATCCTGTGGGCTGGGACATTTATAACAACCACCCCACCCACTATTACCACTGTGAGCGTAGTCTGGGGACCTGAATTGTTTCCTGCAGAAGAAGCTTTTCGCTTCACGTTTTAGACGTTGACTTGAGCGTATGATTTCGAACGGTGCGAAGACGACGAGATATATGATCAATCCGACGAAGAAGTTTGAGAGCGGTAGCGATCGGTGGCAGATAGCTGTGGCCCAGGGCCCGCGGAGGGTATTATAAAGTGGGGGGGGGGGGGGGGGGGGGCAGATTTTTGTACTCAATTAAGTTGTAATATAATATTCCTTCGCACCTCCGTGCATGTGGAAGTAATACATACATGTAGAAACGCGCGTGCAAATACAAGCCTGATGCACAATAAAATCGATCTTACACATCTATGTACCAAAATGTCGCTTTCGATTATCATTTCTAGAGGCGAACTCAGAGGCAACTTCGTCCAAGTCAATATTAGCTGTTCTGTCGCTATGAATCATGAGAGTAGCTAAGTTATTAAATCTCATTTGATTCATGCTTGAACGAAGCCACGTTTTCAGGCGACGAGCGGTAGAAAAAGATCTTTCACTAACTGCATTAGTAGCTGGATTGATCAAGATCAGTTTAAATACAGTAACAATCTCCGAAATTAGGTCCTTTTCACATCGTTCAAGGCTTTGAAAAGCACTGTAAATTTCGTGGAAGGATTGAAATTCTCCACTTAGCATGAGTTTAAAAACAGGTAACTGGGCCTTCAAAAGTGTGACATTCACATCTTCAGCATATTTCTCTGACATATACTTTAGTTCATTAGTTACATCAATTTCCGGTTTAAGAGCATTTAGAAGTAATGTTTCCATAATACTGTAGGCCTTAAACCCTGGCTGGTCGAAACGTTGTCTAATGGCATTGGTTACCAAATCGATTGCTTCATAGTAGATCCTTCGAAATTATTCATCAGCAGATGATGGCTGATGAGAGTGTCCACTTCCTACTTCAAATCTTTTTGGGACATTGCGATGCCTGGGCAGTGAAGGTTCGGGTAGACCATGATTCTTAGCCTGTTTTTTAACATTCATGAAATACAGGTCAAACATTTCATCCGATCTCATACTTGTGATGGCCCTAATTACCAAATTGGCACAATGCTGCCCTTCTACAGATCATAGCTGTGTTTTTTGGAGGGTTTTGGACAGGTTATCTGTCTGGATAAGCAATGTGGCACCAAGATTTAATCCAAAAAAATACTGAAATGACTCCATTTGAGCTTTCACACCAATTATACGAGTCCGCATCTCAGTATCCAATCTTTCTTCCAAGCAGATATCCCATTCCAACATCAGGGCTTCATAATTGTCTTTAATCCTTTCAACGCTTTCTCCTTGAACAGTCCACCGAGTAGGACACAGCATTTTTATTCCAGGAGTGTCCATATGAATGTCTGCTTTGATACTATTCAGGATTCCCTCTCTTTTGGGTGAGAATTTAATTAACTTACAAATTTCCATTGTTGTATCCAAGGTATCAGATAGTACTTTGCAGCCTTTTATCATATCATGAACTGCTAGACTAAATGCATGCCCATGGCAGTGTGTTAAATGGGCACTGGGAGCATCAGCTAAGAGCTGTGCAGCAACTCCATTTCTACAGCCTGCCATTGTTCCAGCTCCATCATAACACTGGCCTCTGCATTTAAATAGACTCAGATTCAATCTTAGCAGCACATCCTTGATTACTGAAACTATAGTATCAGAAAAAATATTAGGTATATGATAAAACCCTATAAATTCTTCATGTGCTACCAAGTTGTGATCAACATGCCTCAAACAAATTGCTAACTGCTCCTTATTCGAAACATCTGTACATTCGTTTGCCATCAAAGAGAAATATCCATTATTTCTGATACCTTCTGCTAAATCAGAAACAATTCTTAATGCAATAATATTTATCATTTCATTTTGTATCTCATGCATGGGAAAGATACTTGTCATGTCTTTTCAGCCAATCGTGCATACTGGCATCATCATTGGCTCTGAGTTTGAAGAGTTGAAAAAAATTTGAATCCTCATCCGTATCTCCTTGGAAAGCAATTCCTTGCCTTGCCAAAAACTGTACATTTTCGAATATCTTACGTAAAATTTGCTGGTGTTTAGCAACTTCTTTCTTATAAACATCAGCTAGATAAAGATGACCCAATATCTGCGCAAGTCTTTGGTAGAGTAACAATGGAATCTATGGCTAGCAGATGGCATGCTGATGTTTGGTGTTCCCGAAATCTTTCGAGCGCCTTTTTCCAGTTACAGTAGCCATCAATAACAAATGCTGCATCTTTATTTCGGGCCGTTCTTAATTTACCCTCAAATTCTGCTCGCATACACGTATGGCAAAGCACTTTATCATTAGTCTAATCGTAGTGCAACCACGGAAAATCATTGAACCAAATTCCCTGAAAGGCTCGGTTAAATTTTCCAAACTGCCGCTTTGGAAACTTTGTCGTCGTAGGTTGATTTGGTTGAACCGGGACCAGGTAGGAAGTTGTTGAAACAGTGTTCTGCAAATGTTTGTCATTGGATAGACTGCTACCGGTATTGCTTGATGTTGAAGTATGGCTGTCTTCGGGTACAGGTATGTCGTCTGATAAAGTATTGCCATCCAATACACGGTCAATCTCATCTGATACATCTGAAGTACCGCGTGCTTCATTACTAGAATTAGAAGTTTCTGCCGATATCTTTTGGTTAAAGCATGGTCGGAAGAACGTAGCTATGCTACACTGCTTTTTACAAGGAGGTTCCCCCATTGTGTTACGTACGTGGCGGACCGGCAGGGCAATAAGAATTTGAATCCAATCGGTTGGCTATAAAATAAAAAAACACTGCACAAGCAAAATATTTAGGAGTTTCCTTCGTCACACAAGCAATCAAATCACTATAAGATACAAGCGTCAAGCACTGCACAAGAACGTTAACAAAAGAACAAAAGTTCGGCTGGCGCCGCGCGACTAAACTGATGCTTGCGCGCAATAATTAATGCATTGAATAAATTAACATTATCGGCCAAAAAAGTGGGGGGGCAGCTGCCCCCCTTGCCCCCCCCGGCTCCGCGGGCCCTGCTGTGGAGCAGGCAGACGAGTAGTGGATCCCATAGTGGACAGCTGTGGAGTATGGCAGATAGCTGTGGAGCAGACAGTGGAGTAACTGCATGTGACCAGTACGCGGAGTGGACCCTACGGCAGACAGCAGTAGAATGAGCACTACAGCAGACGAAACCTAAGGCAGGCAGGCAGCTATGTAATGGACCCTATGGCAGAAAATAAGACACAGGGAAAACTTCATAACTATACTATCAACAAAGCCAGGCACAGCTGTGGAATGGATTCCACAGTGGAATCCAGAGTGCAGTAAACAGCTGTAGAGTTGGCAGGCAGATAGGTGTGTCCAGAAGACAGTGGAACAAATACCAACAAGTGTGGAGTGGACCATATAGTAGACAATACATGTAGGTATTGGACCCTACGACAGACATCAACACTGTACTGTATGGAATGGACTCTACTGCAGACATCTATACTGTATTGAGTGGACCCTATGGCAGGCAGACAACTGTAGAGTGGTGGACCATATGGTAGAACCTCACAGCAGTGGACACTGACAGCTGAGAAGCGGGCAGACAAGCACGTAACTTTGCAAGCAGTTGTGGAGTGCACCCTATAGCTATTCCTTACAGTATTCAGTGTCAGCCTTGGTGTGGACCCTCTTTTGAATGGGCCGTACCCCCTGTGCCGAACACTGTCAGCCATGAAGTGGACCCTCTTATTATTGGACTCCACCCGAGTGGACTCCACCTTACCCCCCCCCCCCCCACAACTTTTCCTTACAGCAGTGTCAGCCATGGAGTGAACCCTGGGACTCCACCCTACCCCCTGTGCTGCGCCCTACAGCTTTTCCTTACAGTGATCACCCTCTTTTGAATGGAATTGAGTGGACTCCATCCTACCCCCAGTGCTATGCCCTACAACTATTCCTTACAGCAAACTGTGTCAGCCATGAAGTGGACCCTCTTATTAATACACTACACCCTACCCTGTTGTATTGAGTGGACTCCACCCTACCCCCAGTGCTACGCCCTACAACTATTGCTTACAGTGAACATTGTCAACCATGGAGTGGACCCTCTTATTAATGCACGCCACCCTACCCTGGGCTATTGAATGGACTCCACCCTACCCCAGTGCTACGCCCTACAGCTTTTCCTTACCGTGATAACCCTCTTTTGAATGGTCTCCATCCTACTCTGTACAATTGAGTAGACTCCACCCTACCCCCAGTGCTACGCCCTACAACTATTCCTTACAGTGAACAGTGTCAACGATGGTGTGGACCCTCTTATTAATGCACACCACCCTACCCTGTGGCATTGCGTGGACTCCACCTTACCCCCTACAGCTATTCCTTACAGTTAACAATGTCGGCCATGGAGTGGACCCTCTTTTGAGTGGACTCCACCCTACCCTGTGGTATTGAGTGGACTCCACCTTACCCCCTACAGCTATTCCTTATACAGCGAACTGTGTCAGATGTCAGGCCTCACACTGCAAGTGGAAATGGCACCCCCCACAATTACAGGGAGCCATGAACTGGAGCCACACATGCCCCACTATCTATGGAACCATTCACCCTCACTTAGCAGCCCCCACATACGGTGCCCTATCGCCCACTACCTACATGTATCCTTCACGGCAAGTTTCAGCAGCCTTCTCAGCCTTCTCACTACAAGTGCACCATACCAGTGACCATTCACTGTAAGTTCAAGGGGCCAATGGTCACACATCAGAACCACCATCCCTCATTGATCACTGCAAGTGAATCAACAGCCGCACGATTCAAGTGAATTTACATTGAATGCCTCCACACTGCAATTAGTGGAGCCACCAGTTCTCTTACAGATGGGGTTACCAGACCCTGCATTGCCAGCAGGGGTGCCCACACAAGCTGGGGTCAATAGGTATGATGCCAGTGGAGATGCCAACCCTCGCACTACAAGCCATGAACTACAGTGGAAACCATCACACTTGGAACAATAATTTTTTGGTACTTTTATTGACAACATTTGAATTTATTTCAATAATAATAAGCTCAAATGCAAATCCGACAACGTAGGTATAGTGTACAACTATTTTTCAATATATACTGAAAGTTAAAATGCATCACGTGACTATTTACTTTTGTTATTAACACTTGTTGTGACCCCAGTACTAAAATAATTGTAAGCTGAATTCCTCCTCCTGTAGGCAATAGATCTTAGCCAATGCAAATTTGCAATATATCTAAAGAACAAGGATCACCAACCTTTGGCCGCGTCCGTTTTTAAGTCCGGTAAATAGTTACAGTTTTATCGAGCTGGATGTGCGTTTTTAGCTCGTAAAAGCTTAGGGATGCTATTTCATAGTACGCTCTCACTGAACGGATATATTTCGTCTCCGACTCATCACATGTTAGATCTATCCCAAAAGCGTACTTCGGAGGCAATAGACCCTCCTTTGCCGTTAAAAAAATGCTATCAAAGACGAATACCTGAAACTTCCGCCATTTCCCTATGAATTGCATTTGAAACGTCATTATAGCGTCATTTTTTGTATGAATGTATTTTTAATGTGACGTCTTCGGTCTTCGTTTATCCAGTACCTGTGGTCCACGAACGCTAGTAAAAGCAGCAGCATCAATCTGGGCAGGCCTCTAGAAATGGCAATGAGCATTAGCCAACTCCAATGCTGGAAACGAAAAGCGGCGTACCAGTAGGCCTACCATCCAGACCGCTCATATTACTAATTCCACCGCTTTTCGTCTCCAGCTTTTGGCGTTGCCTCTTGCTCTTTGCCATTTCTAGGCCTGTCCATATTGATACTGCTGATTTACTAGCCGTTCGTCGTGAGTGGCTTTTTGCAATCTCCATTGACAGCACTTGCACCATAGATATTAGATCTATGCTTGCACCCGAAGACGTCACATTAAAAATATATTCATACGAAAAATGACGCTATGATGACGTTTCAAATGCAATTCATAGGAAAATGGCGGACGTTTTCAGGTATTCGTCTTTGATAGCACTTTTCTAACGGCAAAGGAGGGTCTATCGCCTCCGAAGTACACTTTTGCGATAGATCTAACATGTGACGAGTCAGAGACGGAATATATCCGTTCAGTGAGAGCGTGCTACGAAATAGCATCCCTAAGCTTTTACGAGCTAAAAACGCACATCCAGCTCGATAAAACTGCAACTATTTACCGGACTTAAAAACGAACGCGGCCAAAGGTTGCTAATGCTTGTTCTTTAGATATATTGCGAATTTGGCTAAGATCTATTGCCTACAGGAGGAGGAATTCAGCTTACAATGTTTTAAGTACTGGGGTCACAACAAGTGTTAATAACAAAAGTAAATAGTCACGTGATGCTTTTTAACTTTCAGTATGTATTGAAATATAGTTGTACACTATGCCTACGTTGTCAGATTTGCATTTAAGCTTATTGTTATTGAAATAAATTCAAGTGTTGTCAATAAAAGTACCAAAAAATTATTGTTCCAAGTGTGATGGTTTCCACTGTACATGTACTGTGCGTACACCAGCCCCTCTCCAAACACCACCAATGGAACCATTAGGCCTCCTGCACACTACCTGTCCTTCAATGCACTTTGAGTCAACGTATGGCCCACAAACCAATGAGGTCAGATCCCTCACTGCAAGCAGACAGTATCATTGGAACCATTAATGCAAGTCAACTTAATAGCCCCACACTGCAGGTCCGGTTAGCACCAGTGGTTATCGGACTGTCAGCAAGGGAGCAGCCAGCTGCCAAACACCTCAGGGTCATTGGAGCCCCCAGAATAATCATGCTGGTGGAAACTTGCAACAGTGCAGTTGGAATTGGCACCCCCCACAATATTATGGGAGCCATGAGCTGGATTGACTTGATTCGCGCCAATGTTATAATCCCCGCCTCCCCATACATTGAGCGGAACGCAATTTGCCCAAATCATTGGCGCGAATCGAGCGCGAAAATGGGCACGTAGTTTGTTCAACTGTAACTCCGTAATGGATGGCATAAAAATCAACGAACAGAACAAATCGATAGGTATAGGACCTCTCTACCTACAAACCGAATTTGAAGCGAATTGATTACTCCTACCGAAAGTTATGGCGGGTTTGAACCCGGTGGGGTATCGAACGTTGCAATACTGACACGGAGCAAGTGCAAGACTCCAAAATGTATTTAACCATAGAGAAATGGTGCAGTATGAAGTGTTGAAAATAGGAAGTTGATAGCGTTTACTGTTCGGAGGTTATAGCAAATCAAACGTAATGCATTTTTATTATACTTTTTTATAATAAACGCTAGGTCCCTTTTCTCGTAAACTTTCCCAAATAATGTTTAAGTTGTTTATATATATATGGGACAGTTTCCGACAAAATGGCCCTTCGTATATATATATAAAATGTTATAAAAATGCTTCTCTTTTGAATTGCTATATCTTCCGAACGGTTAACGCTATCAACTTCCTATTTTCAACACTTCATACTACACCATTTCTCTATGGCAAAATACTTTTTGGGGTCTTGCACTTGCTCCGTGCCAGTATTGCAACGTCCGATACCCCTGTGGGTTCAAACCTGCCATAACTTTCTGTAGGAGTAATCAAATCGCTTCAAATTCGGTTTGTAGGTAGAGAGGTCGTATACCTATCGATTTGTTCTGTTCGTTAATTTTTATGTCATCCGTTACGGAGATACAGCGGCGCAAAGTTGGTACAAGTTTCCCGCTCGAATCGCGCCGTTGTACGTGCGTGACCCGCTTCCATGCACCAAATACATGAATATGCAACTACTTCCTGTGGGCTGACACTTCGATAACTTATAGCCACACCTACTCTGCGCTGGATACGTGAATCCATCTCCCGGTCGGACTCACATGCAGTTGTTATACTATACGATCCCTATTTCGTTATCTTCTGCGTACATAAACTTTATGGCGACGTCAACTGAAGACAAGATCATAAGAGTTTCAATCGGCGGACGTGAAGTTCGAGCGGTGCGAATACGACGATCGTGAGAAAGGTTACTAGATCTATGCTAGTACAGTGACGACGGTGGTCCCATTTACACCGTGCACTTGTGTCTGTTGTGGGATAATATCCATGGTCCCCGTAGTGGGATCAAATCCATGGTCCATTTACATGTACATCCTGTGCTTGTGTAGTTTGGGGTCAAATCCATGGTCCCATTTACACCCTGTACTTGTGTCTGTTTAGGGTCAAATGCATGGTCCCATTTACACCCTGTACTTGAGTCTGTTTAGGGTCAAATCTATGATCCCATTTACACCAGCACTTGTACATGTGTCTGTTGTGGGGTCAAATCTATGGTCCCATTTACACCCTGTACTTGTGTCTATTGTGGGGTCAAATCCATGATCCCATGTACACCCTGTACTTGAGTATGCTCCATGGTTCCATTTACACCCTGTACTTGTGCCTGTTGTGGGGTCAAATCCATGGTCCCATTTACACCCTGTACTTGTGTCTATTGTGGGGTCAAATCCATGATCCATGGTTCCATTTACACCCTGTACTTGTGTCTGTTTTGGGGTCAAATCCATGGTCCCATTTACTCCCTGTACGTGTGATCAAATCCATGGTCCCATTTACACCCTGTACTTGTGATCAAATCCATGGTCCCATTTACACCCTGTACTTGTGTTTATTGTGGGGTCAAATCCATGATCCATGGTTCCATTTACACCCTGTACTTTTGTCTGTTGCGGGGTCAAATCCATGGTCCCATTTACACCTTGTACTTGTGATCAAATCCATGGTCCCATTTACACCCTGTATTCGTGTGTGTTGTGGGGTCAAAACCATGGTTCCATTTACACCCTGTACCTGTGATCAAATCCATGGTCCCATTTACACCCTATACTTGGTCTGTTGTGAGATCTAATTCATGGTCGCATTTACACCCTGTACTAGTGTCTGTTGTGGGGTCAAACTCATGCTCCCATTTACACCTAGTACTTGTGTCTGTTGTGGGTTCAAATCCATGGTCCGATTTACACCCTGTACTTGTGATCAAATCCATGGTCCAATTTACACCCTGTACTTGTGATCAAATCCATGGTCCCATTTACACACTGTACTTGTGTCTGTTGTGAGATCTAATCCATGGTCCCATTTACACCCTGTACTTGTGTCTGTTGTGGGGTCAAATGCATGGTCCCATTAACACCCTGTACTTTAGGGTCAGATCTATGGTCCCATTTACACTCTAAACGTGTGTATGTTTTGGGGTCAAATCATTGGTCCCATTTACACCCTGTACTTGTTGTGTCTATTGTGGGATATACATGGTGTATGTGTCTGTTGTGGGATCAAATCCATGGTCCCATTTACACCCTGTACTTGTGTTTATTGTGGGGTCAAATCCATGGTCCCATTTACATCCTGAACTAGTGTCTATTGTGGGGTCAAATCCATGATTCCATTTGCTTTACACCCTGTACTTGAGTATGCTGTGGGGTCAAATCCACGGTTCCATTTATACCCTGTACTTGTGTCTGTTTTGGGGTCAGATCCATGGTCCCATTTACACCCTAAACTTGTGTATGTTTTGGGGTCAAATCATTGGTTCCATTTACACCCTGTGCTTGTGTCTATTGTGGGATATTTGTGTCTGTTGTGGGATCAAATTTACACACTGTACTTGTGTCTGTTGTGAGGTAAAATTAATGGTCCCATTTGCACCCTGTACTTGTGTCTATTGTGGGGTGAAATCCATGATCCCATTTACACCCTGTACTTGAGTATGCTGTGGGGTCAAATCCATGGTCTGCTTTACACCTTGTACTTGTGATCAAATCCATGGTCTGCTTTACACCTTGTACTTGTGATCAAATCCATGGTCTCATTTACACCCTATACTTGTGATCAAATCATCCATGGTCCGATTTACACCCTGTATATGTGATCAAATCCATGGTCCCATTTAACCCTGTACTTGTGTCTGTTGTGGGGTCAAATCCATGGTCTGCTTTACACCCTGTACTTGTGATCAAATCCATGGTCCCATTTACACCCTGTACTTGTGTATGCTGTGGGGTCAAATCCATGGTTCCATTTACACCCTGTACTTAAATCTGTTTTATGGTCAAATCTATGGTCCCATTTACACCCTGTACTTTTGTCTGTTGTGGGGTCAAATCCACGGTCCGATATACTCCCTGTACTTGTGATCAAATCCATGGTCTCATTTACACCCTGTACTTGTGATCAAATCCATGGTCCGATTTACACCCTGTACTTTTGATCAAATCCATGGTCCCATTTACACCCTGTATTTGTGTCTGTTGTGGGGTCAAATGCATGGTCCCATTTACACCCTGTACGTATGTCTGTTGTGGGGTCAAATCCATGGTCTGCTTTACACCCTGTACTTGTGATGAAATCCATGGTCCCATTTGCACCCTGTACTTGTGTCTGTTGTGGGGTCAAATGCATGGTCCCATTTACACCCTATACTTTTGTCTGTTTTGGGGTCGAATCCATGGTTCCATTTACACCCTGTACTTAAATCAGTTTTAGGGTCAAATCTATGGTCCCATTTACACCCTGTACTTGAGTCTGTTTAGGGTCAATTCATTGGTTCCATTTACACCCTGTACTTTTGTCTGTTGTGGGGTCAAATCCATGGTCCGATGTACTCCCTGTACTTGTGATCAAATCCATGGTCCCATTTACACCCTGTACGTGTGATCAAATCCATGGTCCCTTTACACCCTGTACTTGTGATCAAATCCATGGTCCCATTTACACCCTGTATTTGTGTCTGTTGTGGGGTCAAATGCATGGTCCCATTTACACCCTATCCTTTTGTCTGTTTTGGGGTCAAATCCATGGTCTGCTTTACACCCTGTACTTGTGATGAAATCCATGGTCCCATTTACAACCTGTACTTTTGTCTGTTTTGGGGTCAAATCCATGGTCTGCTTTACACCCTGTACTTGTGATGAAATCCATGGTCCCATTTACACCCTATCCTTTTGTCTGTTTTGGGGTCAAATCCATGGTCTGCTTTACACCCTGTACTTGTGATGAAATCCATGGTCCCATTTACAACCTGTACTTTTGTCTGTTGTGGGGTCTAATTCATGCTCCCATTTACACCCTGTACTTGAGTCTGTTTTAGGATCATATTCATGCTCCCATTTATACTCTGTATGTGTGTCTGTTGTGCGGTCAATTCATTGGTCCCATTTATACCCTGTAATGGCCCTGTGTCTAACCAGGTCCGCTCCCTCACTGCAAGTGGACAGAACCATGTATTAATGCAAGTTATCTTAATAGCCCCACACTACATGTCCAGTTAGAACCAGTGCATGGGGCACATGCAGAAGGAGTTATCAAACTGCCAGCAAGGGAGGAACCAGGTACTAAAAAATCCTACAGGGTCATTGGGGGCCCCCACAATAATGCAGTTCTCACACTGCGATAGGAATCGGCGCCCCCCCCCCCCCCCCCCCCCCCCCACCCCATTCGCCCCCATGGCCCTATCTCCCACTACCTATCCTCCTTTACTGCAATTTGTATCCTTTACTATCCAAGGCCCAGGCCATCCCCTACTCAATAGCACTCTCAGTCTCCACACAACCAGCCCTCCCACCTACCCACCCACCCACCCACCCCTAAACACCCCTCTTACATATGGTGTAATCAGACTGCCAACAGGGGAGCTGCCAGCTGCCACATTACCAGGATTGAATGGAGTCGTCACAAAAGTAGACCTCAGCATGTGGAGTGGAACCTTGAACTGGAGCCGGCCCCAAACACTGGGGCCAGCCACAAAGGCCCCCTATCCTAGCCCCACACAGTACTATAACACCAGCTCATCACTGCAAATGCAATAGAAGCCACTACCTGTGAAACCATTAACCCCCACACTACAAGAGGACTTAATGGTAGGGGAACCATCACCTACAAGTGGAGTTACCAGCTCGCATTGGACAAATTGGAATACCACCACTGAAGCAGCCTCCATTTGTAGAGTGTACATACGTGCCTACGTTTTTCACTTCTCACATTTTGTGTTGTAGATCTGAACTACTGTAGACATGTACATGTTTGTGCATGTACAGAGTAAATTTTATCTGGTGTGGATGCTGTTAGTGGTGAATATAGTTACCAGCTGCCCTATCGGTACTGATTGCGGTGGGTCTGCACCCGTGGTTGATTTATATAGACAACCGAGGCTTGCTTTGCCTAAGTACTGGGAACTACGGTACTGTACGATCGCGAGTAGCAAAACACGTAAGTGCCATTTTGAATGTCACATAAATTGCACGCACAGTCACAGCTACAATGTGACACGATGAAGACATCAGAATTCATGACCACACAAGTGAAGTTAGCAGACCCTACACTGTCAGAGATGTCAACAGATCTAGACATTACCAGTGTAACCCAGTTTCACCTGTGCCCCACGGCCACTATATACACTGGCACATACATTTTAGCAGATATACAACAGCCTAGGGCTAGGTATACGCAAGTACGTAGTTGATGGATCCATTACATTTGTAGGGTCTGCTAGCTCCACTTGTGTGGTAATGAATTCTGATGTCTTCATCGTGCCACATTGTAGCTGTGACTGTGCATGCAATTTATGTGACATTCAAAATGGCACTTACATGTTTTGCTACTCGCGTACAGTAGTTCCCAGTAGCAGTAAGGGCAAAACGCCCTCTGTTGTCTATATAAACCAACCACGGGTGCAGACCCACCGCAATCAGTACCGATAGGGTAGATAACTATATTCATCACTAACAGCATCCACACCAGATAAAATTTACTCTGTACATGTACATGTCTACAGTAGTTCAGATCTGAAGAGACAAACGTAGGCAGGTATGTACACTCTACAAATGGAGGCTGCTTCAGTGGTGGTATTCCATTTGTCCAATGCGAGCTGGTAACTCCACTTGTAGTTGATGGTTCCCCTAACAGTAAGTCCTCTTGTAGTGTGGGGTTAATGGTTTCACAGGTAGTGGCTTCATTTGCATTTGCAGTGAGGAGCTGGTGTTAGCTAGTACTGTGTGGGGCTAGGATAGGGGGCCCTTGTGGCTGTGTGGGGCTAGGATAGGGGGCCTTTGTGGCTTGCCCCAGTGTTTGGGGCCGGCTCCATTTCAAGGTTCCACTTCACATGCTGGGGTCTAGTTTTGTGACGACCCCATTCAACCCTGGTAATGTGGCGGCTGGCAGCTCTTCTGTTGGCAGTCTGATTACACCATATGTACGAGGGGTGTTTAGGGGTGGGTGGGTGGGTGGGAGGGCTGGTTGTGTGGGGACTGTGAGTGCTATAGAGTAAGGGGTGGCCTGGACCTCGGATACAACTTGCAGTAAAGGAGGATAGGTAGTGGGAGATAGGGCCATGGTGGCGAATGCGGCATGTGTGAATCATTAATGAGGGAGCCCCCAATGACCCTGTAGGATTTTTTAGTACCTGGTTGCTCCCTTGCTGGCAGTCTGATAACTCCATCTGCAATTGCTCCACTGATGCACTGGTGCTAACTGGACATGTAGTGTGGGGCTATTAAGTTAACTTGCATTAATGATTCTGTCCGCATGAAGTGAGGGAGCTGACCTGATTGGACGCAGGGCCATAACAGGGTATAAATGGGACCAATGAATTGACCGCACAACAGACACACATACAGAGTGTAAATGGGACCATGGATATGATCACAAGTACAGGTGTAAATAGGATCATGGATTTGAACACAAGTACAGGGTGTAAATCGCACCAAGGATTTCACCCCAAGGATTTCACCCCACAAGAGACAAAAGTACAGGGTGTAAATCAGACCATGGATTTGACCCACAACAGACACAAGTACAGGGTGTAAATGGGACCATATATTTGATTACATGTACAGGGTGTAAATCAGACCATGGATTTGACCCCACAACAGCCAAAAGTACAAGGGTGTAAATGGGACCATGCATTTGACCCTAAAACAGACACAAATACAGGGTGTAAATGGGACCATGGATTTGATCACAAGTAACAGGCTGGGTGTAAATGGGACCATGGATTTGATCACACGTACAGGGAGTAAATGGGACCATGGATTTGATCACAAGTACAGGGAGTAAATGGGACCATGGATTTGATCACAAGTACAGGGAGTAAATGGGACCATGGATTTGATCACATGTACAGGGAGTAAATGGGACCATGGATTTGATCACACATACAGGGAGTAAATGGGACCATGGATTTGATCACAAGTACAGGGTGTAAATGGGACCATGGATTTGATCACAAGTACAGGCTGGGTGTAAATGGGACCGTGGATTTGATCACACATACAGGGAGTAAATGGGACCATGGATTTGATCACACGTACAGGGAGTAAATGGGACCATGGATTTGATCACACGTACAGGGAGTAAATGGGACCATGGATTTGATCACACGTACAGGGAGTAAATGGGACCATGGATTTGATCACAAGTACAGGGTGTAAATGGGACCATGGATTTGATCACAAGTACAGGCTGGGTGTAAATGGGACCATGGAATTGATCACAAGTACAGGGAGTAAATCGGACCATGGATTTGACCTCAAAACAGACACAAGTACAGGGTGTAAATGGAACCATGGATCATGGATTTGACCCCACAATAGACACAAGTACAGGGTGTAAATGGGACCATGGATTTGACCCCACAACATACACAAATACAGGGTGTAAATGAGACCATGGATTTGATCACAAGTACAGGCTGGGTGTAAATGGGACCATGGATTTGATCACAAGAACAGGGAGTAAATCGGACCATGGATTTGACCCCACAACAGCCAAAAGTACAGGGTGTAAATGGGAGCATGAGTTTGACCCCACAACAGACACGAGTACACAAGTACAGGATGGGACCATGGATTTGATCACAAGTACAGGGTGTAAATCAGACCATGGATTGACCCCACAACAGACAAAAGTACAGGTGTAAATGGAGCATGAGTTTGACCCCACAACAGACAAAAGTACAAGGGTGTAAACGGGACCATGGATTTAATCACAAGTATAGGCTGGGTGTAAATGGAACCATGGATTTGATCACACGTACAGGGAGTAAATCGGACCATGGATTTGACCCCAAAACAGACACAAGTACAGGGTGTAAATGGAACCATGGATCATGGATTTGACTCCACAACAGACACAAGTACAGGGTGCAAATGGGACCATGGATTTGATCACAAGTACAGGGTGTAAATCAGACCATGGATTGACCCCACAACAGACACAAGTACAGGGTGTAAATGAGACCATGGATTTGATCACAAGTACAGGCTGGATGTAAATGGGACCATGGATTTGATCACAAGTACAGGGAGTAAATCGGACCATGGATTTGACCCCAAAACAGACACAAGTACAGGGTGTAAATGGAACCATGGAGCATGAGTTTGACCCCACAACAGACAAAAGTACAGGGTGTAAATTGGACCATGGATTTGACCCCACAACATACACAAATACAGGGTGTAAATGAGACCATGGATTTGATCACAAGTACAGGCTGGATGTAAATGGGACCATGGATTTGATCACAAGTACAGGGAGTAAATCGGACCATGGATTTGACCCCAACACAGACACAAGTACAGGGTGTAAATGGAACCATGGAGCATGAGTTTGACCCCACAACAGACAAAAGTACAGGGTGTAAATGGGACCATGCATTTGACCCCAAAACAGACACAAGTACAGGGTGTAAATGGGACCATGGATTTGATCACAAGTAACAGGCTGGGTGTAAATGGGACCATGGATTTGATCACAAGTACAGGGTGTAAATGGAACCATGGATCATGGATTTGACCCCACAATAGACACAAGTACAGGGTGTAAATGGGACCATGGATTTGACCCCACAACAGACACAAGTACAGGGTGTAAATGAGACCATGGATTTGATCACAAGTACAGGCTGGATGTAAATGGGACCATGGATTTGATCACAAGTACAGGGAGTAAATCGGACCATGGATTTGACCCCAAAACAGACACAAGTACAGGGTGTAAATGGAACCATGGAGCATGAGTTTGACCCCACAACAGACAAAAGTACAGGGTGTAAATCGGACCATGGATTTGACCCCACAACATACACAAATACAGGGTGTAAATGAGACCATGGATTTGATCACAAGTACAGGCTGGATGTAAATGGGACCATGGATTTGATCACAAGTACAGGGAGTAAATCGGACCATGGATTTGACCCCAAAACAGACACAAGTACAGGGTGTAAATGGAACCATGGAGCATGAGTTTGACCCCACAACAGACAAAAGTACAGGGTGTAAATGGGACCATGCATTTGACCCCAAAACAGACACAAGTACAGGGTGTAAATGGGACCATGGATTTGATCACAAGTAACAGGCTGGGTGTAAATGGGACCATGGATTTGATCACAAGTACAGGGAGTAAATCGGACCATGGATTTGACCCCAAAACAGACACAAGTACAGGGTGTAAATGGAACCATGGATCATGGATTTGACCCCACAATAGACACAAGTACAGGGTGTAAATGGGACCATGGATTTGACCCCACAACAGACAGAAGTACAGGGTGTAAATGGGACCACAGATTTGACCCTAAAGCAGACAAAAGTACCTGGGTGCAAATGGGAGCGTGAGTTTGACCGCATAACAGACACAAGTACAGGTTGTAAATCGGACCATGGATTTGATCTTAAAACAGACTCAACTACAGGGTGTAAATGGGACCATGGATTTGACCCCACAACAGACACAAGTACAGGGTGTAAATGGAACCATGGATTTGACCCCACAGCATACTCAAGTACAGGGTGTAAAGCAAATGGAATCATGGATTTGACCCCACAGCATACTCAAGTACAGGGTGTAAATGGGACCATGGATTTGACCCCACAACAGACACAAGTACAGGGTGTAAATGGAACCATGGAGCATGAGTTTGACCCCACAACAGACAAAAGTACAAGGGTGTAAATGGGACCATGCATTTGACCCCAAAACAGACACAAATACAGGGTGTAAATGGGACCATGGATTTGATCACAAGTAACAGGCTGGGTGTAAATGGGACCATGGATTTCATCACAAGTACAGGGAGTAAATCGGACCATGGATTTGACCCCAAAACAGACACAAGTACAGGGTGTAAATGGAACCATGGATCATGGATTTGACCCCACAATAGATACAAGTACAGGGTGTAAATGGGACCATGGATTTGATCCCACAACAGACAGAAGTACACGGTGTAAATGGGACCATAGATTTGACCCTAAAGCAGACAAAAGTACCTGGGTGCAAATGGGAGCATGAGTTTGACCGCATAACAGACACAAGTACAGGTTGTAAATCGGACCATGGATTTGATCTTACAACAGACTCAAGTACAGGGTGTAAATGGGAGCATGAGTTTGACCCCACAACATACACAAGTACAGGGTGTAAATGGGATCATGGATTTGACCCCACAACATACACAAGTACAGGTTTAAATGGGACCATACATTTCACCCTAAACAGACTCAACTACAGGGTGTAAATGGGACCATGGATTTGACCCCACAACAGACACAAGTACAGGGTGTAAATGGAACCATGGATTTGACCCCACAGCATACTCAAGTACAGGGTGTAAAGCAAATGGAATCATGGATTTGATCCCACAATAGACACTAGTACAGGATGTAAATGGGACCATGGATTTGATCCCACAACAGACACATACACCATGTATATCCCACAATAGACACAACAAGTACAGGGTGTAAATGGGACCAATGATTTGACCCCAAAACATACACACGTTTAGAGTGTAAATGGGACCATAGATCTGACCCTAAAACAGACTAAAGTACAGGGTTAAATGGGACCATGCATTTGATCACAAGTACAGGGTGTAAATCGGACCATGGATTTGAACCCACAACAGACACAAGTTCTAGGTGTAAATGGGAGCATGAGTTTGACCCCACAACAGACACAAGTACAGGGTGTAAATGCAACCATGAATTAGATCTCACAACAGACCAAGTATAGGGTGTAAATGGAACCATGGTTTTGACCCCACAACACACACAAATACAGGGTGTAAATGGGACCATGGATTTGATCACAAGTACAGGGTGTAAATGGGACCATGGATTAGATCTCACAACAGACACAAGTACAGTGTGTAAATGGGACCATGGATTTGATCACAAGTACAGGGTGTAAATCGGACCATGGATTTGAACCCACAACAGACACAAGTTCTAGGTGTAAATGGGAGCATGAGTTTGACCCCACAACAGACACAAGTACAGGGTGTAAATGCGACCATGAATTAGATCTCACAACAGACCAAGTATAGGGTGTAAATGGAACCATGGTTTTGACCCCACAACACACACGAATACAGGGTGTAAATGGGACCATGGATTTGATCACAAGTACAGGGTGTAAATGGGACCATGGATTTGATCACACGTACAGGGAGTAAATGGGACCATGGATTTGACCCCAAAACAGACACAAGTACAGGGTGTAAATGGAACCATGGATCATGGATTTGACCCCACAATAGACACAAGTACAGGGTGTAAATGGGACCATGGATTTGACCCCAAAACAGACACAAGTACAGGGTGTAAATGGAACCATGGATCATGGATTTGACCCCACAATAGACACAAGTACAGGGTGTAAATGGGACCATGGATTTGACCCCACAACAGGCACAAGTACAGGGTGTCATGGAGCATACTCAAGTACAGGGTGTACATGGGATCATGGATTTGACCCCACAATAGACACAAGTACAGGGTGTAAATGGGACCATAGATTTGACCCCACAACAGACACATGTACAAGTGCTGGTGTAAATGGGATCATAGATTTGACCCTAAACAGACTCAAGTACAGGGTGTAAATGGGACCATGCATTTGACCCTAAACAGACACAAGTACAGGGTGTAAATGGGACCATGGATTTGACCCCAAACTACACAAGCACAGGATGTACATGTAAATGGACCATGGATTTGATCCCACTACGGGGACCATGGATATTATCCCACAACAGACACAAGTGCACGGTGTAAATGGGACCACCGTCGTCACTGTACTAGCATAGATCTAGTAACCTTTCTCACGATCGTCGTATTCGCACCGCTCGAACTTCACGTCCGCCGATTGAAACTCTTATGATCTTGTCTTCAGTTGACGTCGCCATAAAGTTTATGTACGCAGAAGATAACGAAATAGGGATCGTATAGTATAACAACTGCATGTGAGTCCGACCGGGAGATGGATTCACGTATCCAGCGCAGAGTAGGTGTGGCTATAAGTTATCGAAGTGTCAGCCCACAGGAAGTAGTTGCATATTCATGTATTTGGTGCATGGAAGCGGGTCACGCACGTACAACGGCGCGATTCGAGCGGGAAACTTGTACCAACTTTGCGCCGCTGTATCTCCGTAACGGTTGACATAAAAATTAACGAACAGAACAAATCGATAGGTATACGACCTCTCTACCTACAAACCGAATTTGAAGCGATTTGATTACTCCTACAGAAAGTTATGGCAGGTTTGAACCCACAGAGGTATCGGACGTTGCAATACTGGCACGGAGCAAGTGCAAGACCCCAAAAAGTATTTTGCCATAGAGAAATGGTGTAGTATGAAGTGTTGAAAATAGGAAGTTGATAGCGTTAACCGTTCGGAAGATATAGCAATTCAAAAGAGAAGCATTTTTATAACATTTTATATATATATACGAAGGGCCATTTTGTCGGAAACTGTCCCATATATACATATATACATGTATGCAAGTACCTTGACCAGAGTTTCTGTATGTCCTTTCTGACCATTCTGGTGACCCGCAAGAACTTCCACCAAAAAATGGCCATTCAGGGGAGCCCAATACACTGTCCTATATGTATATGATGAAAGCTTAGTTACATACATTTGAAGATAATGAGGACCTACATTGTCAGAACAAGACCTCTTCTTTTGCACAGTTCTCTCCTGCATGGAAAGTATTTTTATATGGTTGTGTGAAGAAGAATGTTTTACAAGTAAACTTTGATTACCAAATCACTGCCTTCATTGTATACCGATGTTGCTGATTCATCCTACATGTATAAGGATGGAATAGAGCATAAAACATGGAATACAAAATCATAGCCAATCACTTGTTGAGAAAGTTGATGTAAAACCTGTGCACTTTTTTTCATTGCTTCATCCAATCGCGACCTTTTTCGTTTGGCATCCTATTACAAAAATACTATCCAGATGATTGCATGAAAATCATTACAACTTACTGCTGTACGTTGAGACAGGCAGTTTGTTGCCTGACTCACTAAATGAAAGGAATTACACTCCTGAACAGTATGATACATTTTTAAACACCAATCAATAACAAACAAATTTTTGTACCCAACGCGTTGTTTAATTTATATAAGGCGGTTTTATTTTGCTCACGTGGTACAAATCTACATTTATAGGTCCGTACGTATTGACATAAATTACGTAACTAAATACAAGACACGCGTGACGTGATGTGATACCTTTACTAGTACTAGTACTGGTCATGGTTTCCGAACGAGACGATCCCTTTTGCTTCACTTGAGACCCTCTAGAGTGCTCTTCCTCCTTCTCACTGCCTTCAGAATCCACTTCTGTACATTTGTGCATGCGCGTTATACGCTAGCTATGATCACACATGTTTCTGGCTTACGGTTACCTTCTGCCATTTCCGCCAGTTTGGCTTCCATCTTTTCGCGCCCACCTGTACAAATTGTCTCTTCAAATCGACAGAGATACACAGCCAGCTAGATGCCTTACCAAGTGCCACGATCGTTGCTTTGTAAACTTTCCCGTCTGTCCACTTCACTTCGCATACGTCGTTTACTTTCAGGTTGCTTTGGTTCACAATTTTTTTGGTTGGTACTACGCTAGGGCTTCCATCTTCAAACGTAATGCAAACGTGGGTAGGTGCTAATTGAAGAAGACAAGTGACAACGATGAGTGACATTAACACGTACGAGGATTACTTACGACCCCAATTCGCACTCAGCAGCCGGAGTGTCATCGCACAACACTGACACGCGGTGGTATTCCGAATACTATTGGTAACGTCCGATTTGCAATCATCACGTGCTATAATTGTCACAAGCAAAAATGAAACGAAGACAGTATTTACAATGTTACATTCCAAAGCGAACTAAAACACTCTATAGGAAGATGATGTGGGGTGGAAAATACGGTACAGTAAATGATATCAGAGGGGAATGTACGGCGAGTTCGCATCAACAATCGGCTTTTGAACGCTCTATAAGTGAAATGATTGCATGTCCCTGTAGTGAAGATCTAGAGGAAGATAGCTTCTTAAAGAAAAGACAAGAACAGCCGCAGGAGGACGACAGCCAAAGCTCAATGACGGAATCGGAATCTGAATTTGAATTTAGTGATCAAGACAAGGACAATATGGTGCCTGAAAACGACAGAATAGATGCGTTCAAGGATTGTAACGAAGAGGAAGGTAGTTACATGCACTTAATGAGAAGACAGGAACAGACACTAGATGACAATGACCAAAGCTCTATGACGGACTCTGAATCCGAATTTCAATTTAGTGAAGACAAAGGGGACAATATGGTGCCTGATTCACATTGTGATAGACCACTGTACCCTGGTACAAATTTGACTATTTATGAATACCATGTAAAAGTATTTCAGTTTGCTTTAAAGCACAATTTAACAAAGCATGCATATGGAGACCTGTTAAATCTTATTCAAAGTGTTTTACCCTCATCCAACTCAGCCATTACTTCTTTATTCAAATTAAATTCATTATTTAGCAACCTTATAGATCCTAACAAAGTCATTCATCGTCATAAATATTGCTCATTTTGCCATCATTTGATGATGAAGACGGATGATGTGAATGGTAAATGCCCAAATGGTTGTGATGACACAATTGATGAATTTATGATATGTGATATTGAAATCCAGATGAAATCTTTAATGTCAGGTTAGTATTATTTTGCTAATATAATTATTGATTGTTACATATTGCTAGCACAATCAAATCGTAGATCCATTTGTATGGAACAGTCTTCAATCACGCTTTAAGAATGATGCAAAACTGTCCGATATATTTGGTGGCACTGAGTACAGGAAGTTGATGGAACCTGAACAGTTTTTATCCAAACCGGAGAATATCACCTTTTGCTTGAATACTGATGGTGTAGCAGTGTTTAAGTCATCAACTGCACAAATTTGGCCTATTTGGCTTCAGATTAATGAACTTCCTCCCAAAATGAGGTATGATTATGATATTTTTATTTTCAAATCAGCTGATTATTAAATTTTATACATGCAGGTTCTCCAAGAAATATTTGATACTAGCAGGTATATGGTTTTCAAAGGATAAGCCTACAATGGAATCATACATGCATCCTTTAGTAGAAAAAGTGAATGAGTTATACTATGATGGTATGTTAAATTTGAATTTGTGATTTTATTCACCAATTTTCCATTTCACAGGAGTAGATGTTGATACACCTATTGGTAAAGGAAAAGCTCATGCTGCAATAATAGTATGCTCAACAGATCGGCCTGCTTGCGCCTTAGTAGCAAATAATATGCAATACAATGGACACTTTGGCTGCACCACTTGTGATAGTTATGGCACCTCAGTTGGTCGCACAGTTTACTGGCCGTATGATGATGCATCAAATCTTCGAACACATCAGTCCATCCTTTCATCTGCCTTAGAAGCTGTAAAATGTAGAAAGCCAGTAAGTTCAAACAGTGAAATTTTACTATCGATGATCACAATTTTATATCATGTGATCACTATAAGGTGCAAGGAATCAAGGGAGTTCCTATTCTATCTTTGCATCCACCATTTAATCTTGTCAAAGGCATGGCGGTGGATGATCTACACTGTGTTGATCTTGGTGTTGTTAAGACTTTGTGTACACATTGGTTTTCTGCAGACAAAAGAGGACAACCATATAACATTTATGAAAAGGTTATATTATGCACACATTACGTGTATGTATATTACATTTCTCTGTCTACAATAGATTGACCAATGTAATGAGAGTCTTCTTAAAATTAAAGTGCCAAATGCAATTAGAAGGCGTCCTCGCTCTTTGCATTTAATAAGCAAATGGAAAGGTACGATCCTAATATATCATTATAGATGGAGAATTCCTAATGTCCATTTTGATAGGTTCAGAATTCCGATCATGGTTACTCTATTATTCCATTCCAATATTAAAAGATGTACTACCAGCTCAGTATTTTGATCATTACCTATTGCTAGTAGTCAGTATGTACATACTGCGCGGCAATTGTATTACTGAATTTGAGCTGGAGCTTTCAGAGGCTTGCCTGAATCGTTTTTATGTTCAATTTACGGACCTTTATGGTAAATAACCTTATATATGCTTTAATTACAAAGGGGATCACATATCTTTTTATTTACACAGGAATAACTTCTACCACAATTAATGTTCATCTATTAACCCACTTGCCATTTTATGTGAGAGCATGGGGCCCATTGTGGACTACATCATGCTATTGTTTTGAAAGTGCAAATGGTACATTAAGAAAATTCTTCCATGGCACAAGAAACATGTCAAAGCAGGTAACAGTTGAAACCAGTATAATCTCAGTACACTTATGCACAATGATATGAATTATCAGTGCATATAATGCTATTCTTTGGAATGCAGATTCTGTACTCATTTTCCATGTTTCAACTTCTTTCTCACCTGAAACCAAGTGAAAATAGTGCAAGAAGGTAAATACAGCGCTATATATATACTTGTATGAAATAACACTTCTTAACATGCCTTATGATTGTTAGTTTGATTGATACAAAAGAAACTGCAGTAACATTGGGTGCAGCACA
This sequence comes from Spongilla lacustris, assembly GCA_949361645.1. NCBI lineage: Eukaryota > Metazoa > Porifera > Demospongiae > Spongillida > Spongillidae > Spongilla > Spongilla lacustris. The sequence continues at coordinate 3,192,270 of OX442417.1, read as the reverse complement.
ACAATATACATCACAGGCTGAATTGGAAGCGATGCATATCAATATAAATGGCCTTACTTTACAGTCATGTGAATGTGAGATATATTTGAGAGTGTCATTTAAAAATGAAGTATATCACAGCACTTCATATACAAGGGCATCAATGCAAAACAGTTACACTGTGATGTACCACAGTGAAGACAGTTGTCAGTTTGGAGAGATTAATTATTTTGTTACAATACGTCACCAGACATTTGGTGAAATCATTAATGCAATCATTACTCCATTTGACACTTCTACAGCTGTTTCACGAGGTACATTTGAATCTGTGCAGAAGTATATTAATTCAAAACTAAAGCTCATTCTTCGACATCAAAGCACAAAAATTAGTGTTGATGTTTCTCATATAATCTGCAAGTGTATTTCTATCAAAATTGGAGAAGATGAATACTTGGCACTTTTTGCCAACAATTTTTGTGACATTGTTAATTAATTATTCTTTGAAGTGTATTAACAAATTTGCATAAGATGAATACATGTACTGTACGTGTATGATGACATGTAGATGCACGCGCGAAGGTCTACAGTACTTGTGTGGATGTCAGTTGTACCGACTTACTTTAGACCCTCCTTAATTATATGGTGCAGGTAAATATGGAAGCGTATTTACTGCTTCTATGGCATGTTGCTACTTCCACGTCCAGGCCCCGAAATCCTGGATCCCGCCCTGCCGGTGCGACTAAATATCCAGAGTCATTCCGAAATGCCTGTCAGTCTGTCAAGGTATACCGCATGGAAACAATTGAGCTGTACATTTTAACGACAATCAACCGCGTACTTCTAGGACGTTTTTTTTTTGACAATTCTAAGAACCTGTAATTCACTCCAGTTGCATGCGGGCGTATAGGCCTATTAAAACCGCCCTCTCGTCGTGCCGAGTAACAGTATTATGTAACATCGACGGTACGTAGCTATCAAGTGTAAGCGCTGTCACAGCCCAGATGTGAAATAATACACTGCTGTCTTCGCACCGCATCATTTGTACCTGCTTTAACAAACCTGGGGTGTCGATCTTATAATCATCCACGACAGGTCCCCAGACCATTTAACGTCTTTTAACGCATAAACACGCATAAATACACGTTATAACGCGTTATAACGCCAAAAATTCCACCCGGGAATTCACTTGAATCGTGCGGCTGTTGATTCACTTGCAGTGATCAATGAGGGATGGTGGTTCTGATGTGTGACCATTGGCCCCTTGAACTTGCAGTGAATGGTCACTGGTATGGTGCACTTGTAGTGAGAAGGCTGAGAAGGCTGCTGAAACTTGCCGTGAAGGATACATGTAGGTAGTGGGCGATAGGGCACCGTATGTGGGGGCTGCTAAGTGAGGGTGAATGGTTCCATAGATAGTGGGGCATGTGTGGCTTCAGTTCATGGCTCCCTGTAATTGTGGGGGGTGCAATTTCCACTTGCAGTGTGAGGCCTGACATCTGACACAGTTCGCTGTAAGGAATAGCTGTAGGGGGTAAGGTGGAGTCCACTCAATACCACAGGGTAGGGTGGAGTCCACTCAAAAGAGGGTCCACTCCATGGCCGACATTGTTAACTGTAAGGAATAGCTGTAGGGGGTAAGGTGGAGTCCACGCAATACCACAGGGTAGGGTGGTGTGCATTAATAAGAGGGTCCACACCATCGTTGACACTGTTCACTGTAAGGAATAGTTGTAGGGCGTAGCACTGGGGGTAGGGTGGAGTCTACTCAATTGTACAGAGTAGGATGGAGACCATTCAAAAGAGGGTTATCACGGTAAGGAAAAGCTGTAGGGCGTAGCACTGGGGTAGGGTGGAGTCCATTCAATAGCCCAGGGTAGGGTGGCGTGCATTAATAAGAGGGTCCACTCCATGGTTGACAATGTTCACTGTAAGCAATAGTTGTAGGGCGTAGCACTGGGGGTAGGGTGGAGTCCACTCAATACAACAGGGTAGGGTGTAGTGTATTAATAAGAGGGTCCACTTCATGGCTGACACAGTTTGCTGTAAGGAATAGTTGTAGGGCATAGCACTGGGGGTAGGATGGAGTCCACTCAATTCCATTCAAAAGAGGGTGATCACTGTAAGGAAAGCTGTAGGGCGCAGCACAGGGGGTAGGGTGGAGTCCCAGGGTTCACTCCATGGCTGACACTGCTGTAAGGAAAAGTTGTAGGGGGGGGGGGGGGGGGTATGGTGGAGTCCACTCGGGTGGAGTCCAATAATAAGAGGGTCCACTTCATGGCTGACAGTGTTCGGCACAGGGGGTACGGCCCATTCAAAAGAGGGTCCACACCAAGGCTGACACTGAATACTGTAAGGAATAGCTATAGGGTGCACTCCACAACTGCTTGCAAAGTTACATGCTTGTCTGCCTGCTTCTCAGCTGTCAGTGTCCACTGCTGTGAGGTTCTACCATATGGTCCACCACTCTACAGTTGTCTGCCTGCCATAGGGTCCACTCAATACAGTATAGATGTCTGCAGTAGAGTCCATTCCATACAGTACAGTGTTGATGTCTGCCGTAGGGTCCAATACCTACATGTATTGTCTACTATATGGTCCACTCCACACTTGTTGGTATGTCACGAATATTTCGGTCCGCGTCTAATTTTGGTCCGCCCGGACCAAAATAGGCAACCGGAAATGGTCCGGGCGGATCAAAATTGATCGCCTGATTTCGTCCCTCGTGTCACTTTTTGGTCCCATCTTCGATATTGTGACACGACGACGATCTTCTGGAGGAAAAAGAAGACGGATCGGAAAGGGAGATATGTGGTAAGCTATTAACCAAATCTAGCCTATAGTGAGAGAAAGGATGCGTTGTAGCACAGAGATGATATTGATCGCCAGTAGCGAGCCGCGTTTTTTTTTGGCTATATCTATTGCTAACCTGTTGAGTTGCTATCTAGTAGTTGCTGAATAGAGACCAGCTGCTTACTGTGTTTCTTTTACAATTAAGAAGCCTAGCTGGCACGTAAGGCGTGTGGTTTCGGATTAGTTGGGCGTAGCCGCGTACTAGTACTAGCGGAAGGTCGGGTACAAAACCCACACCGTTTTTGTACAGACGTATTACAGTAAGGTGCTCACAAATAATACCACATGGTGCAATAAGATAATCGTGCTCTTATCTGTAAATGTCTTAAACCACAAGGGGGCTTTAATTCGTACTGATAAACAACCGTGTACAATGAGCAAACGTATGCTGCCTACATCGCTGGTAATTAGTTCTTAGTTCCAGTACTCTATAAGCTTTAATGTTTAGCTTGTAGTGTGGCTTTGGCTCAGGCATGCATGCGCACTGCAAATACAGGATCATCTAACTTGCCATCAGTGATGAAGCTACAATTTGTGCCACTGGCAAGCAAGCATAACAGGCTTTTACCAAAACCCGTGGGTAGAATAGCAAATACATCCCTGCCTTTAATTAGAGCCACAGTTCCTTCTACCTGTTCAGGCTTCATTGAAGAGAGCCTAGTTCCATGGCCGTTTCAATCGCACACTGCACTACGGTTCTCTCCATACAACTCTCTTGTACATTGATTGCGTATGTTGATTAGGTGATTATTGCCTGCATTGAAATGCTGCATTATTATTCGACTGCAATCCCAGTTGCAACTTGTATAAAAACTGAGCGGGTTTGGTACCCGACCTTCTGGCAGTATGCGAAGGTTGGGCTACACCAAACTAGTTTCGGGTCATGGTTTCATCAACCATATAGGCATAGGGCGCTATTAAAGATAGCAAAAATATAGGGAGCTAATCTACCCAGCTTTATTTACAATCCACTATGCATGAAATTTATCCTGTGCATAATTTGAAAAGCCACAGTCAGTGACACTTACATGTAATTACTCAAAACACAGATTGTAAAGCTGATTTGTGACCCTACCTCTGGACGTTGGGACATAAAAAGAACAATTCAGAGGGTAAGAGAATGATGCACATGGAAGAGGCTTAACAAAGAAGTCATTAAACTGGTAGGCTCTTTTTGGTTGGAATTGATATTTTCTAAAGGTATCATCCTGCATGTGAAGTGTGTTCGTCAAAGGAATTCTGCAAGACTGGTAGTTACTTATGAACTGCATCCTGTATATACAACATGGTATCATATAGTAATAGGTATGTTCACATGGGGGTGTATTTGTATGTGAGTATGTGGATGCTTGTTAAAGCACTAAATCACTTACAGGATTGAAAGAACAGTGTGATGAATTTATTGATTTAGAACGTCTACTTACAACACGTCTGAGTCCACTTGCTACACTATCTCACGTTTCGCAACAGCTCTGTTTCGTGTTGCCAACCAGGAAAATGTACCTGAGCACATGACGGTGTTGTGCAGTGAAAGGCAGGAGATGTTGTAAATCGTCAAGAAAGACATTCTTTCTGCACAGGTATAAAATGTTAGTATACTTAACTTGTTTTTATTTGCTCTTTTATTGTCTTTAGAAAAAGCAAAATCAGCAGAATGATGCTAAACATGCCAGGGCCAATCTATTTCTCAATGGTACCGAGGAGCTGAAGAAAGGAAAGGTGGTAAAAGGCAGTCCACTCCACCATCACTATGCCTAGACTCTCCTCAACAGGCTACTCCATCAGCCTGGTTTTTGTAGTGTCATATTTTGTCATACCACTAAGCTATGGGTGGGGTACAATTACTTATTCTGCCTGAAGTAATCAGTTTGAATTTGTTATTGTCCGCCTGTATAATAACAGCAGCGTAGAGTCAAATTAGGCAGTCTGTTTCGGTCCTAGGACCAAATCAGGCTGCTTGCTTTTGTCCGCCCATATAGGACCAAAATGAGCAGCGTAGGACCAAATGAGGCAGCCTGTTTTGGTCCTAGGACCAAATTAAGCAAAGCCTGTAATAGTCCGCCGGACCAAAATAGGCTGCCTGAAACGGTCCTAGGACCATTTCAGGATAGGACAAAATCAGCCGTGACAGGTATTTGTTCCACTGTCTTCTGGACACACCTATCTGCCTGCCAACTCTACAGCTGTTTACTGCACTCTGGATTCCTCTGTGGAATCCATTCCACAGCTGTGCCTGGCTTTGTTGATAGTATAGTTATGAAGTTTTCCCTGTGTCTTATTTTCTGCCATAGGGTCCATTACATAGCTGCCTGCCTGCCTTAGGTTTCGTCTGCTGTAGTGCTCATTCCACTACTGTCTGCCGTAGGGTCCACTTCGCGTACTGGTCACATGCAGTTACTCCACTGTCTGCTCCACAGCTATCTGCCATACTCCACAGCTGTCCACTATGGGATCCACTACTCGTCTGCCTGCTCCACAGCTATCTGCCACCGATCGCTACCGCTCTCAAACTTCTTCGTCGGATTGATCATATATCTTGTCGTCTTCGCACCGTTCGAAATCATACGCTCAAGTCAACGTCTAAAACGTGAAGCGAAAAGCTTCTTCTGCAGGAAACAATTCACACAGCGGTTCAGCCGTCCAAATACGTGTAACGATTAATTCCCGCCGTCAATACACCCGACGTGCAAACAGCGAAACGTGGGTAGGCAGTCATTGTTTCCTTGGACCGTACGGTAGATATTTGGAGCGTGGGCCGTACGATCAAACCGTCTGCATAGACACTAAATACACGCAATGAAATTATTTTTCTTGAGTCATAATAATTAGCGGCAAATTAAAGACTTTTAATATTGTGATCACTGTGTAGAGTTTGTGTGCAAATCCACCTACTTCGAGCACCAGCTTGCTAACCATGGCTGTGCGATCACTAGTCCTGAAGTTGAAGGAGTTGATATTACCAACGATGGTATGGCCTCGTATATGTACATATATCGTACTCAATCACTTCTGTTACATGTAGACAGCACATCGGACGTCAGATAAATTGAAAAGTTATAGTACTGACGTAGTCAGTCCCATAGGCTTTAGCACCAAAGTCGGGCCGAGGCTCACCGTAAGATCGGCAGTGGGCGTGACAGATCTGTACTCTCACGCCGATGTAAGACGGATTACTAGTACATCAGCACGGGCCCGTACCAGCCACCAGTTTTTGCAGAAAGCCTCTAGGAGGTGCCAGCGTCTTTTTTTTGTCACAGCCTGGTCAGGTTATTCCAAGACATCTGATTCCGTCAGCACATCTTTACTGCGCGTCATCGTTTGAGTGTCTGCGTGTAGGATTTGAAACAGAAAACATGATTGAAGGCAAGGTAATGGTTGGCTGATGTGTGCTTGGAGTACAAACATCCAAACTTCTCTCTACGCAGTGTTCTCCAATAAGTGCTCACCATCCATCCACGTAGCCCTGCCTGTGAGAGGTGCCATCTCTTCCTTCCCTGGAAGGACTGCAAATGATTGTAACAAGGTACGTACTGAGACATTTTTATGCACTCTCCTTACAACTCTGTTTCTTATCCTCATGAGAAAGCATTGAAGTCAAGGTAATGGATGACTGATATGTGCTTGGAGTACACACATCCAAACATCTCTCTACGCAGTGTTCTCCAATAAGTGCTCTCCCGTACTGTGTGTGAGAGGTGCCATCTCTTCCTTCCCTGGAAGGACTCTAATTTGATCAAGCAAATGATAGCGACAAGGTACGTACTGAGACATTCTTACACACTCTCCTTACACTCTGTTTCTCATCCTCATGAGAAAGCATTGTCTTGTATTGAAGGCAAGGTAATGGATGACTGATGTGTGCTTGGAGTACACACATCCAAACATCTCTCTACGCAGTGTTCTCCAATAAGTGCTCCCCCGTACTGCGTGTGAGAGGTGCCATCTACGCAGTGTTCTCCAATAAGTGCTCCCCATCCATCCACGTAACAGAGATCTGCCCTGCCTGTGAGAGGTGCCATCTCTTCCTTCCCTGGAAGGACTGCAAATGATTGTAACAAGGTACGTACTGAGACATTTTTACACACTCTCCTTACACTCTGTTTCTCATCCTCATGAGAAAGCATTGAAGGCAAGATAATGGATGACTGATTTGTGCTTGGAGTACACACATCCAAACATCTCTCTACGCAGTGTTCTCCAATAAGTGCTCCCCCATACTGCGTGTGAGAGGTGCCATCTCTTCCTTCCCTGGAAGGACTCTAATTTGATCAAGTGAATGATTGTGTGAAGGTACGTACTGAGACATTCTTACACACTCTCCTTACATTCTGTTTCTCATCCTCATGAGAAAGTATTGTCTTGTATGAAGGCAAGGTAATGGATGACTGATGTGTGCTTGGAGTACACACATCCAAACATCTCTCTGCGCAGTGTTCTCCAATAAGTGCTCCCCATCCATCCACGTAGCAGAGATCTGCCCTGCCTGTGAGAGGTGCCATTTCTTCCTTCCCTGGAAGGACTGCAGATGAATTGTAACAAGGTACGTACTGAGACATTTTTACACACTCTCCTTACACTCTGTTTCTCATCCTCATGACATTGTCTTGTATTGAAGGCAAGGTAATGGATGACTAATGTGTGCTTGGAGTACACACATCCAAACATCTCTCTACGCAGTGCTCTCCAATAAGTGCTCCCCCGTACTGCATGTGAGAGGTGCCATCTCTTCCTTCGCTGGAAGGACTCTAATTTGAACAAGCGAATGATAGCGACAAGGTACGTACTGAGACATTCTTACACACTCTCCTTACACTCTGTTTCTCATCCTCATGAGAAAGCATTGTCTTGTATTGAAGGCAAGGTAATGGATGACTGATGTGTGCTTGGAGTACAAACATCCAAACATCTCTCTACGCAGTGTTCTCCAATAAGTGCTCCCCATCCATCCACATAGCAGAGATCTGCCCTGCCTGTGAGAGGTGCCATCTCTTCCTTCCCTGGAAGGACTGCAAATGATTGTAACAAGGTACGTAATGAGACATTTTTACACACACTCCTTACACTCTGTTTCTCATCCTCATGAGAAAGCATTGAAGGCAAGGTTGGAGTACACACATCCAAACATCTCTCTATGCAGTGTTCTCCAATAAGTGCGCCCCCATACTGCGTGTGAGAGGTGCCATCTCTCTTCCTTCCCTGGAAGGACTCTAATTTGATCAAGCGAATGATTGTCTATACAAAAGTTTATGTATATGTTTTACATTTATGACCATCTGGTCACGTGTCTAATTACCCGCACAATATGCCCTGGGCGTTTAAACAGTTCTGCAATTTTGCATCCGGTATATAGCAACGTGACTTGACTCACTCAGACTGGCCTCGCAAATGGTAGGACGATTATTTACCTACCCTTTTATGATATAGACGTACGCGCGTCCTTTCAATTACCGCAATGGCCAGTGTTCGCGCTGCGTGCAAGAGATACTATAGCAACTCAGTAAGTAACGGTGGATTATTCAATCTTACTGCGATCTCGATTCTGTAAGGTCACCATGAAAGACTAATGCTGCGTGTTTTGAACGAACTAGGCCCTGAACTATATACCTATAACTGACATAGGTAAGGTTTGTTTTTTTTACCCCGTCTCATGCACACTCACACAGTTCTTGATGCAGTTCCGTTACAATTTATACCATCGGAGAAGCTAATTGTGGCTGTTCGGTACTTTATAAGGCAGAAGGCTGTAGCAGCGAAGGTCGTATATGCAGCACAGTTACGTTATTCGAGGTAATGTATACATAGTTTATTTGTTATTGTACATGCACACAGGGATCCAGGGAATTCAAGGCAATTCAAGGGTGCAAGCAAGTTGTTTGCACAAGGCAGCATCCCTACCCGAGAAAAGTGAGGAGGTAAGGTTTTATCTTATTGGCAACAATCTCAGATCGTGTATTGCATTATCAGAAACAGAAGACGCGCGGACAGAAACAGGCCTATATAGTTGGAGAGGCAATTGACGCACAAAACGGAAGAGAAAATTATGTGTGTGTGTGTGTGTGTGTGTGTGTGTGTGTGTGTGTGTGTGTGTGTGTGTGTGTGTGTGTGTGTGTGTGTGTGTGTGTGTGTGTGTGTGTGTTTTGTGTATTTTTCTAATTTGAGATTCACAGAAACTTAAAAGTGTGGCCAAGTTTATTTGCGAGCGAGGCGCGGTGTCAAAATGTATGGCGTCGATCGGCAGGCTGCATGTTCTACCATAGATACGTACGGGGTGGGTTGAAAGCTCGTACAGAGTAGGTAGACGATCAAAACGGGGCCAGGTAAACGATCCAAACAGACCGGTTGACAGTCGTACGGTGTGTCCGAACAACTCGTACGGGGTAGGCAGACGAATTATCAGCGTGTGAAAACGTGCGACCAAACGAGCCTCGCTTCCACGGCCGTTTCCTATCGGTCCGCACACGTGTACTGTCATCGTACAACCGGCTAACATCGGATCCAATTGGATCCGTGCGCAAGAACGTGCAGAGGCGAGCCCGGAATCATGCAAGTGAACCGCTGTGTCAGGTCCCCAGACTACGCTCACAGTGGTAATAGTGGGTGGGGTGGTTGTTATAAATGTCCCAGCCCACAGGATGTAGTTGAATATTCATGAGTGGAAGCGGTTCGCGTACGTACAACGGCGGGAAATATGTACCAACTTTGCACCGCTGTATCTCCGTAACGGATGACATAAAAATTAACGAACAAATCGATAGGTATAGGACCTCTCTACCTACAAACCGAATTTGAAGCGATTTGATTACTCCTACAGAAAGTTATGGCGGGTTTGAACCCGGTGGGGTATCGAACATTGCAATACTGGCACGGAGCAAGTGTAAGACTCCAAAATGTATTTTACCATGGAGAAATGGTGTAGTATAAAGTGTTGAAAATAGCACATTGATAGCGTTAACCGTTCGGAAGATATAGCAATTCAAAAGAGAAGCATTTTTATAACTTTATACAGGTATATATACATATGCGAAGTATTATTTTCTCGGAAACTGTCCCATATATATATGGGACAGTGTCCAGCATAATCGGGCTTGTGGGGTTATAATTTTATCACTATAAAAATTGCACGTTGTACTAAACAACACATCGTCGCGGCGGTACTACGTTTTCTTTTCAAATTTCGTACACTTGTTCCCACACCATTTCTCTATGTGAAAATCGATTTTTGTGATCCACACATTTTCCGTGCCGTAGATACAACAATCGTTAACCTCGCGGGTTAGAATTCCTCATGTCTCCACGTACGAGTGTTGAAAACACGTCAAATTCGGGTTGCACATAGAGGAGTCCTGTAGCTATTGATTTTTTCTGTTCATTAATTTCTATATCATCCGTTACGGAGATACAGTTGAACAAACTACGGGTATGTTTTCCCGCTTGATTCGCGCCAATGAATGGGAAGGCGGTGATTATCTCATTGGCGCGAATCAAGCGGGAAAATGTGCCTGTAGTTTGCTCAACTGTATCTCCGTAACGGATGATTCAGAAGCTAACGAACAGAAAAAAATGAATAGCTTCAGAACTCCTCTATGCACACTCCGAATTTGACACGTTTTCAACACTCGTACGTGGAGAAATGTGGATTTCTAACCCGCGGGGTTAACGATTGTTGTATCCACGACACGGAAAAGGTGTAGATCACAAAAATCAATTTTCACACAGAGAAATGGTGTGGGAACAAGTGTATGAAATTTGAAAGGGAAAGGTAGTACCGTCGCGAAGATGTATTGCTTAGTACAACGTGCAATTTTTATAGTGATAAAATTATAACCCCACAAAACCGATTTTGCTGGACACTGTCCCATATATTACATTACATATGAACTGTCCCATATATCATCAGGAGTAATGTGTTGAAGAGGCATCCATGCTTACACTCCATGAAGCCCTGCACCATGAAAATCTATAATAGTACCCTCATTACAGAATGGTGACTCTCCATTACTTATTGCTGTACGCAAATGTGATACTACTACTGTGGAATATCTTCTTTCCATCCCTGGTATCGATAAGAATGTTATCAATGATGTGAGTTGATATTCATTCGGATGTAGCTGTGAAAGTGTGAATATTGCATCAGATTTGTATATGCATGCATATACATGTATAATTATATTCGAGGGATGTTTTAAAAAAAAAACAGTTCAAAGGACATTGTTAGAACTGTTGTATATGTCTGGGAACTATTGCATTACATGTCCTCATGTGTGCATAGATCTCAATGGTTTTTGTAATTGTGAGGGAGTGGTTTAATCGCAGCTAATTAATATAACATCATTTCACATCATCATCAGACAGTGCAGCCATCTTCTCGACAGACAGTACAGCCATCTTCTCAACAGACAGTGCAGCCATCTTCTCAACAGACGGTGCAGCCATCTTCTCGACAGACAGTGCAGCCATCTTCTCGACAGACGGTGCAGCCATCTTCTCGACAGACAGTGCAGCCATCTTCTCGACAGACAGTGCAGCCATCTTCTCGACAGACGGTGCAGCCATCTTCTCGACAGACAGTGCAGCCATCTTCTCGACAGACGGTGCAGCCATCTTCTCCCGAGATGGTGCAGCCATCTTCTCGACAGACAGTGCAGCCATCTTCTCCACGGTCGGTGCAGCCATCTTCTCGACAGACGGGGCAGCCATCTTCTCGACAGACAGTGCAGCCATCTTCTCGAGAGACAGTGCAGCCATCTTCTCGACAGACGGTGCAGCCATCTTCTCCCAAGACGGTGCAGCCATCTTCTCGACAGACAGTGCAGCCATCTTCTCAACAGACAGTGCAGCCATCTTCTCGACAGACAGTGCAGCCATCTTCTCCCCAGACAGTGCAGCCATCTTCTCGACAGACAGTGCAGCCATCTTCTCGACAGACAGTGCAGCCATCTTCTCGACAGACAGTGCAGCCATCTTCTCAACAGACAGTGCAGCCATCTTCTCAACAGACGGTGCAGCCATCTTCTCGACAGACAGTGTGGCCATCTTCTCCCCAGACGGTGCAGCCATCTTCTCAACAGACAGTGCCGCCATCTTCTCAACAGACAGTGCAGCCATCTTCTCGACAGACAGTGCAGCCATCTCTCAACAGACGGTGCAGCCATCTTCTCGACAGACAGTGCAGCCATATTCTCAACAGACAGTGCAGCCATCTTCTCGACAGACAGTGCAGCTATCTTCTCAACAGACAGTGCTGCCATCTTCTCAACAGACAGTGCAGCCATCTTCTCAACAAACGGTGCAGCCATCTTCTCAACAGACAGTGCTGCCATCTTCTCGACAGACAGTGCAGCCATCTTCTCGACAGACAGTGCTGCCATCTTCTCAACAGACAGTGCAGCCATCTTCTCGACAGACAGTGCAGCCATCTTCTCGACAGACAGTGCAGCTATCTTCTCGACAGACAGTGCTGCCATCTTCTCGACAGACAGTGCAGCCATCTTCTTGACAGACAGTGCAGCCATCTTCTCGACAGACAGTGCAGCCATCTTCTCGACAGACAGTGCAGCCATCTTCTCGACAGACAGTGCAGCCATCTTCTCAACAGACAGTGCAGCCATCTTCTCCCCAGACGGTGCAGCCATCTTCTCCCCAGACGGTGCAGCCATCTTCTCCCCAGACAGTGCAGCCATCTTCTCCCCAGCCACCAGCTCAGATTCAGAACCCTCCTCGCCAGCCAACATCAAACCTCATTCAGAAGAGAAAAAATTCCCTCAACCAGCAACTAATGCATACTTAAACTATTCAACAACACCAAAAAGAATTCATGCATGAACATGTGAACATTAATTGTATTCACGCTACAACTAGAACATGTATCTAAACCTGTGGTTTTCCTATCAACATTTAACCTACATATACCTACATAACCTACATATACCTCTATGAAAAAAAAAACATACAGAATGCTTTTTACAGTAGCCCTTCAAGCTGATTCTTTAATTGAAGCTTGCTGGAATGGATGTGTGTGGTTGGATTTCACACTATATGATTTCTATCCCCATCCTCACACAACACACATCTCTGCACACAAACAAGACACTTCTCTTGTACACACACAACACACACCTCTGCGCACAGACAAGATACTGTTCCTGTGCACATACGATGGCCATGGGGGCTTGTCCCAGTGTGTATGGCACAGTCACTCCTTCCCCTGAGCAGCCACTTGCTACATCTCCTTGGCAGCAATACCATAATATTCTGAGATATCAACTAGCATGGATGTGTGGCCTGTATGACAATGATATGAGAAGGGAACTTGGTTACTTCACTCAATAGAAAACCCAGGCACAGTATCACAACCAAAAAATTGATATTACATTAAGTGTGTTTGGTAACTTGAGAAAAAAGCCGATTACAAAGCACCTCCTTTGTAAATTTAAATGCCACACATCTATGTGGCGAGTTCTCAAAAGAACTTCATAAGGTGATCCCTTAAAACAACAGATGTACGGTGTACAGAGGTAACCCCTTAACGACACATACAGTAAGGTGTACAGAAGTAATCCCTTAACGACACGTACATAAGATGTACAGAGTTAACCCCTTAACCACACAGATGTACTGTGTACAGGTAACTCCTTAGTAGGGTGTGTAACCTCCCCTGAATAATGAAAATCGTTTTTTCCGAATACTTTTAAAACACTAATCGATTTTTCTCAGGTTTTTCTGGATCAGAAAATCGATTTTTCCGAATACTAGAAAAAAGAAAATCGATTTTTCCGAATAGGTTTTAACAATTTGCCAGCCAAATACCTAGGTTATTCAGGTTTTCTGCTACTGAGCCACCTAAATGTACAAATCATACCAGATATCATCCTACAGCTAAACCATAACACCAGATGCCCTCAGCATACACACACCTATCCCCATCACACCAGTGCCCTCATGAGGCACACCCTACCCCCATCACACCAGTGCCCTCATGAGGCACACAAACACAGACACCCTCCTACAACTACCCACATTACACCAGATCAGTACAGCATGCATCCACAGCTACCCACATCACACCAGATGCACTCAGCACACTACCACAGCTACCTACATAGGCCAAAATCGCTTGGCCTAACCACATACCTAGATGGGCGTGTCCTGACCTAAGTTAGCGTGGCCACGCTGAGGTCTACCTACAGATGTACACATCGTACCCGATGCCAAAAGAGTAGAACCACAGATGAAGTTTATGCACCACCGGCCATGCAGCCTCCATTTCACCATAGCAAATATTAGTAACGAAGTAGGCCTAAATGCGATCGCGGCAATATCAGCTCACAGAGATTGATGCAAGAAACCAGCTAGTTCGAAATGCACTAAGCGAACTAACTTTGAATTGTAGCTGGAGCTGTCCGTAGTCATGACTCGTGAAGAGGGAGATCTGTTGGCTAGTTCGAATTACTGCCCGTACATGTAAACTGCTGCATATGATCTCGTCCCCACGCGTTAATTAACGTTACGTTTCAAATTAGAAGTAATTGTTATTGTACTTGTAATATCGTAAACGCGTATCCGGATATCGTCATAAAAAGGTATTCGAATAACCGTATTCGTCGTCCGCATCGACAATTCGCCCGTTTAGCGGGCGAATTGTCGATGCGGACGACGAATACCTAAGTACCTCCGAATGGAGATTCACAAACCGGTTATTTCGAATAGAACAAATCCAATAATCGATTTTTCCGAGTAATGCTAAATTACTATTCGAACGGGTAGGTTTTTGCGAATATCCGAATAACCCGAATAACCTGATAACCGGTTACACACCCTACTCCTTAGCAACACAGATGTATGGCATACTAGCCTCGTCCCCAGGCCCTGTTTTATTAAAGTTACGGGGGGAAAACAGGGCCTGGTAGACACTGCCAGGGTCGAAGCGCGCATGCGCTAGTTTGTCCCGGAATACCTGGGGTAACCGTAATTTCCTTTTGGAAACCATTCCGTATACTCGTCTGATTTCGCGATGGCGTATGCTGCTCGCCTGGTTAAGAATAAGCCACCGCTTCTGGGAACTCAACAGAATACGCCATCGCGAAATCAGACGAGTATACGGAATGGTTTCCAAAAGGAAATTACGGTTACCCCAGGTATTCTGGGACAAACTAGCGCATGCGCGCTTCGGCCCTGGCAGTGTCTACCAGGCCCTGTTTTTCCCCCCGTAACTTTAATAAAACAGGGCCTGGGGACGAGGCTATAGGCATACACACAAAAGGTAACCCCTTAACATCACAGATGTACGGTGTACAGGTAACTCCTTAACAACACATACATAAGATGTACAGAGGTAACTCCTTAACGACACAGATGTATGGTGTACAGGTAACCCCTTAACGACACAGATGTATGGTGTACATGTAATGTGATATAGACAGCAAGTGTTCTGAATAGACCCTCAAACCCTTTGTAGAGGGTGAATACTAATTCCTTAACTGAACTTCCTGTCATAGTACAGCACCCGTGGGATATGGGGTCAAGGGATGTTTAAGAAACACTATTTAAAGCTAGTGTGTATTCCTGTATGTAGGTATGTATTTAGAGTGGAATTAAAGAGATTGTCAGTTGCATAGAATCGTATTACATTGGTAGCAGAGAATGGTTGATCGTCACATAAGTGTTCCTGGTCGTTTTACCGGAGGAGACTTCAGTGAGTGGATTCAGCGTTTCGAGATTTGCTCAGCGGCAAACGAATGGGATGAAGATGCAATGGCGCGGAAGCTACCAACACTGCTGGAGAAAGAAGCGTTGGTATGCTGGCTCGACATTCCTGCAGAGACTAAAAAGATTTTCAAGGATGTGAAGCGGCTACTGATAGAGACGTTGAGGCCTAGCGGATTCGTCGCTTTCGCCGAATTCCAAGCACGGAAGCTACGCCCTGGAGAAACAGCACTGCTGTATGTGCATGAATTGAAGCGCCTACTGGAAGATGCCATGCCTAATCTTGATGCGGATAGTCAGGACAGGATCTTGTTCCAGCAGCTATTAGCTGGACTCCCCGATGACTGCAGTCGCGCGCTAAGGGCAATACCGGAAATAAAAACTACAGCTGATGCAGTGTCTCGAGCTCGACTGCTCATGACGGTTTCGCAGCAATCAAGCGTGCCCACAGTAGCGTCCGTAAATGCTGGAAAAGATTCACAGACAGCAGCTATCGACACCCTTCAAGGCCATGTTAGGCACCTCACAGAACAGATGTCATCGCTAGTAGACAGGCTAGACGGTTTAAGTGTTGCTGCAGTGGCACGGCCTCAATCCTCTGATGGAAGGTCTATCCTGAGGTGCTTCAAGTGTCATAGAACGGGCCACATATCAAGGAACTGTCGCCAACAACAGGTGACGTGTTACAATTGCGACCGGCCTGGTCATATTTCTCGCAACTGTAGGCAACAGCCGTCGGAAAACGGTATCGGGATGGTTGCAAGGGCTCCAGCACATCCCAACCGTTATTGAAGCCCCAGGAATACATTACGGCTGCAATGACAGACAAGGTAACTATCATTAACGGAAAGCTGGAAGGAAACGACGTCCGAATTATGCTGGATTCTGGTTCTTCTGTTTCGCTTATTGACAAAGGCTCGTTATCAAAACAGTGTATCGTGAGCGGACAAGTGCCCCTTCTACAGACGGCTGACGGACATAGACTGACTGTCATTGGAACAATTCAAGCACAACTGCAGTTAGAACAATTTAGCACCAAACACGAGTTCCTGGTGACCAACAGTTTAATAACGCCTGTAATACTTGGTATAGACTTTCTATCCAAGCACAAGGTACGACTGGACTACAGCACAGACCCCGTAAGCATTCATATTGGAGGTTTAGCTGTCCCGTCCAACAAATCGGCAAGAGGAGATGCTACAAATGCAACACCAAGCTGTATGTATGTCGGTTCAACTGTAGGTGGTGAAAGTGATGAAGCGGAGGAAATTGCTGTTCCTAACTTTGGAGAGGAGGTGGAGTATGATATTCCACCGGCACCCGCAGAGCTAAGAGATCTGGTGAAAAGGTTTGAGGTACTCTTTTCTACAGTACCTGGATCAACAACAGCAGCTTATCACACCATACCCACAGCTGACCATCCACCAGTGCGAGTTCCACCCAGAAGAGTACCAGCTCACTACAGGACTGAAGTCGAGCGTCAACTAACAGAAATGCTGGATCGCAATATCATAAGAGTTAGCAGCAGCCCATGGCTCGCTCCAGCTGTATATGTCCCAAAGAAGTCTGGTGAGATCAGGATCTGCATTGATTATAGGGAACTGAATAAGCAGACAGTAAAAGATGCTTACCCGCTGCCATTACCAGACGAAGCCCAAGACCGACTCTCGGGATCCAAAGTGTTCTCGAAGCTCGACCTACATTCAGGCTACTGGCAGATGCCAGTAAAGGAGGAGGACTGTATGAAGACTGCTTTTTGTCCTGGTCCTGGCATGGGTCTGTATGAGTTCTGCAGAATGCCATTTGGGGTAACAGGTGGACCCAGCTCATTCCAGAGACTGATGGACAAGGTATTACTTGGACTACCATTTGCAACCAGTTATATTGATGATGTGCTGGTCCATTCACCCAATATGAAGTGCCACCTAAAACATTTACAGCAGGTGTTTGAGCGACTGGCCAATGCTGGACTGACTTTGAGGGGATCCAAGTGCCAGTTAGGACTGGACAAAGTGCACTACCTGGGACATGTGTTTTCAGCGTCAGGAATGTCTCCAGACAAAGAGAAAATAGCTGTGATCAAGGATTGGCCGATTCCTAAGACTGTTACTGAAGTACGACAATTCCTTGGTCTAGCTTCATACTATCGCAGATACATACAACAATTTGCAGACATAGCTACACCCCTACATCATCTGACTGAAAAGACTGCCACATTTTTATGGACTGAAGAATGTCAGAAGGCTTTCCAGAGTTTGAAAGATATTTTGTCTAAGGTTCCAGTACTATGTTATCCCTCACTAACAAGAGACTTTGAGTTGCAGACAGATGCCAGTGCTGTTGGTTTGGGAGCTGTGTTAGAACAGGATGGGCATGTAGTGGCATATGCAAGTAGAAGTCTGACTCAAGCTGAGAGACAATACAGTGTCATTGAGAGGGAATGTTTGGCAGTGCTATATGCAGTGAAGCAATTCAGACACTGGACGAGCATTTGTCTTGCATACAGACCATCAACCACTGCAATGGCTGCCTGCTCAAAAGATGGAGGGTAGGCTATGTCGTTGGGCACTGGCATTGCAGGAATTTGATTTTACAATCAAATATCGACGAGGGTCTTCCAATGCAAATGCTGATGCCCTTTCTCGTGTGCCAACCATTCCTAGCACCTGTGCAGGAACAGTGACTGTACCAGAACTCACTTTAGAAGATGTTGCGCAAGAGCAGGGTAAAGATGAAGCATTAAATGAAGTAAGACGTCTTGTTTCGTCTGGCTTAAGCAATCAACGACAACACTGGAATCAGCCTTCCATTCGAAACTTCTCTCGAATTCGAAGTCAGCTTTGTGTAGTTGATGGTGTACTTTGCCGCAAGTACACACCTGGACCATTGGAGAAGGAGAAAATTGTACCAGTTGTTCCCATATCATTACAGCCTACAGCCCTCAAGGCCAACCATGACATCATCAGTTCGGGACATCAAGGTGTAGAGAAAACCCTTCAGAGGCTGAAGCTTACAGCATATTGGATTGGAATGGCCAAGGACACGGAGCTATACTGCAGGAGTTGTATGGTGTGCCAAAGGTCCAAGCTGCCAATGCCAACACCCGTTCCAATGACGAATATCCCAATTGGACGCCCCTGGCAGATGTTGGCTGTTGATGTATTGCAAGTGCCAGCATATCGAGAAATTGGCGATCAAAAGGATTACGCGGTATTCGGTCATTGCGTAATTCAATGTCCATAGAGAATGTATGGACGCATTCAGAAAACTGCAGCTAACTGCAGAAATAAAAATTATATTGACTAGGTGCTCTCGGATTTGCGATGTGGGGACTATTTAGCATATTTTGAGTACTTTCACGCACCGTACGTACCTATATCCGCACTTCCACATTAATTATGCAAGGTTTCCAACGTCCATTCATTTTATCTCATTTACTTATTCAGTCATCAATAGTTTCCCAACCAAATGATATTTTCCTTAGGTGCCACCGGATTATATGAGAGTAATCAATGCACTTATTTTTAATCATTTTTTCAGAGCTTAGGGCCTTCAAATCGCGCTTCCCTTGAATGGTTAGTGAGATACACCCCAAATACAAACCGCATTATATCACGTGCTACTCTTTCGTCAGTTAGCCGTGCCCAGACCGAGCTGTTCTGTAAGTACTTGTAGTTAATAATAATATGTATTGCAATTGATGTCTATAACCACGACCCCACCCACCACTATAATGTACACAACAACTTAACGTGCAAAATAACTTATTAACCGCTATTTACTGTAGGCAGAGATAATCTGCTGTAGGCCTGCTCTTCGCTTTTGGTTCGGTACTTCCGCGGACGATTTCGAATGGTACAAAGACGACGATATCGAAGATCAATCCCACGAGGATATGACATGCAGGTTAAAGACCTGGAAGTCTGCCTGTGGACTGGATTCTATGGCAGAACTGAAGCCTACTACCCCACAGGCCACAGCTAACTGCTACGGAGGTACGGGAGTGCACGGACCCTATTGCAGACAGACAGCTATAAAGCTGGTACTATACTCTGGACTCTACGGCAGGCAGCGACGGAATACCCCTGGCCCATGTATGGAGTGAACTCTATGGCAATAAGCGATGCATGAAGAATCACACAGTTAACAGCTATGAACTCAAATCTATGGTAGACATCTAACAGCTACAGTGTGTGGAGTTGGAGTGATCCCTATTGCACACGGCTATAAGCTATGGGGTTAACCGGCCCTATGGCAAGTACCCCATATAGCAAGCACCTAAGAAATGAATCTTATGGCAGATACCCCACAGCTGACAGCGTGTGTGTGTGAGCATATGTGTGTGTGATTGTGTGTGTGTGCATGTGTGTGAGTATGTATGCGTGACTGTGTGTGCGTGTGTTGTTGTGTGAGTGGCTAGCCGCTATGAATCCTCTCTTCCCCTCTCTCTGTACATGTAAGTCAGTATGTACATGTATATGTATGCTAAGAATCAGTTCTTGTGTGTTGTTGTGTTACCTTGTGCATACGCACATGAATATAATTGGCTAGTTTTGATGACATTCTGCATTGTTTTCCACAGTACACAACTCAAACTCCAGCTATCAATGCTCACCAATGGCAAGCTCTATTTACCCACTCCCTCCCTCCCTCCCTCCCTCCCTCCCTCCCTCCCTCCCTCCCTCCCTCCCTCCCTCCCTCCCTCCCTCCATCCCTCCCTCCCTCCCTCCCTCCCTCCCTCCCTCCCTCCCTCCCTCCCTCCCTCCCTCTCCATCCTTACCTCTTCCCTCCTTCCATGATCCTCTCCTTCCACTTTCCTTCATCAGAGGAGGCTCAGAGTGTTCAGTGACAAAGATAAGGACAAACTCAGGAAGGTGACCCACACATACCAGTCTGAGAAGGAGGCATGACATGGAGGCCACCCTCACCTTGGAGATGGAGACAGAACAGAACAGGGACCAGTGGGGTGTCATGGAGAAGGCACAGAATTTGAACCAGGTCTGGGCACTGGTCACCACTTGCAGTAACCCTATATAGGCCAGTCAGATACAGTGATATTAGCCCTTTAGTGACACGAGTTTTAACCCTGTAAAGACACCAATATCAGCATTATTCTCCAGAACAAATTTTTATTTGTATATGTCTAGTTGCCATGGTGATTCATGTCCTCCTACTATGCTGCAAAACTCAGTCTGTTGTATGATGATTAATTAATATTGTTTGTTTTCCATATATAGTATGGAGGTGAGGACACAACTACACCGAGTACTCCGAGGCCGTGAGGGGAGGGAGACCTCACAAGGGAGTGCAGCCAGCGGGTGGGTGTGGTCAAGGGAGGTGGTAGCAGATGTGATGAGGCCAAATATTGTGGCATACAATTGTACGATTCCATGAGTGTTGTGTGTGTGTGTGTGTGTGTGTGTGTGTGTGTGTATTTGTGTGTGTGTGTATTTGAGTGTGTGTGTGTGTATTTGTGTGTGTGTGTGTGTGTCTGCAATGTATGGTAGCAAGCACACGATGCATGAACATGAACTGTACAGAAAATGTCACACACTTTAAAAGGTGCACACCTTAAAGGGCACACTTTAAAAGGAGCACACCTTAAAGGGCACACTTTAAAAGGAGCACACCTTAAAGGGCACACTTTAAAAGGAACACACCTCAATGGGCACACTTTAAAAGGAGCACACCTTAATGGGCACACTTTAAAAGGAGCACACCATAATGGGCACACCTTCCCCTACAAAAAAATCTTGGCATACATGTTACAAATTCATGTGTGATATGTTGTCGCATGTGTTCCAGTTTTTCTAGAGCACTGTTGAACATGCTTATGTCATTAAATTGCAGGCATAACACTCTTCTAACTTGTACAGGTTGAAGAGTTTCTAAAACGCGTTCCCCCGAGAAGTTATAAAGCGGCACACCCCTTAGCATATTAGCGGGTATGCCTCATCGGGGAATCGCTTTTTTAAAACTATTCATCCTGTGCAAGTTAGAAGAGTGATATGCCTGCAATTTAATGACATACATGTACATGTAAGCATGTTCAACAGTGCTCTAGAAAAACTGGAACACTTGCAAAACCATATCACGCATGAATTTGGAACATGTCATGCCAAGATTTTTTCGTAGGGGATCCATTGCGGGATAATGTGCAGACAGCATTCTACATGTACATGTAGGTGCCATTTTTCCCTCCTCTAGGAAAGGTCCCCTGTACTGTTCGTTGGGAGTACCAACCTGACATCTGCAAAGACTACAAGGAGGCAGGCTACTGCAACTTTGAAGGTTGGTATGTCTGGTGTGTGCTAGTGTGTTATGTAGGTATGTGCTGGTGTTTGCATGATGTGTTTGCCCATACACCAGCCTATATTATACACCATACACCAGCCTAGACCCCATACACCAGCCTGTACACCATACACCAGCCTAGACCCCATACACCAGCCTGTACACCATACACTAGCCTGTACACCATACACCAGCCTATACACCATACACCAGCCTAGACCCCATACACCAGCCTGTACACCATACACCAGCCTAGACCCCATACACCAGCCTGTACACCATACACTAGCCTATACACCATACACCAGCCTGTACACCATACACAAGCCTGTACACCATACACCAGCCTATACACCATACACCAGCCTATACACCATACACCAGCCTGTACACCATACACCAGCCTGTACACCATACACCAGCCCATACACCATTGTACACCATACACATGTACACCAGCCTATACACCATACACCAGCCTGTACACCATATACCAGCCTATACACCATACACCAGCCTATACACCATACACCAGCCTGTACACCATACACCATCCCGTACACCATACCCCAGCCTCTACACCATACCCCATACACTAGCCTGTACACCATAACCCAGCCTCTACACCATACACCAGCCTACATGTATACACCATACACCAGCCTATACACCTGTACCCCATACACCAGCCTGTACACCATACCCCAGCCTCTACACCATACCCCATACACTAGCCTGTACACCATAACCCAGCCTCTACACCATACACCAGCCTACATGTATACACCATACACCAGCCTATACACCTGTACCCCATACACCAGCCTGTACACCATACCCCAGCCTCTACACCATACCCCATACACTAGCCTGTACACCATACCCCAGCCTCTACACCATACCCCAGCCTCTACACCATACACCAGCCTATACACCATACACCAGCCTATACACCTATTCCCCATACACCAGCCTATACACGCCATACACTAGCCTGTACACCATACACCAGCCTCTACACCATACACCAGCCTATACACCATACACCAGCCTGTACACCATACACCAGCCTATGCACCTATTCCCCATACACCAGCCTATGCACCTATTCCCCATACACCAGCCTATGCACCTATTCCCCATACACCAGCCTATACACCATACACCAGCCTATATACCATACACTAGCCTGTACCAGCCTCTACACTATACACCAGCCTATACACCATACACCAGCCTGTACACCATACACCAGCCTGTACACCATATACCAGCCTATATACCATACCCTAGCCTGTACACCATACACCAGCCTCTACACCATACACCAGCCTGTACACCATACACCAGCCTATACACCATACACTAGCCTATACACCATACACCAGCCTGTACACCATACACCAGCCTATGCACCTATTCCCTATACACCAGCCTATACACTATACACCAGCCTATATACCATACACCAGCCTATACACCATACACCAGCTTATACACCATACCCCATACATCAGCCTATACATCATACTTAAAAAACCAGCCCATACACGCTCCTACATGTACAGTACCGACTCACACATGGAGACTTTTCACACCTCGCTCTTGGAGAAAATACGCAACATTCATTGCAACCTTGAGTAAGCTGTTAGTTTTTACTAGATGCCCCACGGAGGGTTACTAATGAGATTCAATTTGTGACCACGGTATCAACAAACCTTGCCTGTGTCAACCTGTTGTTGATTTTCTCAAGAGATAGTTTCCAGGTTTACATGTATAGCGCTCCTTTTCTAATATTACATTTCCTCCGCTACTACGTGTACGTTATATCTGCATGCTCACTTTGTAGTCAGAATAAGCGCTTCAATCTTTGCTTTGGAGGAATTGACACAACCTGAATACCCAACCCAAAGAAGGAAACTTTCACTTTACAGTACACTGTTCCTTTAATTTTACCTCAGTGTTCACTTTCTTGATGATACACAATTGTTCTCTTGGTTACGCACCTTGGTTGGGCATATGACCATGTAACACATTTGGCTGAAAGGACCGGAGTAGGTATGCATTAATAAATATGTACCTGTAATATCTGCAGTCTCACTGCAAGGTTCTGAATATCAATCATCTAAATTTGGTGTGTTAAGGGAAGGGAAGATTATTGTTATCTCAGTCCCACCATACCATGATAACTTATCTTAGTTTTGTCATTGAGCACCCATTTTCTACTATGCGAGGATGAAAAGCATGACACAACAAAAAGGTATAGAGGTGTGTGGAGTGATGGTCTTCTTTATGCTCACACAATCACACATATGCAACATTTCGATGGGTATGGTGATTTGGTATGACAAGTGTGTATGGTACCATACAAATTGTAGCTGCAGCATTACATGTCGAAATGGGCCACCAGAAAAAATGCTTTATATTTAGGACAGCTTTGCCAACCATTCATACAGAGAACACAGATCAATTGCGTTCAGGTATCTGGCTCATTGAGGCAGATGGACGTTGCAGACAAATGTCTGTGGAGTACGATCAGGTTAGGCTGGCTGCCACGGGGATCTAAGCTACATGTAATGCTGCTTGTTTTACATGTGTAGGAACCATACACGCTTGTGCATAAATCTAGATGTACATCAAATAATCTAAAACAGTACAGTACATGCATGTACATACACATTCAGACATCGATCTGATGGATATGGTGATTTGGTATGACAAGTGTGTATGGTACCATATAAATTGTAGCTGCAGCATTACATGTCAAAAACGGGCCACCAGAAAAAATGCTTTATATTTAGGACAGCTTTGCCAACAGCTTTGCCAACCATTCATACGGAGAACACAGATCAATTGCGTTCAGGTCACTGGCTCATTGAGGCAGATGGACGTTGCGGACAAATGTCTGTGGAGTACGATCAGGTCAGGCTGGCTGCCACGGGGATCTAAGCTACATGTAATGCTGCTTCTTTGTATGTGTAGGAACCATACACACTTGTGCATAGCTCTACGTGTACATCGACTAATCTAAAGCAGTACAGTACATGTATGCACACGTTTAGCCATATTGTATACTACGCATGCATGACATTCAAATGTACGATCATAAATCGCGAGGGCTGTTGCTTACTTACCCCCATACTGGCTGTAACGAGGCCCTTACCCTCTTGGCTTCATAGAGTCTCATGCATCTAACCGCGTGTAGGCAAAGCCACGAACACGTTGCTGTGCATGTACGTAGCTCCGAGGTCATATTGTCCTAAGGCGACCACGTGCACTACAGTGTGAAAACAATCATTCACTTACCTCATAGTTTCACACGTATGCTTACAAAGTGAGGCTACTGTACGCAGTGCGATGTAGATGATAGACTGCCTGTGTACTTTCGGCCGCTATAAATTCCAATTGAAGTGCTCATTCATTAGAATCGTGGAACTTGGAAGCACATTCTAATGAATGAGCACTTTTATAGCGGCCAAAAGTACACAGGCAGTTAGTCATCTACATCGCAGTAGCCTCACTTTGTAAGCATACGTGTGAAACTATGAGGTAAGTGAATGATTGTTTTCACACTGTAGTGCACGTGGTCGCCGTAGGACAATATGACCTCAGAGCTACGTACATGCACAGCAACGTGTTCGTGGCTTTGCCTACACGCGGTTAGATGCATGAGACACTATGAAGCCAAGAGGGTAAGGGCCTCGTTACAGCCAGTATGGGGGTAAGTAAGCAACAGCCCTCGCGATTTATGATCGTACATTTGAATGTCATGCATGCGTAGTATACAATATGGCTAAACGTGTGCATACATGTACTGTACTGCTTTAGATTAGTCGATGTACACGTAGAGCTATGCACAAGTGTGTATGGTTCCTACACATACAAAGAAGCAGCATTACATGTAGCTTAGATCCCCGTGGCAGCCAGCCTGACCTGATCGTACTCCAAAGACATTTGTCCGCAACGTCCATCTGCCTCAATGAGCCAGTGACCTGAACGCAATTGATCTGTGTTCTCCGTATGAATGGTTGGCAAAGCTGTCCTAAATATAAAGCATTTTTTCTGGTGGCCCGTTTTTGACATGTAATGCTGCAGCTACAATTTATATGGTACCATACACACTTGTCATACCAAATCACCATATCCATCAGATCGATGTCTGAATGTGTATGTACATGCATGTACTGTACTGTTTTAGATTATTTGATGTACATCTAGATTTATGCACAAGCGTGTATGGTTCCTACACATGTAAAACAAGCAGCATTACATGTAGCTTAGATCCCCGTGGCAGCCAGCCTAACCTGATCGTACTCCACAGACATTTGTCTGCAACGTCCATCTGCCTCAATGAGCCAGATACCTGAACGCAATTGATCTGTGTTCTCTGTATGAATGGTTGGCAAAGCTGTCCTAAATATAAAGCATTTTTTCTGGTGGCCCATTTCGACATGTAATGCTGCAGCTACAATTTGTATGGTACCATACACACTTGTCATACCAAATCACCATACCCATCGAAATGTTGCATATGTGTGATTGTGTGAGCATAAAGAAGACCATCACTCCACACACCTCTATACCTTTTTGTTGTGTCATGCTTTTCATCCTCGCATAGT
This sequence comes from Spongilla lacustris, assembly GCA_949361645.1. Taxonomy (NCBI): domain Eukaryota; kingdom Metazoa; phylum Porifera; class Demospongiae; order Spongillida; family Spongillidae; genus Spongilla; species Spongilla lacustris. Next base: position 3,165,826 of record OX442417.1, on the reverse strand, counting down.
AGAAAATGGGTGCTCAATGACAAAACTAAGATAAGTTATCATGGTATGGTGGGACTGAGATAACAATAATCCTCCCTTCCCTTAACACACCAAATTTAGATGATTGATATTCAGAACCTTGCAGTGAGACTGCAGATATTACAGGTACATATTTATTAATGCATACCTACTCCGGTCCTTTCAGCCAAATGTGTTACATGGTCATATGCCCAACCAAGGTGCGTAACCAAGAGAACAATTGTGTATCATCAAGAAAGTGAACACTGAGGTAAAATTAAAGGAACAGTGTACTGTATAGTAAAAGTTTCCTTCTTTGGGTTGGGTATTCAGGTTGTGTCAATTCCTCCAAAGCAAAGGTTGAAGCGCTTATTCTGACTACAAAGTGAGCATGCAGGTATAACGTACACGTAGTAGCGGAGGAAATGTAATATTAGAAAAGGGGTGGATTACGAAGCGCTATGCATGTAAACCTGGAAACTATCTCTTGAGAAAATCAACAACAGGTTGACACAGGCAAGGTTTGTTGATACCGTGGTCACAAATTGAATCTCATTAGTAACCCTCCGTGGGGCATCTAGTAAAAACTAACAGCTTACAGTAGCGGCTCGCACATTGCGACAATTTGCATATCCCACATTGCGAAAATATGCCCCATTCATAGTGATGTTAGGCTAGGTGTTTGTGTTCCTAGCGATCCCTACGACCCACCGCTAATGAGATTCACGTGGTGATGGAATCTCATTAGAAGGTGGTTTATGTCAACTGTACCCCTCCCAGCAGTTATTAACCCAATACTGCATGAAAATGCGCCTTACCTTCACGTACACGTACGTACCCTTTGGCTCGAAAGAAAACAAAATTACCTGCGCGCCCTTATACATAAAGACTGGCTCTAGATGAGCAGCTGACGACAGATTGGCAGCTTGCAACACCTTGGCTGTTAGTGTGAGACAACACAAGTGGCATGATTCAGATACATCAACCAGCACATAAACCCACCTACATATGCATGCACATCTTGTGAATGCGATGTGGCCTGCGTACAATATGAATGAAGGAATTACAGCGCAATACAAACTGTGCCAACAACACCTCACCAAGCATCATGTTCTACAAGCTTCTCAGATGCCTATCCCCCACCTGATGATGCAAGTGCACCTGGACAAACAAAACAACCTTGGTTGAGCAGCTGACCCCTCAGGTTGAGTAGCACAATAACTCATCTTTGTTTTCACAATGAGCACACCATTTTCTGCTGTGCGAGGATGAAAAGCACGACACAAGAAAAAAGGTACAGTGTGTGGAGTGATGGTCTTCTTCATGCTCACACCATCATGCATTTGCAATATGTCGAGATTTGGTATGACAAATGTGTATGGTACCATACAAAATTGTAGCTGCAGCATTACATGGGACACCTGAAAATGCTTTCTATTTAGGACAGCTTTGCCAACCATTCATACAGAACACAGATCAATTGCGTTCAGGTCTCTGGCTCATTGAGGCAGATGGACGTTGCGGACAAATGTCTATGGAGTACGATCAGGTTAGGCTGGCTGCCACGGGGATCTAAGCTACATGTAATGCTGCTTCTTTGTATGTGTAGGAACCATAAACACTTGTGCATAGTTCTACATGTACATCAACTAATCTAAAACAGCACACACAGTGCACATACACATTCAGCACACCATCTTCAGCTGTGCGAGGATGAAAACCACGACACAAGAAAAAGGTACAGTGTGTGGATGCTCATGCATCTGCAACATGTCGACGGATATGGTGATTTAGTACGACAAATGTGTATGGTACCATACAAATTGTAGCTGCAGCATTACATGTCAAAAATGGGACACCTGAAAATGCTTTCTATTTAAGACAGCTTTGCCAACCATTCATACAGAACACAGATCAATTGCGTTCAGGTCTCTGGCTCATTGAGGCAGATGGACGTTGCGGACAAATGTCTATGGAGTACGATCAGGTTAGGCTGGCTGCCACAGGGGTCTAAGCTACATGTAATGCTGCTTCTTTGTATGTGTAGGAACCATACACACTTGTGCATAGCTCTACGTGTACATCAACTAATCTAAAGCAGTACAGTACATGTATACACACGTTTAGCCATACTGTACGCATATGCATGACATTCAAATGTACGATCATAAGTCGCGAGGGCTGCTTCATACTTACCCCCATACTGGCTGTAACGAGGCCCTTACCCCCCTTGGCTTCATAGTGTCTCATCTAACCGCGTGTAGGCAAAGCCACGAACACGTTGCTGTGCATCAGTGTTTAAATATTCACCGGAACTAAATGTAATCGGCATAACCAGTCACGTAGCTCCGAGGTCATATTGACGATAGGCCTATGGCGACCACGTGCACTACAGTGTGAAAACAATCATTCACTTACCTCATAGTTTCACACGTATGCCTACAAAGTGAGGCTACTTGTACGCAGTATGATGTAGATACTGCCTGTGTACTTTCTGCCGCTATAAAGGTGCTCATTCATTAGAACGTGCGTCCACGATTCTATTAATGAATGAGCACCTTTAATTGGAATCTATAGCGGCAGAAAGTACACAGGCAGTATCTACATCATACTGCGTACAAGTAGCCTCACTTTGTAAGCATACGTGTGAAACTATGAGGTAAGCGAATGATTGTTTTCACACTGTAGTGCACGTGGTCGCCATAGGCCTATCGTCAATATGACCTCGGAGCTACGTGACTGGTTATGCCGATTACATTTAGTTCCGGTGAATATTTAAACACTGATGCACAGCAACGTGTTCGTGGCTTTGCCTACACGCGGTTAGATGGGACAACTATGAAGCCAAGGGGGTAAGGGCCTCGTTACAGCCAGTATGGGGGTAAGTATGAAGCAGCCCTCGCGACTTATGATCGTACATTTGAATGTCATGCATATGCGTACAGTATGGCTAAACGTGTGTATACATGTACTGTACTGCTTTAGATTAGTTGATGTACACGTAGAGCTATGCACAAGTGTGTATGGTTCCTACACATACAAAGAAGCAGCATTACATGTAGCTTAGACCCCCGTGGCAGCCAGCCTAACCTGATCGTACTCCATAGACATTTGTCCGCAACGTCCATCTGCCTCAATGAGCCAGAGACCTGAACGGAATTGATCTGTGTTCTGTATGAATGGTTGGCAAAGCTGTCCTAAATAGAAAGCATTTTCAGGTGTCCCATGTAATGCTGCAGCTACAATTTTGTATGGTACCATACACATTTGTCATACCAAATCTCGACATATTGCAAATGCATGATGGTGTGAGCATGAAGAAGACCATCACTCCACACACTGTACCTTTTTTCTTGTGTCGTGCTTTTCATCCTCGCACAGCAGAAAATGATGTGCTCATTGTGAAAACAAAGATGAGTTATTGTGCTACTCAACCTGAGGGGTCAGCTGCTCAACCAAGGTTGTTTTGTTTGTCCAGGTGCACTTGCATCATCAGGTGGGGGATAGGCATCTGAGAAGCTTGTAGAACATGATGCTTGGTGAGGTGCTGTTGGCACAGTTTGTATTGCGCTGTAATTCCTTCATTCATATTTTACGCAGGCCACATCGCATTCACAAGATGTGCATGCATATGTAGGTGGGTTTATGTGCTGGTTGATGTATCTGAATCATGCCACTTGTGTTGTCTCACACTAACAGCCAAGGTGTTGCAAGCTGCCAATCTGTCGTCAGCTGCTCATCTAGAGCCAGTCTTTATGTATAAGGGCGCGCAGGTAATTTTGTTTTCTTTCGAGCCAAAGGGTACGTACGTGTACGTGAAGGTAAGGCGCATTTTCATGCAGTATTGGGTTAATAACTGCTGGGAGGGGTACAGTTGACATAAACCACCTTCTAATGAGATTCCATCACCACGTGAATCTCATTAGCGGTGGGTCGTAGGGATCGCTAGGAACACAAACACCTAGCCTAACATCACTATGAATGGGGCATATTTTCGCAATGTGGGATATGCAAATTGTCGCAATGTGCGAGCCGCTACTGTACTCGAGGTTGCAATGAATGTTGCGTATTTTCTCCAAGAGCGAGGTGTGAAAAGTCTCCATGTGTGAGTCGGTACTGTACGTGTACCAGAATACTGAAGGCTTTTGTCATACAAGTACCTGCTCTTAATCCTAAGATCTGCCCATGGTCTGTGCTGTGAATATAATAAACTTGAAAGGGGAACCCACAACCTTATCTGATGTTTTAGAGGCCCATGTAGTGCTGCTACCTTGCCTGCCCTAAAGCTAGCTACATGTAGACCTACCTCCTACATGGACCTACATAGGCCTACCCTGCATGAACCCTTCCATAGACCTACCCTACATGAACCCTTACATGGACCTACATAGGCCTACCCTACATGGACCTTAGGCCTACCCTGCAGTTCACCCTACATGTACTTACATAGGCCTACCCTGCATGAACCCTTACATGGACCTACATAGACCTACCCTGCATGAACCCTACATGGCCCTTCATAGATCTATACCCTGCATAAACCCTTACATGGACTTACGTAGACCTACATGTACCTACCTGAGTACTGAAAATTACTTGTCTTTTGTCTACATGTATTCCCTTCAAACTACATGTACATGTACATGTACATGCAACATCTGCCCTTCTGTGCTGTGAATATAATTAAACATGAAAGGAACCCACAACCTTATCTGATGTTAGACATAAAATAAACATACCCTTTACATGTACCTGGACTTATATGTCCCTACCTAAGACTACCATATCTACAAGACCTACATGTAGGTGTGTACATCTATCTAACTACTGGCATGTACTTATGTACATGTAGGACTACCCTGGACCTACATGAATTTGGTTTTGCCAGAGGGCGCATGAAAACTGGGGGGAGGAGGGGATGCAGTCGAAGGGGTACATTTGTACATGCCCTGTTGTGCTCCACAGCTTTGTTGACATTTGTCAGCAAGTATTTGAACTTTTTTGACATATGACACAACATGTAATCTACTCGCGGGTATATGTAATCATCAACGGAAGCGTGTGTGGCTGGGGGGGGGGGCAATTGCTGCCAGAGGGGTGGCATTTCATATGCCATGGGGGAGGGGGGGGGGAAGCTGGGCCCCCCCCCCCCACCCCCACCCCACCCCCAAGGCTATGCTTGATCTGGGGCTGCATGGTATCTACTTAGACTTATCGTGAGTACTGAAGGTTAAGTGTTCATGTGTCTTTCCTCTTCACCTCCGTACCACCTACACTGTACTCCTTTCTAGTAGAAACCGTACAGAGAAGTTACATGTATAAGTCATACAATCCACACACTGTGTGCAGAATGTGTTATTGTGTGTGTGTGTGGGGGGGGAGGGGGTAATGAATGACAGGGGCCTGTTGGGCAAGCACTGGTCCTGATGCCTTGGTTGAGCTTTGCATTCGACCTAATGGGAGGGGATGGAGTGTGCTTTGTGCATGATGCTGAGGGCTTTGGTTTTATGGTAGGGGCATTTGTTCTGATGCATAACCATCACTTTTTTCCTCTAGGTTTCAATATCAGGAGCTGCGAATTTGTTTAAATGTCTGTTTGCAACTGTTTCCACGGAGATGTGCTACCATCAAATATCTATATGATGCTACTTAGGCACTTATCTTTTTTTGTTTTGATTGTTGCTCATAATATGACACTAGACTTGCTTGTAACTGTGATAGCCATCCGATGAGGAAGAAGAGCAGCAGGGTCTTTGTGGTAATTGTCAATCTGTAAACGTAACTCAGTGATGGCAGAGATACTATCTCTGGTGATGGGAAAGGGCAGCATGACCCGTCGACTGATCACTACGGTAAATGTATTAACCTATAAGAAGTTCGATATCATGACATGAAATAAACGTGTAAGTACGGGTTCTAGCTTGCCAATGTGAGTCGATGATTGACTACGGAAGGGGCTAAGAGAAACTATAAATGTAATAGCATATATCATAGGAAGTATCGCTTTTTATTATCTCTGCTTTTACGATATGTTGCCCGCGCGATGATCGCGATCGAGACTTCATGGCAATAATGAATTGCCGCATAGAAAGGTGGCATAAAAAGTGCTGGTGGCGTGACGTGCACAACGGACGCTGCACCAATATTGAAAGAATGGATAAATATGCATGGCGGAGCATATATGATGACATGTTGGGACTCGGTCTCCCGTCGTGAACTACTAGTAATTGCGGACCGGCCACTTTGGACGAAGCCAACATCATCCCTTTCGATCATCTGCGGTGCGTGTTCAATCTGTGTTTACGGGAGCTACAATTACTCGCAATTACTTTAACTTACTTAGTAATACGTCATCGGCTTTGTATGCGTCTCGTGAGCTAGGCCATTAATTAAAAACATTATTGATAAATGACATCATTGTTAATAAATGTTACGTAACATGTCTACGTTTCGAATAAATTAGTGCGGTAGAAATTAATTTTTTGTCTTGATTTTTGTACAAGAATGGCTCATGATATAAATCTATAAATTACAGATTCACAATCAGATCGATTTATCGTACTTAGTACATGTGTTTAAAAATCAATTTGAAAACAAAGTGCTAAATGTCCGCCTATGTATGGGCAATTTCTCCATATGGTATCCAGCAGAGGGAATCGCTATCTCCTAGTCATACAAGACTATTTCACAAAGTGGGCTGAAGCTATACCAATGCCTAATCAGACTGCAGAGTGTATTGCTGGGATACTAATTGACTTGCTTTCACGCTTTGGAATCCCTGAAATATTGCACTCTGACCAAGGTGCAAACTTTGAGAGCACCATGATCCGAAGGGTATGTGCAGCATTTGGAGTCCTCAAGTCCCGAACAACAGCGTACCATCCGCAAGGTGATGGAATGGTAGAACGTTTTAATAGGACCTTGCTGCAACTGCTTCGGTGCTATACAGATCAGAATGACATAGACTGGGAAGGAAATCTACCATTGGTGCTATATGCATACAGAACAGCATCTAATGCATCTACAGGGTTCAGTCCATTTGTCCTTATGATGGGACGAGATCCTGTTCTGCCATCTTTGCCATCTATGACTAACAGTTGTGCAGAGGACCCCACCTCATATGACAGCAACCTTAGGGTTAAAATGGCCGAGTTACGTGACATGGTAGAGAGTCACATTGTACAGGAAGCTAAGCGTCAGAAGGAACATTATGATACACGTACCCAAAGTAGGGAGTTTTATGAAGGTGATGCTGTTTGGCTACAAAACCCAACAGCGGGAAAAATGGATCCAAAGTGGGAAGGTGGATGGGTTGTTAAGAAAGTTCACTCTCCAGTAACTCATGTCAAGAAATTGTGGACATCTATGTATAACTCGGCTTACAATTGTGATTTTAAAAATCTGATTGCACCATTAAACTCACTAGGTACTTTAGAGATTTATCTAGTTATTAAAACAGCTAATTAATTTATTAAAATATATTATTATTATTGTCTTGTAATACGTTAATTGTATGTCTGCATGGCAGGAAAGTTAGGAATAGCAATCGCTGATACATAAAATCCTTCCGAACTAAAGCTATCGTCGATTTTAGTGATCTAAGCATACGCATGCGCAACTTAGTTTTACTCGTGCCCCTGCTACTGGATACATTCTGGAGGTCACGTGATATGTTATTTACTCGTTCCCAACCCTATTTATTGAGAACACCTTCTTTGTCAATAAATAGGGTCTGGGAACAAGACTAGGCATGGCTAGCCTTTTGGCGGAGGGTTGGGTATCAAGCCTATATTTGTACCCGTCTGATTAGTATTGTGGATATAATAGCACTACACTCGATTGCTATCAATATTTCTTGGTATACGCTAGTCTTGCTAGCCAGACGTACATGTACAACATTGAACTTCAATTGGACTGTGAACGAGGGACGCATGTTGGAAGTAAGACTATATTATACATGTAGGCTTGAAACCCCCAAAACGCGAAGGTCGAGCTGATAGAACGGCTGCTGTGGAGTAGCTACCATTCCGTCCCTGCATTTGCATCGCTCTGACGTTTACCACCACGACTGGCTTGTTTTTGATAACATACTAGAAGTTCTCGTGGAGGTGTGTTAATTTAGGACATTGCCTTCCACTAGAATTCACATATGCATCGGCGGCGGATATTCCCAGCTGGACTTTCCACTCTGTCCTGTTATGTATATGTATATCGTTGATTAATGGCTAGCCAAGGTCGCTCGCGCTCACTTCCATAGCAGTCTCGTTTCCAGACCCAATATACGCAGCTGCTCTGCTACGTACACGAGGTGAAGTCTGTCCTGTAGTATTTCTTTCCAACTCCGCCGGAATGTCGGTCAAGGTATACAACAAGGATGAACAGCCGTAAACGTACTCGGAGAGTGGTTACAACTTATAAGTAGATCACATACATGCACCTGTCTGTGTAATTTGCCCCTACAAATACTAAGCAATGGCACAGAAAAGGATGCCATGATGCAGCTCTGATATGTCATCAATGAACAGATTGATGGCATGAAGGCACAGCTAGGTAGAACTACATGTACATGTATGTATGTACTACCATGCATGTGAAACGTTTACACAAATCACCACATGCCACCACCCTAATTAAATAGGTGACCACAAAATGTTGACAGCTACAATGTACTCTGTTAATACCAGCCCTTCTTGAACCTTCCAAGATCCACACACACACATACACAACCAATAGATAACCAAATAAATACACCATAACTGTTACATCAATCACCTACATGTATTACATACATCTGCAGAGCCATGTACATATAGCTAGACCACACAAAGCCTTCCATTTGAGTTGGGTGCTGAAGTGCTTTCACCAAGTGCATGTTGGAAGGGTGGCTGGCACAGTCCATGAGATGCAAAACTTTGAGTCCAGTCCTCCCAGGTCCATACCAGGTGGTCATGTATCTCCTGGCAGACAACTGGTGACTGTCCTGTGTGTACAACCAAACCCTCAGCCTCAAAAGGTAAAGGTGGACAATTGTAGCCACTTTAAATTGGTCCTACATCTACATGCATGTAACACGTATTTCCTTCTAAGTTTTATAGACCCTTTACATCTTAACTTAATTTGATTCATATCCCAGTGGCTGCATCTGGGATGCACTATCAAATTCCTTATCTCTAGGGAGAAGGGCCTGTATTATCTTTCCTTAAAACTGTCCCAACCAAAGATTACTCTTGTTCCACAAGGATATCTCCCATCCATGCACCTTCACAAGGCTCTCTCCTCTACCTCCACAAGGCTATCTCACAAGACTACCTCCCTCCACCCAGAGCATTGTGTGTGTGTGTGTGTGTGTGTGTGTGTGTGTGTGTGTGTGTGTGTGTGTGTGTGTGTGTGTGTGTGTGTGTGTGTGTGTGTGTGTGTGTGTGTGTGTGTGTGTGTGTGTGTGTGTGTGTGTGTGTGTTTATATATGTATCACATGACACCTATATGGAATCACATGTTCATGTGCTTTATGAGGTAGTATAGGGAAATCCACACACCTGGGATATGAGGGCAGTTACAGCCAGTTAGTGGTGGATCACGGAAGACCTTTTAATGAGAAGGTGTTGCCATTGAGAGGTTCCATCTGGAGGGTCGTTGTCAGCTCATACAGGAAACCACTCAGTACGAGAAGATCGCGCGCTGACTACATCCGCCACTGGCCTAAAAAGAATAGTTACGTAGTAAAATCATTGCCTTGCACATGATAATATTATTGGGCACATATCCTTATATGGCTCGTCTTTGTCCCGTATCAGTGTTTCGCTTGTCCGCTTCAAATTCTATATAGAACGATAGCATTTACAAATGTGGATATGCACGCACCCTTTTGAAAAAGTAGCAACAGAAAACGCACGTTTCCCAGCTGTCATACTCATAGCAGGGCCGTAGCATCCAGTCCGGCCGGTCCGGCCATGGCCGGACCGGTTTTAGCCAGAAACATTTCAAATTATTAATGATTGTGATAATTATTGCGTATTGGAAATGATCGGCAACGAATCATTTCCTCTGTGGCCGGACCGGTTCTTTTATCGATGCTACGGCCCTGCATAGAGCCATATCACGTGGTCGAATATAGAAAGTTATAGGGCCTTACTTCGCCATAAGTGTCTGTGATGCCTTGGTTTTCCTGAAATAGACACGTACGGTAGTAACGTTTAATGTCCATCGGATAGACATAGACCACTCCGCGTTTGACAGACCATAATCTTGAAACCAGGCTTGAAACGGCCTAGCTAGGACTTAGAAGCTCTATATTAGTATCCCAAGCCAACGAAAACCCAAACAAAGAACATACCAAATTTGCGCGCAGTGGAGTTTGTTACTTCCAACTGGGCCAGAACTGAACGCCATAGTTTAATTGTCATCCGCGGGCGGTTTTTAATTATTTTACAACCAAACATGTACCCTGATGACCAAAAGTGCCCCAGGAACCCAGGGAAAGAAGCCTATGGGCATATAAACCTGCTAGAAAGTTGCCTGGATCATTTTAGTATCTTCTGAAATCTGTATAACTAACTTTCCTATCTTCAGTTCAGAGCAAAATGAAGAATAGTGATGAAAAATCATTATTAAAATAGCCATTTTCCATACATCTCTATGGGAATGTACTAATTCTTCTGAGGAACCCAGCAGAAGGGGCTAAAAATTACACCAACCCAGAAGAGTGAAAGGTTTTTATGCTATCCATCATTTGAGTCCTGTAAACTTTTACTACCGGCTTTCTCTGATATATGGCATTCAAAAATTAACTTTATCCCATACATTCCTATGGACGCGTGCGCGGGAAATGTGACGGACGTTTGCAAAATTGGCCAGGAATTGCTAATGAGCGTCCGAAATTTCTCGCAATGACCTGAACATCTCAGTTCATTACACAAGACCCATTTAACTATAACAGACCTTCTGAAGAAAAAGGTTTGGTATAGTTGGCAAAACCATATATCTAGTTATAATTCTGTTGGGGAGGAGTGGGTTAGTTGAGCCAAATTTTAGGGTGAGGTTTATTCATTTTGGTTAATAGCCAGATATATAAAAGGGCATCACTTGGCATGTCGTAGGAATGTTAGAGACTGGGGATGGGCATGAGAAAAAGGACATTATAAAAAATCAACTGGTGTAAAAACTAACCCAGCCAAGTGGTTCAGTTGATCTTTGAGCCATATGCTGTCGCTAAAGTTATGTGCATATGCTAGCATGAGTAGGCCAAGGCTTTCTTGTCACTTGTCCAATGTCCAAGCATTGTGAAATAATTGATCAAAGTAAATTCATACACTAATGCATGACACTTTACCAATGAGAGCCCATAAAATTGATTTGCAAGTGTTTTAACTTGATTCACAATGTCATTCTCCATTTTACAAATATAAACAGAATGCCTCTGAGATTGTTTCATAGCCAAACAAGCCTAGCTCACTATTTCTGTTACATGAACCAATAGTGCCATAGGATCGCAGTTAAAGTGTATGGCTCAACTAACCCCTTTGCAAATGGCTCTTAACCCCACTACTAACTTTTCAAGTAAAGAGGAAAGTTGCATAAAATGGAAGCAAAGTATATAGTTTATTTTAAAGCTGCATACTTGTACTTTCTAACACCCTAGACTGAAACAGAACAATCAATGATGAGTGCACAAACTGTGAAAAAAAAATAGAATTTCATTAAGATCATCAAATTTCTTATTTTTGAATGTTACATTGTAATGAATACAAAAGCAAAATTCATATTAGGACAAAAAGATAGTCATTACACTTAATGTCAATATATGTTAGCATAATTCAAGTATGTAGCTAAAAAAAGGGGGTGGCTCAACTAACCTACTCCTCCCCTACTTATAATAATTCTCAAAAGCATTAGGCAAGTCAAGTATATCGTTAATAACTCAAAAGTGAAATCTTCTTGTTTAATAATTTCCATTTTCTAGTAGTCCACCAAGAACACTGATTTCTATGCTTACAAATAACAACAATATATAAGAGCGTACAATAGTTAACATGTACATTTAGATGCAGATGCATTAAAATTTGGATCTAAAAAACACCACCTTGGGAGTGTAGAAATATCATGATAAGATCTCATAATTGCTGGTAGACAATGCATTTATAATGCACCTTGGGCCTAGTACATGTATAGTTCTCCAGAAGTTGCATACAATGTTGACAAAACCTGATGTGTGGGGTATGGTGAAATGAAATTATATAGTGAATAGTAGAAATATCCTAAATTGAATATTTTAGCCATGGAATATACTGTATTCTGTACATACCTGATCCAGTACTTCAATTTAACATACCATTTTAATAATACTTAACGAGGCTCATACTTATATTTGTGGCCACCAATCCCCCAAGATACCTGTGTACTACATAATACATTATTATGTGCCAATGACTATTCAATGGAGTTTTTAAACATTTACAATTGATCTACAAACTTGGGAGGAACAAAAGGGAACTCCTTTGCTCTGATGCAATGTTACCAGCAAGCATTACCCAGACCGTTGTTAACAATGATTACTCTATACAGAGGATGGCATTAACCAATAAGGATTATTTCAAAATGGTTTGGTGGATTTGGCAGTCCAGTTTTACTCCCAGAAAAATAGAAAAGGCCATCTACTAATGCTGTTTTCTGCAGTGTTTTCTGACCTTCTAGTAAAACACAGTAATCCTTCATATTAGCATATAGATACCTACCACAGTGTACACCAGGACATTAGACAATAAGTTGATACTCACATTGCATGTCTAAATGCAGTTTGTGATAAACCCTCAAATATCTACACCCACACTTAAAACACACTTACCTAAAACCACACTACACTACGGCACTTACTTGTGCCCCCACTGCACACATGTACACATACACTATGTGCACATACATATACTGCACTAAACATACCTACATTCCTACACCCACATATATATCTACACACACATACTAACATCTACACAAGTGTGGTGTGCATGAGTTAGGTGTGTTGTGTGTGTAGGTAGTGTGGGTGTTGGTGCATTGAATTTTCATGCAGTTCAATCTAATTAATGTAAGTAAATAAGGAGGATTCAATACATCTAGAAGTACATGCGTACATAAATTGATCAAGGTACACTATATGTGTAGAGAAGTGTGAATGTAGTGCAGTATAGTATATGTATTGTAGTGTGGGCGTAGGTATGTGTAGTGTAGAGTGGGTGTAGGTATGTGTAGTGTAGAGTGGGTGTAGGCATGTGTAGTGTAGAGTGGGTGTAAGCATGTGTAGTGTAGAGTGGGTGTAGGTATGTGTAGTGTAGAGTGGGTGTAGGTATGTGTAGTGTAGAGTGGATGTAGGTATGTGTAGTGTACGTAGTTTAGGTGTAGGTATGTGTATTGTAGAGTGGGTGTAGGTATGTGTAGTGTAGAGTGGGTGTAGGTATGTGTAGTGTGGTGTGGTGTGGGTGTAGTATGTGTAGTGTAGTGTGGGTGTAGATATGTGTAGTGTGGGTGTATGTATGTGTAGTGCAGTGTGGGTTTAGGTATGTGTACCATATTAATCACTAAGTACATTTACATCCAGCCATTTACCGGTACACACTTCCCTACCAAATACATTTCTCATGCATGTGCACCAACTAAATTCTATGCCTTTTAGTTGGGACTTATTGTCTAATGTCCTGTTTATTTTACTGCAACACCAGAAAACACTGCAGAAAAATAGCATTTATTTTATACATGACCTATTCTAGTTTACTGTGTGTAGTACCATTTTTGTAGTAAACCTGTGTTGGATGTTGATGTGAGCTGCATGTTTATGGTCAGTGCTAAACGTACATTTGACTCGTTGAAACTCATGCAAGATACAGACTATCTTTATTCCTCACCATGATTTTCGGCTACACATTGTTACTTGTCCAGTTGTACCTATTAGGAATACCTTGCATGAGCATGTCACATGTGCCAACAATATTGTCACGTGCAAGTCTCATCTGAAAGATGTTGATCTATCCCCTTATGTAAACTGTATATTCCTTTAAATAGGTTGCAGTATATTTGATTATACTTGTCCCTTCAGTCCTAATCCATATAGGGGTAATCGTTGTAAACTACAGTCTGGGTAGGCTTGCTGCTATGATTGCATCAGTGCAAAAGCAGTTTGCTTTTGTCCCTTCCAAACATTTGTTTTCGTATTGATTATTATTTTTCCAACTGCATGCAGCCCACAGTGTGTACCTGTCTGGTTAAAGGTGAAAGGATGTTAATGGACATTGATTTGTACAGCAATTGTAAAATCAGGCAAATGAATTCTTTTAAAAAGTCAGTGACACATAATAATTCATGCATGTACTATGCGATACATAAGTATTTTAGGGGATTGGTGGCCACAAATATAATTATGAGCTTCATTAAATATTATTGTAGAGGCATATTAAAGGATAACACCAAATTGAAAAGTATTGGTATGCACAGAATACAGTATATTCCATGGCTGAAATATTCAATTTAGGATATTCCTACCATTAAGCACTTAACTCGCCTAACCATTAGGTTTCATACAACTTCTGGTTAACTATACTAGACCCAAGGTGCATTATAAATGCAATATGAACAATGTCATCTTTCATTGCAGATAATCTACCATCAATTATCTTGATATTTCTACACTCCCAAGGTGGTGTTTTTTAGATCCAAATTTTAATGCATCTGCATCTAAATGTACATGTTAACTATTGAAAGCTCTTATATTGAACTTTTATCTTGTTGTTATATGTAAGCATAGAAATCAGTATTCTTGGTGGACTACTAGAAAATCGAAATTAGTAAACAAGGCGATTTCACTTTTGAGTTATTAACTATACACCTGACTCGCTTAACCCTTTTGATAATTATTATAAGTAGGGGAGGAGTGGGCTAGTTGAGCCACTAGGTTAGTTGAGCCACCACCCCCCCCCCCCCCCCCTTTTTATTTTTAGCTTTACCAAGAAACATACTTGAATTATGCTAACATACATTAAGTGCAAAGACTAGCTTTTTGTCCTACAGAAGGATTTTGTTTTTGTATTCATTACACCCATGAAAGACAATCTAAATATCACTAGTGAGGAAACTGAGGTCTTCCCTTGTGATGAGATCTAAGATGTATATACATGTATTGGATACAGAGACATTAATGTTCACATAAACACACTTTAAAGTACTAATTTGTCTTTGGTGGGATGGCCCTGGCAATGGCTTGGACGAGGGTTAAGTTTAGCCTGCCATATATTTCAGCCAAGACCCGACTCTTGTGGCAGGAAGAAGTGGTGGCAATGTAGGATGCGAGGCAGGAGAAGGTGGTGTGAGCTTCTTTGCCCCAGTTACAATATGTCTCCACAGCGAATGGGACACAAACCCACCCACAATGTAATATTCAAAAATAAGAAATTTGTTGATCTTAATTCTATTTTCTTACAGTCTGTGCTCTCATCAATGATACTTCCGCTTCAGTCTAGGGTGTTAGAAAGTACAAGTATGCAGCTATATTAAAATAAACTATTATATACCTTGCTTCCATTTTATGCAACTTTCCTCTTTACTTGAAAAGTTAGTAGTGGGGTTAAGAGCAGGGGTTAGTTGAGCCGTACACTTTAACTGCGATCATATGGCATTATTGGTTCATGTAACAGAAATAGTGAGCTAGGCTTGTTTGGCTATGAAACAATCTCAGAGGCATTCTGTTTATATTTGTAAAATGGAGAATAATGTTGTGAATCACGTTTTAAAAAAAAACACTTGCAAATCAATTTTATGGGCTCTCATTGGCAATAAAGTGTCATGCATGTATGAATTTACTTTGATCAATTATTTCACAATGCTTGGTTATTGGACAAGAGACAAGAAAGCCTTGGCCTATTCATGCTAGCTTAAGACAGCATAAGGCTCAAGGCTCAACTGACCCACTTGGCTGAGTTAGTTGTGCCACTTAACACCAGTTGATTTTTTATAATGTCCTTTTTCTGATGCCCATCCCCAGTCTCTAACATTTCTACGACATGCCAAGTGATGCCCCTTTATATATCTGCATGCTGGCTATTAACCAAAACCCAAAGGCACTATAAACCTAACCCTAAAATTCAACTACTCCTCCCCTACAGGATTATAATTAGATATCTGGTTTTGCCAACTATACCAAACCTTTTTCTTCAGAAGGACTGCTATAGTTAAATGGGTCTTGTGAGATGAACTGAGATGTTCAGGTGGATTCAAAAGTATGCGGAAAACCTGATATTAAAATAAATCATGCCAGTTATAATTTCCAGTGGTGGTGAACGTGTAAGCGTTTTAAAATTTGATTTATAGGTGCAATGCCACACTGAAGAGCTGAGAAAGGAACAAAAGGGAAATCCAGTACCAAGAAAAGAAAAAAGAGCAAACTTTAGAAATATAATTTATATAAGCAGAACGTTCAGCAGTTAAGCAATGCGAATGTACATGTAAGGTATTGTGTACAATCAGAGTAACGTACATTGTGTAGGTTGTACTATCACGCAACCACGGAAATGATAAGAGCTGTGTATTCGTTAAGGAATTTTAATACTAAAATTCCAAATGTTCGTGTATGTGTACATGTGCATGTCAGTATTGGTTTCAATGAGCAATTTAAGTGGCGGAACGACCAGTAACGACATGCAGCTTTGACAACGGATATAGGAGCTAGTGAGTAAAGGTGTCAACGCGATCCCGTGCGCGCGATACGGTATACGTATTTGAAAATACCACCCTTTTGTACACTGCATGCGAGTCCATATTAGGATTGCATGAAATGTTTCCCAGCGTACGTTGCCATAGATGTTATGCGGGGGGACATATTACCCTGGAGGGGGACAGTTTGCCCTAGTGTAGATTGTCCGGGAGGACATTGTACACAAGTGCAGAATGTCCGGAGGGACATTGTACGCTAGTGCAAAACGTCCGGGGGGACAAATTTTAGGGGGGACATTGTACACTACGACAACGGCACCCCAGCCGCACTGTATACTCACAACAAGACCAACCATGGTTCATGACAAATGAACCGTATGGTGAGATGCATGCTTTGTATGTAGTTTAAGGTCACCTCTGCATACATCTGTGTCGTTAAGGAGTTACCTCGGTACACGTAATGTAAGGGGTCACCTGTGCACCATGCATCTGTGTTATAAGGGGTTACCTCTGTACACCGTACATCTGTGTCGTTAAGGGGTTACCTGTACACCGTACATCTGTGTCGTTAGGGGGTACCTGTACACCGTACATCTGTGTCATTAAGGGGTTACCTCTGTATGTAATACGATTCTATGCAACTGACAATCTCTTTAATTCCACTCTAAATACATACCTACATATAGGAATACACACTAGCTTTAAATAGTGTTTCTTAAACATCCCTTGACCCCATATCCCACGGGTGCTGTACTATGACAGGAAGTTCAGTTAAGGAATTAGTATTCACCCTCTTCAAAGGGTTTGAGGGTCTATTGCATTGCGAGAAATTTCGGACGCTCATTAGCAATTCCTGGCCAATTTTGCAAACGTCCGTCACATTTCCCGCGCACGCGTCCATAGAAATGTATGGGATAAGGTTTATTTTTGTATGCCATATATCAGAGAAAGCCGCTAGTAAAGTTATAATGGATTGAAATGATAGATAGCATAAACACCTATCACTCTACATGATTGGTGTAATTTTTAGCCCCTTCCACTGGGTTCCTCATAAGAATTAGTACATTCCCATAGAGATGTATGGGAAATTGCTTTTTTTATAATGATTTTTCATCACTATTCTTCTTTTTGCTCTGAACTGAAGATAGGAAGTTAGTTATAACTATTTCAGAAGATACTAAAATGATCAAGGCAACTTTCTATTAAGCTTATATGCCCATAGGCATCTTTCCCTGGGTTCCTGGGGCACTTTTGGTCATCAGGGTACAAGTATCTAGTTTGGTTGTAAAATAATTAAAAACCGCCCGAATGACAATCAGTAAAACTATGGCGTTCAGTTCTGGCCCAGTTGGAAGTAACAAACTCCACTGCGCGCAAATGCGGTATGTTCTTTGTTTGGGTTTTCGTTGGCGTGGGATACTATAGAGCTTCTAAGTCCTAGCTAGGCCGTTTCAAGACTATGGTCTGTCAAACGCGGAGTGGTCTATGTCTACCCGATGGACATTAAACGTTACTACGTGTGTATTTCAGGAAAACTAAGGCATCACAGAGACTTATGGCTAAGTAAGGCCCTATAACTTTCTATATTCGACCACGTGATATGGCGCTATGAGTATGACAGCTGGGAAACGTGCATTTTCTGTTGCTACGTTTTCAAAAGGGTGCGTGCATATCCACATTTGTAAATGCTATCGTTCTATATAGAATTTGAAGCGGACAAGCGAAACAGTGATACGGGACAAAGACAAGCCGTATAAGGATATGTGCCCAATAATATCATTGTGCGAGGCAATGATGTTACTACGTAACTATTCTTTTTAGCTCCGGTCCCTCGCCCAGTGGCGGATGTAGTCAGCGCGCGATCTTTTCGTCCGGATTACTGAGTGGTTTCATGTATGAGCTGACAACGACCCTCCAGATGGAACCACTCTATGGCAACACCTCATTAAAAGGTCTTCCGTGATCCACCACTAACTGGCTGTAACTGCCCTCATATCCCAGGTATGTGGATTTCCCTATAGTACCTCATAAAGCACATGAACATGTGATTCCATATAGGTGTAAACACACACACACACACACACACACACACACACACACACACACACACACACACACACACACACATACACACACACATACACACACATGCACACACACACACATACACACACACACACACACACACACACACACACACTGAGCATGTTATCTCATTGCAGTACAGTCTGCTGCTATGCAATGCTCTGGGTGGAGGGAGGTAGCCTTGTGAGATAGCCTTGTGGAGGTACAGGAGAGAGCCTTGTGAAGGTGCATGGATGGGAGGTATCCTTGTGGAACAAGAGTAAGCTTAGGTTGGGACAATTTTAAGGGAAAGATCCCTTCTCCCCTAGAGATGAGGAATTTGATAGCGCATCCCAGATGCAGCCACTGGGATATGAATCAAATTAAGTTAAGATGTAAAGGTCTATAGATGTAAAACTGAGAAGGAAATACGTGTTACATGCATGTAGATGTAGGACCAATTTAAAGTGACTACAATTGTCCACCTTTACCTTCTGAGGCTGAGGGTTTGGTTGTACACACAGGACAGTCACCAGTTGTCTGCCAGGAGAGGAGGCTTACCTACATTACCACCTGGTATGGACCAGGGAGGACTGGACTCAAAGTTTTGCATCTCATGGACTGTGCCAGCCACCCTTCCAACATGCACCTGGTGAAAGCACTTCAGCAACAACTCAAATGGAAGGCTTTGTGTGGTCTAGCTATATGTACATGGCTCTGCAAATGTAGGTGATTGATGTAACAGTTATGGTGTGGCATTTATATTTATTTGGTTATGTGTGATAATTGTGGAAGGTTCAAGAAGGGCTGGTATTAACAGAATGTACATTGTAGCTGACTCAATGTCTTTGTGGTCACCTGTATTTAATTAGGGTGGTGGCATGTGGTGATTTGTGTAAACGTTTCGCATGCATGGTAGTACATACATGTAGCTGTACCTTCATGCCATTGATCTGTTCATTAATGACATATCAGAGCTGCATCATGGCATCCTTTTCTGTGCCATTGCTTAGTATTTGTAGGGGCAAATTACACAGACAGGTGCATGTATGTGATCTACTTATAAGTTATAACCACTCTCCGAGTACGTTTACGGCTGTTCATCCTTGTTGTATACCTTCCGGCGGAGTTGGATAGGACAGCGTATACGTAGCAGAGCAGCTGCGTATATTGGGTCTGGGAACGAGACTGCTATGGAAGTGACCTTGGCTAACCATTGATGATCGACGATTAGGATATACATATACATAACAGGACACAGTGGAAGGTCCAGTTGGGAGTATCCGCCGCCCATGCATATGTGAATCCTTTAGCTAGTGGAAGGCAATGTCCTTAATTAACACACCTCCACGAGAACTTCTAGTATGGTATCAAAAACATGCCAGTCGTGCTGGTAAACGTCAGAGCGATGCAAATGCAGATATATATATAGGGACGGAATCGCCCGTGCATCTTAACCGCTAAACGAGCTGGGTACTCTCGTAGTGACACCCATATTATACGGGCTATATATCATTATGTGGTAGCTACTCCACAGCAGCCGCTCTATCAGCTCGACCTTCGCGTTTTGGGGGTTTCAAGCCTACATGTATATAGTAATACTAGATTACTTCCAACATGCGTCCCTCGTTCACAGTCCAATCGAAGTTCGATGGCTAGCAAGACTAGCGTATAGCAAGAATTATTGATAACGATCGAGTCTAGAGCTATTATATCCACAATACTAATCAGACGGGTACAAATATAGGCTTGATACCCAACCCTCCGTCAAAAGGCTAGCCATGCCTAGTCTCGTTCCCAGACCATATTTATTGAGAAACAAGGTAAATGTTTACCTTGTTTCTCAATAAATAGGGTCCGGGAACGAGACTAAGCTATGCACAAATGGATCAAAATGGTTAAATAACATATCACGTGACCTCCAGACTGTATTCAGTGGCAGGGGCACGAGGACAACTAAGTTGCGCATGCGTATGCTTAGATCACTAAAATCGACGATAGCTTTAGTTCGGAAGGATTTCATGTAGCAGCGATGGCTATTCCTAACTTTCCTGCCATGCAGACATACAATTAACGTATTACAAGACAATAATAATAATATATTTTAATAAATTAATTAGCTGTTTTAATAACGTGATAAATCTCTAAAGTACCTAGTGAGTTTAATGGTGCAATCAGATTTTTAAAATCACAATTGTAAGCCGAGTTATGCATTGATGTCCACAATTTCTTGACATGTGGATTCAGAAGTATGAGAACCTGATATTAAAATAAATCATGCCAGTTATAATTCTTAGTGCTGGTGGTGAACGTGTAAGCCTTTTAAAACATGACTTAGGTGCAATGTCACACTGACGAGCTGAGAAAGGAACAAAGGGAAATTCAGTACCAAGTGAAGAACAAAGAGCACACTGTAAAGGAAATATAATTTATACAAGCAGAACGTTCAGCAGTTAAGCAATGCGCATGTACATAAAAAGCGTCGAATCAAGTTTTGATTTAATAAAGGTTTTAAATCGCTGTGACGTCTGAGTGTGATTGAACATTTAAATTGATTTGTGTGTGATTTTAATGTTCAATCACATAATGACTCCAAAATGCGGTAAGATCCGGTTTTCTATCACCGCTCAGAAAGCAACGTGCATACACCGTTCTGATTGGGTAAAGCATATGCAGATGAAAGCAGTGGCGTAGGAAAAGGGGGGCCACTTTTACACCAGCGATACTACAGTGTATCTATGCACACTATTTTATTTTTATTAAAAACTAAGCGAAACCTACCTTTTGCTGAGAATGGGGAAGCTTACAGCACTTCCATAGCTGGCTGGGCGGGACCACCGGGATGGGTACCCCTCTCCCGCACCCTCTCCCCATGATGACCGTCAAAGTTTGCCCCCCATTTAAAAACTCCTTCCTACGCCACTGGAAGGGAGGGCTTTGGTCAGGAAAGCAACATATATATAATCGGAGATATCGCGGCTACCGCTAATAATACATGCTGTTGCGTATATCACTATGGAGAGGAACATAACTAAACTAAAGAGCTAGTACGCGCCCGCTTACGATCCAAACAAGCTACAACGAAGAGGTGTTCAATGGGTAAAAACAAGCTGCGTCTGTTTAGAACACACAGCAACAAATGTAACAACCTCGCATCGAACTAAACAACGTGCACTGTTTATTGAGAAAACACGGCACTTAGCGTCAAGGCAGTGTTTCTATTTATCGGATAGTGTTTCAAAATTACTATGCATACAATAAAAAATAAAAATAAATACAAAAATAAAATAAAATATTGAAACGCTCTGAATTTTGAGGGCAAATATGGAATATGGAACGCCGTTGCCCTCAAAATTCAGAGCGTTTCTATATTTTATTTTATTTTTGTTTTTATTTTTATTTTTTATTTTATCCATAGTAATTTTGAAATACTATCCGATAAATAGAAACACTGTCGATCGCTACTTGAAGTTGACGTGTTTTCTCATGTTGTTTAGTTTGCTGCGACTGCGAGGTTGTTACATTTGTTGCTGTGTGTTGTTTAGTTCGCAGCGAGGTTGTTAAATTTGTTGCTGTGTGTACTTAACAGACGCAGCTTGTTTTTACCCATTGAACACCTCTAAGCGGGCGTGTGCTAGCTCTTTAGTTCCTCTCCATACTGTTACGAATGTATTGTTAGCTTTATTAACGGTAGCCGCGATATCCCCGATCATGTTGCTTTCCTGTATACTTTCCAAAGCCTTCCTTTGTCTGCATATGCTTTACCCAATCACAACGGTGTATGCACGTTGCATTCTGAGCGGTGATAGAAAACCGGACCATATTGTAGGCCTATAATAGATCAGCACGTATGTTACTCTGATTGTACACAATACGAACGAAGGCTTACATGTACATTCGCATTGCTTAACCTTTAAAGTGTGCTCTTTTTTCTTTTCTTGGTACTTGATTTCCCTTTTGTTCCTTTCTCAGATCTTCAGTGTGGCATTGCACCTAAATCGTATTTTAAAACGCTTATACGTTCGCCAGCACTGAAAATTATAACTGGCATGATTTATTTTAATATCAGGTTCTCCGCATACTTTTGAATCCACCTGAACATCTCAGTTCATCACACAAGACCCATTTAACTATAACAGTCCTTCTGAAGAAAAAGGTTTGGTATAGTTGACAAAACCAGATATCTAGTTATAATCCGGTCCTGTAGGGGAGGAGTGGGTTAGTTGAGCCAAATTTTAGGGTTAGGTTTATACTGCCTCTGGGTTTTGGTTAATAGTCAGATATATATAGGGGCATCACTTGGCATGTCGTAGAAATGTTAGAGACTGGGGATGGGCATGAGAAAAAGGACATTATAAAAAATCAACTGCATGGTGTTAAATGATACAACTAACCCAGCCAAGTGGGTCAGTTGAGCCTTGAGCCATATGCTGTCTTAAGCTAAAGTTATGTGCATATGCTAGCATGTGTAGGCCAAGGCTTTCTTGTCTCTTGTCCAATGTCCAAGCATTGTGAAATAATTGATCAAAGTAAATTCATACACTAATGCATGATACTTTGCCAATGAGAGCCCATAAAATTGATTTGCAAGTGTTTTAACGTGATTCACAATGTCATTCTCCATTTTACAGATATAAACAGAATGCCTCTGAGATTGTTTCATAGCCAAACAAGCCTAGCTCACTATTTCTATTACATGAACCAATAATGCAATATGATCGCAGTTAAAGCGTATGGCTCAACTAACCCCTTTGCAAATGGCTCTTAATCCCACTACTAACTTTTCAAGTAAAGAGGAAAGTTGCATAAAATGGAAGCAAGGTATATAATAGTATATTTTAAACATTAATATATCTGCATACTTGCACTTTCTAACACCATAGACTGAAACGGAAATATCATTGATGAGAGCACAGACTGTAAGAAAATAGAATTTCACTCTGATCAACAAATTTCTTATTTTTGACTATTACATTGTGTGGGTTTGTGTCCCATTCGCTGTGGACACATATTGTAACTGGGGCAAAGAAGCTCACACCACCTTCTCCCGCCTCGCATCCTACATTGCCACCACCTCTTCCTGCCACAAGAGTCAAGTCTTGGCTGAAATATATGGCAGGCTAAACTTCACCCTCATCCAAGCCATTGCCAGGGCCATTCTGGATAGATGTTTACCCACCAAAGACAAATTAGTATTTTAAAGTGTGTTTATGTGAACATTAATGTCTCTGTATCCAATACATGTATATACATCTTAGATCTCATCACAAGGGAAGACCTCAGTTTCCTCAATAGTGATATTTAAATTGTCTCTCATGGTTGTAATGAATACAAAAACAAAATCCTTATATAGGACAAAAAGCTAGTCATTGCACTTAATATATGTTAGCATAATTCAAGTATGGTTTTTTGTAGAGTTAAAAAAGGGGGTGGCTCAACTAACCCACTTCTCCCCTACTTATAAAAATTCTCAAAAGGGTTAGCCAAGTCAGGTGGATAGTTAATAATTCAAAAGTGAAATCCCCTTGTTTAATAATTTCAATTTTCTAGTAGTCCACCAAGAATACTGATTTATATGCTTACATATAAAAACAAGATAAAAGTTCAATATAAGAGCTTTCAATAGTTAACATGTACATTTAGATGCGGATGCATTAAAATTCAGATCTAAAAAACACATACCACCTTGGGAGTGTAGAAATATCAAGATAATTGCTGGTGGACAAGACTATCAGCAATGAAAGATGACACTGTTCATATTGCATTTATAATGCACCTTAGGTCTAGTATAGGTAACCAGAAGTTGTGTAAATTTAGATGAAACCTAATGGTTAGGCAAGTCAAGTGCTTGGTGGAATTGAATAGTAGGAATATCCTAAATTCAATATTTCAGCCATGGAATATACTGTATTCTGTGCATACCAGTACTTTTCAATTTATCCTTTAATATACCACTACTTAATGAAGCTCATAATTATACTTGTGGCCACCAATCCCCTAAAATACTTGTGTACCGCATAGTACATGCATGAATTATAATGTGCCACTGACTTTTTAAAAGAATTCGTTTGCCTGATTTTACAATTGCTGTACAAATCAACGTCATTAATGTCCTTTCACCTTTAACCAAACAAGTATACACTGTGGGCTGCATGCAGTTAAAAAATTAATAATCAATACGAAACCAAAGGAGGGACAAATGCAAACTGCTTTTGCACTGATGCAATCATATCAGCAAGCCTACCCAGACTGTAGTTTACAATGATTACCCCTATACGGAGTAGGACTGAAGGGACACGTATAATCAAATATACTGCAGCCTATTTAAAGGGATATTACAGTTTACAAAAGGAGATAGATCAATATCTTTCAGATGAGACTTGCACGTGACAATACACTGCTAAAAACAAAGAGTGGATTTAATCTATTGAAGATTAAACCACAATCGTAAATTGATTAGATTAAATCGTTTTTGACTGTGGTTTAATCTTCAATAGATTAAATCTCACTCTTTGTTTTTTGCAGTGTATTGTTGGCACATATGACATGTTCATGCAAGGTATTCCTAATAGTTACAACTGGACAAGTAAAAATGTGTAGCTGAAAATCATGGTGAGGAATAAAGATAGTCTAGTTCTGTATCTTGCATGAGTTTCGAGTCAAATGTATGTTTAGCACTGACCATGAACAGCTGCATCAACATCCAACAGCTTTCACACAATTTCATATCACATTACAAGGTTTTGTATTGCTCTACACATTATAACATAGGATTACTACAAAAATGGTAGTACACAGAGTAAACTAGAATAGGTCATGTATAAAATAAATGCTATTTTTCTGCAGTGTTTTCTGGTGTTGCAGTAAAACAACCAGGACATTAGACAATAAGTCACAACTTAAAGGCATAGAAATTAGTTGGTGCACATGCATGAAAAATGTATTTGGTAGGGAAGTGTGTACCGGTACATGGCTGGATGTAAATGCACTTAGTAATTAATATGGTACACATATCTACACCCACATTACACTACACATACATACACTACACATACCTACACCCACACTATACTACACATACATACACTACACATACCTACACCCTCATTTGATGATCAGAGTGATTTTTTAAAATAGTTTCTGCTCTCATCATTGATATTTCTGTTTCAGTCTTGGGTGTTTGAAAGTAGAAGTATGCAGCTATATTAATGTTTAAAATCAACTATATGGGACAGTGCCCAGCAAAATCGGGCTTGTGAGGTTATAATTTTATCACTATAAAAATTGCATGTTACACTAAACAACACATCTTTGCAACGGTACAACCTTTTCCTATAAAAGTTTGTACACTTGTTCTCACATCATCTCTCTATGTGAAAATCGATTTTGGTGCTCTAATTATTTTCCATGCCGCGAGTACAAAGATCGCTAACCCAACGGGTTAGAATTCAACATTTCTACATGTACGAGTGTGGAAAACGCATCAAATTTGGGTTGTACATAGAGGAGTCCTGTAGCTATTGATTTGTTCTGTTCGTTAATTTCTGTATCATCCGTTACGGAGATACAGTTCAACAAACTACGTGCATGTTTTCCCGCTTGATTCGCGCCAATGGTTTTGGCAAATCGCGTCCCGCTCAATGTATGGGGGGGAGGCGGAGACGAAATCTTTGGCGCGAATCAAGCGGGAAAACATGCATGTAGTTTGCTCAACTGTATCTCTGTAACGGATGATACAAGAAGTAACGAACAGGACAAATCAATAGCTACAGGACTCCTCTATGCACACTCCAAATTTGACGCGTTTTCAACATTCGTACATGGCGATATGTTAAATTCTAACCTGTTGGATTAGCGATCTTTGCACTGACGGCATAGAAAATAATTAGAGCTCCAAAATGGAAACGATGTGGGAACATGTGTACGAAATATGAAAAGAAAAGGTTGTACCGTTGCGAAGATGTGTGGGTTAGTGTAATGTGCATTTTTTATCAGTAGTGACAAAATTATAATCCCACAAGCCCGATTTTGCTGGACACTGTCCCATATACTTTGCTTCCGTTTTATGCAACTTTCCTCTTTACTTGAAGTTAGTAGTGGGATTAAGAGCCATTTGCAAAGGGTTGAGCCATACACTTTAACTGCGATTGTATGGCATTATTGGTTCATGTAACAGAAACAGTGAGCTAGGCTTGTTTGGCTATGAAACAGTCTCAGAGGCATTCTGTTTATATCTGTAAAATGGAGACACATTAAAACACTTGCAAATCAATTTTACGGGCTCTCGTTGGTAAAGTGTCATGCATTAGTGTATGAATTTACTTTGATCAATTATTTCACAATGCTAGGACATTGGATAAGAGACAAGAAAGCCTTGGCCTACTCATGCTAGCATGTGCACATAAGACAGCATATGGCTCAAAGATCAACTGACCCACTTGGCTGGGTTAGTTTTTACACCAGTTCATTTTTTATGATGTCCTTTTTCTCATGCCCATCCCCAGTCTCTAACATTCCTACAACATGCCAAGTGATGCCCTTTTATATATCTGGCAAAACCCAAAGGCAGTATAAACCTAACCCTAAAATTTGGCTCAACTAACCCACTCCTCCCCTACAGGATTATAACTAGATATCTGGTTTTGCCAACTATACCAAACCTTTTCTTCAGAAGGACTGTTATAGTTAAATGGATCTTGTGTGATGAACTGAGATGTGGATTCAGAAGTATGAGAATCTGATATTAAAATAAATCATGCCAGTTATAATTTTCAGTGCTGGTGGTAAACGTGTAAGCGTTTTAAAACATGACTAAGGTGCAATGTCACAAGAGCTGAGAAATGAACAAAGGGAAATCCAGTACCAAGAGAAGAAAAAAGAGCACACTGTAAAGGAAATATAAATTATACAAGCAGCTAGAACGTTCAAGTTAAGCAATGCGCATGTAC
Organism: Spongilla lacustris; assembly: GCA_949361645.1. Taxonomy (NCBI): domain Eukaryota; kingdom Metazoa; phylum Porifera; class Demospongiae; order Spongillida; family Spongillidae; genus Spongilla; species Spongilla lacustris. The sequence goes on along the minus strand of OX442417.1, from coordinate 3,138,128 downwards.
ATGTAAGCCTTCGTTCGTATTGTGTACAATCAGAGTAACATATGTGTTGATCTCATATAGGCCTACATGCAAGGGGAAAAAAAGCGTCGAATCAAGTTTTGATTTAATAAAGGTTTTTTAAAAAATCCTATGTAAAATCGCTGTGTGATTGAACATTTAAATTGATTTTAATGTTAATGATTCCAAAATGATTTTACGCCTGTGAGCTACAATATAAGGTCCGGTTTTCTATCACCGCTCAGAATGCAACGTGCATGCACCGTTCTGATTGGGTAAAGCATATGCAGACGAAAGCAGTGGCGTCTGAAAAGGGGGGGGGGGGAGGGGGGGGGGGGCAGAGAGGGCAACTGTCCCCCCACTTTTACACCAGCGATACTACAGTGTATCTATGCATACTATTTTATTTTTATTAAAAACCAAGCGAAACCTACCTTTTCCTCAGAATGGGGAAGCTTACAGCACTCCCCTAGCTGGCTGGGCGGGACCGCCGCGACGGGTACCCCTCTCCCGCACCCTCCCCATGATGACCATCATAGTTTGCCCCCCACTTTTAAACTCCTTCCTACGCCGCTGGAAGGGAGGGCTTTGGTCAGGAAAGCAACATAATCGGGGACATCGCGGCTACCGCTAACAATACATGCGTATGAAGAGGAACTAAAGAGCTACACTTTACGATCCAAACAAGCTACAACGAAGAGGTGTTCAATGGGTAAACACAAGCTGCGTCTGTTTAGAACACACAGCAACAAATGTAACAATCTCGCAGCTGTGTTTCAGGGGCGGATCCAGGATTTTAGAAAAGGGGGGGTTGTTCATGAATAATAAAGAGGGGGAGGTGCAGGATGGGGACTCCTCCCTCCCAGCTAGGGGGTCTGGGGGAGCGCTGTAAGCTCCCCCAGCGGGGTCTGGGGCGGAGCCCCAACCGCCAACGCTTTTTTTATTATATCATGCTCAAATGACTACATAAAACTGCATGCAAAAATGGAAATTGTATATATTTTTCATGAATCAAATAATTCAGCAATTTTAGTAGAATTGCTGGATCTATGTACGTACTACAATCGGATGCTTGAAACAGTTTTCTGCACGGGGTGTGCTCGCAGATTTCATCCACAGGTACTCTTTCTTTATAGTGCACGCTTGCATGGAAATCAAAGCCAAAAGATGTTGCATAATCTTTGATCCTTCTAACTGATTAACTATCTACTTCGCAAGCGCTCTCCATAACCATTTACATGTATCGATCTCTCATACATGTTGGTCATGTTTTAAAATCATATGCTTACTTTTTAAAGTAACAAAACGACAATGCCATGCATACTGGAGTAAGAGTTTTATAAATCAGGCTGTCCTGTTTTGTTCTTTAGAGTACAGTGTGTTATTGCCGTATTGGAGAAGACTTAAGTATATACATCATATCGCCTCTTGCATGGTTGCACTGATTATGATTTATACTGCATAGGGACGAGCGAAAGAAAATCGATTCCGCTATCACAGAACTAGCAATCGCTATAGCCATCGTTTTAAATCACGCAGAGTAGATGGTAAAACCTACACTGACCGAAAATGCCACAGAACGCATTTGTTCAAGACAAGACAAAATCGCGGGTCCGTTATACGAGGAAAGCGCACGCTGAACTTTAGAAGCCATCTTTTAGAATCGCCGTTACTTTTTATGTTGCTTGTTATTTTATATAAAGAATACAAAACCTCAGGCGTCCCTTGCTTACGCACCACGCGCTTACGTAAGAATGATCAATCTATGTTCAATAACTATACATGTAATTGTTGATAACAATAATGTGCAATGCAATGCGGATCGATTCGGTTAGCCTTTTTGCCTTGCTAGTGTGATCTTTCTCTTTTGTTCGGAATTTCCTATTAGTGAATGTTAATATTATTCATTACGGGTCCGAAAGGGGGGGTTGCAAACCCCCCCCCCCCCCCCCCCTGGATCCGCCACTGTGTTTATTGAGACAGGCACGGCGGAGCAGGGGGGGCTGGGGGGGCTATTGCCCCCCAAATATCGAGGTGGGGGGCTCAGCTGCAGCCCCCCCCCCCCCCCCCCATCGGTTCTTATTGCGAGCGCGTGTTCTTCGAGATTGCTGTACTATCAGTGACTGTGAGTTTAAATAGGGTTTGCCTCGCAAGCCAGACCTCACGATACAATGGACTGGGGACCAGGATAAGTACGACTTCTCCTGGTCCCCTGTCCATTTTAATCGATCGTCGACGTCAATAACGGGCTTGCGAGACTATTAAACTGTGAATGACTTATTTATCGGTGTGGATGAAACGAAGGCAAGTTCTATGGCATGAATCAGGGTCCGTTCCGAAGAACGATATTGAAGCCTGAGCTGAGAGCGCTAACGGGTGTGGGTACCGCCCGTTAACAAAGTGCGGTTTTGAATTGGGGGAACGAATTCGAAGAGAGTAGCTCTGTGAGTTGTCAAGGCAGTACCCTTGAAAACTACAGGACATCAACGTCAAACGCAAGTATAGACATGAGATCCTCCATGCAGTTGCATCCATGACAGAAAGACAATTTAATAACTGTTTCATCTTGCAAGTGCGGCAGAATGCGTTAATCTTGAGGATGTAACAGCAAATTCGGGACAATCACATTTCCCACCGGAAAAAAATGGCCCGTGTTAACAAAGACCATTTTTTATCGGTGGGGATCGCGGTGTATGGGTATGAATATGATTATCTTTTTTTACCACTGGCCCCCCCAAATATGGACACCCTTCGTCGCCCCTGTGAGAAAACACGGCAACTTCAAGTAGCGATCAAGACAGTGTTTCTATTTATCGGATAGTATTTCAAAATTACTATTCATAAAATAAAAAATAAAAATAAAAACAAAAATAAAAACAAAAATAAAATGAAATATAGAAACGCTCTGAATTTTGAGGGCAACGGCGTTCCATAGGCAACGGCGTTCCATAAATAATAATTATATATATATAATTTTTATATTATAATTATAAATTATATATATACATGTACATCGATCCAATTTTATTATTGGGTAAAATTGTACGGTTATGTGGATATCTATATGCCAGGCCTATATTTCAACACTTTTCAAGTACATGTATTTTTCGTATTCTTGGTATTTTGGATCAATAAACACCTCCAACTTTAATTTCTTTTATAGTGGTTACTTGTAACCATATGAAATTTGGTATGTAAATGTATATCTATATGTACGTTTTATTGCATGAGATGTTAGTTAAACACAGTGGCTGCATTTTTGCTCGCTTGATTCGCGTTGGCAGTCCCTGTCTCACAGTACTTAATTTCTGAGTTTCTAAGCAGTATCAGTGCTTATATTTGGGGGTATTCCACGTACAATAGCGGTGTATTCGCTTCTTCAATGTAGGCCTGCATTTCCGACGACTGTCCCGTGATCCAACCGTGAATGCGCTTATAGAGTCCATAATAAAAATAATTAAATTTTAATGCAGTAAACTTTGTTACAGGTGATACATGTGACTGCATACTCTAGGCTATAGATTTGGTCATTGTTTATATAGCCTACGTGCATGCAAATTACATTCGTTAGACGTTTCTCTGGTCATTATTTGACTGAGGATGAATTCTTCCAGTGGTGATGCAGACATTCTCTTTTCCGCTGTAAACTGTGTCTCCGTAATCATCTGTCTCCTGGCCGCCATCTTGGTGTTTGCAATCAAGTTACACAAAACGGTCGCTGCGCTGGCATTTGCAATGGCAGAACTGTCTGAAATCATGTTCTTTGATTATCAGAGTAACCCCGACGTGTATGGTCCGTTGTGCATAGCTAATGTATGGTTCATAATATATTTCATGTGGATGAAGCTGCTCCTTACCGCATGGATAACCTTTCATCTCTTCTGCGTTGCGGTGCTCCACAAGAACCTGAAGAAGCTTGAAGTATTGTACGTCGTGACCTCACTACTCGTACCAGCGGTGATAGCCTCTATACCACTGACGACCCACTCCTATGGATATTCCCCAATAACAGGTTGTTTCATCCCTGTATACTATGCTAACTACACGTATGACGATGCAGCTATCGAAACTTTTGCTCTCTGGGATGGTCCATCTATGTTCATCCTGTTTGCAGCATCCATAGCCATGGTAGTCATGGTGATAAAGCTGACGTATCAAGTGTGTTGGAGAGTCAAGCACGATTCCAGAAGGCTCTTAAACAGCTCCTACCTTTGGCTGCTTTTCCAGTCCTGTTCTTTGTCTTGATAATACCGATGTTCGTTTATGACACATTTTATTATTTCATAACCCCAACACCGAACGCTCAGCTTGAAGTGGCGTATGTTGTGTTTCTTTACTTGTTTCAGGTGGCACTCTAATTGTCCACATTACGGTTGCTCAACTACCAGTCTACTGTCGTAAACTCCGGCAGAGGAAACAGCAGAACAGTAACTACAGGTACTTCGCCTTTGACAACACTGTTACATGTAGATCAGACTCTGGACAGCCCATGAACAGTGCTACTACCTTTCCTCTACCAAAAGAAAGTTTAGTTTCAAATTGAATTGTTGTACAGAACTACTTATTCATTACACAGTCGATAAATCTGTCAGTTTCCAACCATGATGATATTTGCGGTATTGAAACTTAAAGTGAATCTAGAGATATATTATATACATGTATGAAAATTGTAAGGAACATACATGTACATGAATACTATTATAATGAGCATTTGTGTATAACCTTTTATACAAGTATACATATGATGTAGAGCCGCTAATGCATGCATGTATTGCTAAAAAAAAAAAACATATCATTTCATGGGCAAACTAAATATACATTGGTATTATAAGCAGCAATGGTCTGCGTCACATGCAAATAGTGTGTGTGTGTGTGTGTGTGTGTGTGTGTGTGTGTGTGTGTGTGTGTATTTGTGTGTACATGTATATGTGTGTGTGGGTGTGTGGGTGTGAATGCAATCTGTGCAGTGCATATATTTTGTCACGGTTTTTTGTGTTTTCATGTAACTGGCTGAGGTATACCCATCAAGAAGAGAGCTATAGTAGCTTGAACTGTAAGCCATATAAACGGATCTTAATTGCTCTGCATGCACACCAGTACAGTACAGTTATTACAAGCTCTTACTGTATTTGTAGAGATCCCCCCATCCCCCCACTGACATTTTTATGTTCCTATACTGGCTTCTGTGAAGGAGGCCTCTCGCTATAGAAATCTATACTCTGGGAGTAGTAATGTGCAGTCATGTCAGTATGTACATGTACAGGTACAAGATATAAAAATTTAATTAAAATAAAATTGGTGATGTAGGATTTGTAGACAGCAATTGAGTAAAAAGTAAGGAAACAAGGAATTACGGATATTATGCATTCATTAAATTATAAAAATTACATACCTACATTTAGCACAGAATTTCAGACAGATATATTTGCTAAATAATGTAGGTCTGTAATATTTATAATTTAATGAATGCATAATATCCGTAATTCCTTGTTTCCTTACTTTTTACTCAATTGCTGTCTACAAATCCTACATCACCAATTTTATTTTAATTAAATTTTTATATCTTGTTTCACTCCTTTTTTTTCCCGGCGGGTTCATACTTATACGTTGCATGCATGAGAGCAAACAAAGAAAGAAGGGCAGTCTTGGAATATAATATAGTGCATCACATCACAGCAGTAGTATAAGACAGTTTGATCTGCTCACTTGCTATCATCATTAAATCACATAATAATCAAACAATTTGTTTCTTTTAGACAGCTAAGTATCTGAACAGGCATATGTGAGCAACACCCAGTGTCTCAGCCAGGTTATTTTGAAAGGCGAGGGGACCCCTATAAAAGAAGTAGTAGTGGAGGAGAGGAGGTATTAGTAGCGAATGAACAATATATTATGCTCAGACCACAAATGCCCTTACCCTGGCTCCAACCAGAGCATCATGTATTTAATGCCATTTTCTAATGCGTAACACGCTTTTCATTAAACTGCTATGGATTACCAGCTACCAAATTTGGCTTATCAGGATCAACCTAAGCATAGCACACCCCCCCCCCCCCCACATCATGAAACTATCCTCACATGATTCAAAGCCCTCTTCTCTTGACTGAAGGTACGCATGCATTCTCCAAAGCCAGTAACAAAGGCATCAAGATTAATCACCTTAAATGTCTGTAGCAATTGGCCATTCACACCAAAGATGCTTACCAGATTGATTGCCATTTTCATAAGTGGTGTGCAAAAGGACCACCACTGAGTACAGCACAGAATAGGTCTACCATCATGGCCAAACTGTATGTCCATTATATCCAGCTGTGAGGGAGGACGATGGGAGGTGAAGGGAGGAGGGGAGGTGAAGGGAGGATGGGAAGTAAAGGGAGGAGGGGAAGTGAAGGGAGGATGGAAGGTGAAGGGAGGATTGGAAGTGAAGGGAGGAAGGGAGGTGATGGAAGGATGGGAAGTGAAGGGAGGAGGGGAGGTGAAGGAAGGATGGGACGGGAGGAGGGGGAGGAGGTGAAGGGAGGATAGGAGGTGAAGGGAGGAGGGGAGGTGAAGGGAGGATGGGAGAAGTAGGGAGGAGGGGAAGTGAAGGGAGGAGGGGAAGTAAAGGGAGGATGGGAAGTGAAGGAAGGATGGGAGGTGAAGGAGGATGGGAAGTGAAGGGAGGATGGGAGGTGAAGGAGGATGGGAAGTGAAGGGAGGAGGGGAAGGGCAGATGGGAAGGGAGAAGAGAAGGGGAGAGGAGATGAAGGGAGGATGGAATGGGAGGATGGGAAGAGGAAGGGAAGAGGAAGGGAAGAAAGAAGAAAAGGGGGGAGGAGGGGAAGGGAGGATGGGAAGGGAGAAGAGAAGGGGGAGAGGAGAGGAAGGGATGATGGGAAGGGATAAGTGAAGGGGAGAGGAGGGGAAGGGAGAAGAGAAGGGGGAGAGGAGAGGAAGGGATGATGGGAAGGGATAAGTGAAGGGGAGAGGAGAGGAAGGAAGAAGGGGGAGGAGGTGGGGAGGGGAGGATGGGAGGTGAAGGGAGGTGGGGAGGGGAGGATGGGAGGTGAAGGGAGGAGGGGGGAGGGGAGGTAAAGGGAGGAGGGGGAGGTGAAGGGAGGAGGGGAGAGGTGAAGGGAGAAGGGGGAGGTGAAGGGAGGAGGTGAAGGGAGGAGGGGAGGAGGTGAAGGGAGAAGGGAAGGGAGAAGAGAGGATGAGACAGGAGGGAAGAGGACGAGCAAAGGAGGGGATAGCAAGCACAACATCACACCTGTATAGATAACTCGGCAACATATCCGTGGGACATGGCACACACAAACATACACATACACCCACCCTTCCAAAGTGGTCCACTCCTCATCCTGGTGGGATGGTGTTCCCTTTCCTCTTCTCCATCTCCACCTAATAACATTGGCCAAGAACAGCTCATAACTGGCAGACACACATATTTGAATGAAAACCATATACCTTTCCCTGAGCAGCAGTGCTTGTAGCCATGTCAACAACAAAGCGTTGTAGCAACTACTATGGGGTTAGTTCCAAGGATGCTCTGTCAGAGACATGAGTTATGGGGTTACCAGTGCAGCTTGAATGAACATGCAGCACCTGGTTTGCTCTGCAGGTGGGGACCACCAGTGGACACGCATTTGTGAAGGATATTCCCGTTGATGGAGCAACCATGCATGCACTGAACAGAACTCACTTATGAATGGTCCTACCCTTGCGCGCGAATAAACATGGACAGGACATATTGCACCCAAACGGTATACTCCTACCTCGTAGTAGTAGGATTTCTTTTGCCTGATATTGAGCTTGTTTGGAGGCTAATATCAGTTCTCGATTTTGATCGTAGTAGGCCTTCGTGCTATCCTTCTTACTTTCAAAATCGGCTTTGTAGCGCTTCCTGTCGCAAGCCTTCTTTGTTTCATGTGCTTCTTGAATACTGTCACGCTCCTCACATTCTAGTCTCGGCCCCAGACCCAACGGACGCAGCTGCGGATGGATTACATCACCGCTACGCGTCAGTAGAGTCTGGAGACACTGGCAACAATTTTGTGGCCAACCAGGTAGGAATTTCATCCTGCCCAATCAGATTGCAGCAATGCAATAATTAGCATTCTTCGCGTGACTGTCACGCGCTTGCATGTTAATTAGTGCATCTCGCGATAATTATAGAGACCTTGGATACGAAGACGTGTCTTATGAAAAACGCTTAGTGGTACTAGCCTTCGTAGACGGTCGTGATGTGTTTGTTTGCCTCCCAACCAGAAGCGGGAAGTTCTTGTGCTACTGGATACTCCCCGGAGTATTTGACAGGCTAAGAATGCCAGATAGCATTGTGGTCGTTGTAAGTCCTCTGAAAGCTCTGTTGAGGAAGCAGGTCGAAGCGCTTAATTAAGGCAGAGAGTCTAGAGCTGTATGTGTGGGGGACGCTTTGTGCGGCGATCAAGTATAGGATGAAATACAGGAAGGTCGCTACCAATTTCTTGCTTTGTCTTTCTATTAGCATGCTTCACAACCACCTGATGAAATTGAGATACAACACCCATGTATGGAGGTGTTTGTTGCAACGTCTTACCGACACAGATGGTGATAAAGTACCAGCAGCTGCTAACTGTGAAGATGACCTCCTGTAGGCTGTAGGCTGGGATGTTGTAGCTGTAAATCCTAGATGCACCCCTGCACTTATCGCTGCTTCTATGTCGTTTTCTATCTTGTCTAGCTCCTCCCTTTTTTACTGCATCTATCAAGTGATGTGAAACAACACTTGCAGATTATGATTGAACATCCAGGCTGCGTGCGTCTAGGAACTCTTTTATCAACTAGTTCTCGTTCAAACGCATCATAAATGAAGCGCTTTAGCACTGGAAGCACATGTATTGTTGAGCTGCTACATTTACCGCACATAATGCATGACGAAGCCATAATGTATGACTTATTCATTTATAGGAAGTATATTCATATCTATATTGCGCGTGACAAGAGCGCGATAAATTTGATTATCGTGGCATTCTCGGGCCACGAAATTGTTGCCAGTGTCTCCAGACCCTACTGACGCGTAGCGGTGATGTAATCCATCCGCAGCTGCGTCCGTTGGGTCTGGGGCCGAGACTTCTTGCGACTCGTCTACACAACTTTCGTCAACAAATGGCTTCTACTATGTAATTTATGTCTTGTACACGTGTTTCCGGTGCAGCTAATAGGGCCGGCCAGAGCACTTCTAGCGTTAGAATAGCGCTTCAGTGGCTTCGGCCATGACCTCCATATAAGGCATAAGAAGCTGATAAAATCTGTTGTGGGCTATGTGTTACCATAACTAAGTTTGCTAAAGATCGAAATTGTGTTCAGTATAACTCAAATTCGGAAAGTAATAGTACCAAACAAATTCGGCAGAAAGTTTCTAACTTGTCTCCTACAGTTCCTTTTCAAAACGGCTAACATTATACTTCAATCGTGACAAAGATACAGTGCAATAAACCTCTTATCCGAGCGAATCTTATCTTATCAGATCCGGAAGATGGAGAAACTTTTTTCTAGGTTCGAGTGTGGGAACGAGTGAGCCGTATCTCTGTTGTCTGGGCTTTCTAAGCGTCGGCAGTTTTACTGCATTGTAGGTACTCGACTGCTGTATCCAAATACGCTCGCTAAAGTCCAACTGATTCTACGGCACATCGGCAATAGTGGAATCTGATGTTTTGCTAATCGTATTCATCACACCAAAAATCCTACATAGGACCTACTAACGTAGGTCCTGATACATTTGTATATTAGATTGCATATAATGAAGGTCGTCGTTTTGTCAGTATAGTAAATGTTGCAGTCTGGAGCTCTGATCAGAACAGGGAGGGAGGGAGGGAGGGAGGGAGGGAGGGAGGGAGGGAGGGAGGGAGGGAGGGAGGGAGGGAGGGAGGGAGGGAGGGAGGGAGGGAGGGAGGGAGGGAGGGAGGGAGGGAGGGAGGGAGGGAGGGAGGGAGGGAGGGAGGGAGGGAGGGAGGGAGGGAGGGAGGGAGGGAGGGAGGGAGGGAGGGAGGGAGGGAGGGAGGGAGGGAGGGAGGGAGGGAGGGAGGGAGGGAGGGAGGGAGGGAGGGAGGGTGGGTGGGTGGGTGGGTGGGTGGGTGGGTGGGTGGGTGGGTGGGTGGGTGGGTGGGTGGGTGGGTGGGTGGGTGGGTGGGTGGGTGGGTGGGTGGGTGGGTGGGTGGGTGGGTGGGTGGGTGGGTGGGTGGGTGGGTGGGTGGGTGGGTGGGTGGGTGGGTGGGTGGGTGGGTGGGTGGGTGGGTGGGTGGGTGGGTGGGTGGGTGGGTGGGTGGGTGGGTGGGTGGGTGGGTGGGTGGGTGGGTGGGTGGGTGGGTGGGTGGGTGGGTGGGTGGGTGGGTGGGTGGGTGGGTGGGTGGGTGGGTGGGTGGGTGGGTGGGTGGGTGGGTGGGTGGGTGGGTGGGTGGGTGGGTGGGTGGGTGGGTGGGTGGGTGGGTGGGTGGGTGGGTGGGTGAGTGAGTTAGTGGGCTATCATACATACCGTATTTTATCAACGCTTCAATTGAACATTAAAATTCGAGATGTTTATTTGTAACTATCAAACAGGGGTTTATTCAAATGTATGTATACATAACACCGCTTCCATGAAATTTAAGTCCATTTTGTCGAACACCTAACAATAAATTAAAAATTACATGTACATGTAGTCTCATTAGGTCTGTTTGTGAAATAACCTGCTGAGTCTTGTAGAGCAACTCTTTCACATGACTTCTTGCTTAATACCTAGGCCGTACTGATAACCGACCTTTACCTTTACGTTGTGGTGTTTAGCCCGTAACTGATATCAGAACACTTTTTTCCTTTACGCCTTTATCACACTCGAAAATGAACGCATTTTGAGGGATGGCCCGGATGGGGTTGTGGCAGTTAGAAGTAACCAGACATGGTGCCATATTCAGATATCGTGAGTACCTGATCGATGCCTGCTCTGCTGCACCACCTGGACTCCACCAAACTGTCCAAGTACATTGAAAGGGGTGCCTCCGTGATGATTAATTTTATATTCCTAGTGGTCTGTTTTGGTGTCATGTGGCCCTTCTACTTTCCGCGTATCTTTTTGGCAGGGGAAAGCCGTTGCGTCTGTATCACAGCTGCGTCAGATTACACCAAATTGGTTCCCTACAAATTGTGACACTTGTTGACATTTTCTCCTACATGTATATATATATACATATAGAGGTGCATGTTAACTCTTTGTCTGTCAACACGGATAACGTAGTTAACTGATTATTTGCCAGTATAGCTGGAATGATGTAATTCAATGTTGTTACCAAGAAACGTACGGGGCGTGCGCGTAAAATTGTGTCCCATGCCTTAACTACATTGAGTATTCAATTATGCCTAGCTACCCGTTGTTTAGTAGTCGCAGTTCTTGAAGAATCTCGCGGTTAGCCTCCTTAAAATAGATACTAACTATGATAGAAGAGTGTTTTATGATGTTAATTTGTAGCTTGAAAACAAACGGCAGCTAACAAGACTGGGCCGGGATTCGATGTTGCGTATACTATGAAATAGTCGATTAAAACACCATATATTTCTAACCCTTGTTACGGTCCAGACTTTTTAAAAGGCTCCGCTCGCCTAGTCCCGTACCCAGACCCTCATTCCCACAGCTGCCGATGGATTACATCATCGCTAAGTGGGAAAAAGTGAATTTTTTTACTACGTCTGAACGCTAGCTATGCGTAAATTTATTGCAAACGTGAAGCATCATGCATATTTACGCTTAGTCTATTTTTTTCTGTGTAGTATTTTATTTTTTTGACCAAATCATTACTTGATCACTTGTGCTTGTAACATGCATATGTGACATCGGAATTTTCTTTGCACAATATGTCTATGGTACTACTTTACCGCATCTTATACACTATGAAAAAGGTATTGTTAAAGTACATACTTACTACAATTCTAATTGTTGTCTCACCTCATGTGCACATGCCCATCAATCAAAGTCACATGACTCTTTGCAGACCCAATGACCTGGCCACTGGCAAGCTTGTAGGATATATGTACTGTCAGGGAAATTGTTATATTAGTGCCAGCGTCCATACGTATTTGTAAGTACACACTTACTACAATTCTAATTGTTGTCTCATCTCATGTGCACATGCCCATCAATCAAAGTCACATGACTCATTGCAGACCCAATGACCTGGCCACTGGCAAGCTTGTAGGATATGTACTGTCAGGGAAATTGTTATTAGTGCCGGCGCCCATACGTATGTGTAAGTACACACTTACTACAATTCTAATTGTTGTCTCACCTCATATGGGGCTGCCAGGTGTATCTCTATGGCAAAAATGTATATCTTGAAATCTTCTACATAATTGGCAAGCCAAAAGGGCCGGTGTCACGGAATAGATTATCCCCCCAAAAATTCCTCTCCCGGATAATCTATTCTGGAATAGACTATCCCCCTAGGATAAATTATTCCGGAATAGTTTATCATCCCTTGGAATAGATTAACCTCCTTCATAAAATGCTGACTTGTGTCCATTATAAAAGAATACGACGAAATTTTCGTTTCCTTGAGAGCAAAGACAGTGAGCAGCGAAATTGGCCTCGGGATGTGTTGGAGTCAAAAGATGTCAAAGATGCTAAAAGATGATGATGATGAAGATGCTTATCGACAGAAATGTGAGGGTTTCATAACCGAAGATGGCTTGCTTTTCAAGACAAAAAGGCGGAAGAAAGGGCTGACGTCTGTACAGGAGGAAGAAAGGTATCGAGTTGTTACGGTTGACGAGAAGGTTAGACTGCTTGACACCGTTCACAAAGATCCAGCAGGCGGTCACTTTGGAGTTTATAAAACGTACGTTGTATTATACGTTGTGAATTGGTTTCACTATAGGAATTACTATATAAACAATTTTTTGGAATCCACACAGTGAAGACATACACATACAACAGTTTATTGCCTAAGTTCAATACACCACTGCCTGAGGAAATTAGTCCAGTACTGTTGATCCTTTACCTGAAAGGTGCTTTTATGAAAAACATGCTAAGAATTTAAAACTTTGGAAGAAACCACTTCCAGCATTCGTAGACAGGTAAACGTTAAAAAAATTGGAATACATTACATATTGATCAGCTGAACATCACCAGGGATCAGCACTTGTCCTTTGAAGACCTTGTACAATCTTGCCATGATTATGAGGTTAGAATGTGTATATGTGCTGTTACTATCATGCACATCACTTGTTAGGAACATCTGCGGCTGATTTGACTTTCACATGACTTCTTGCTTAATACCTAGGCCGTACTGATAACCGACCTTTACCTTTACGTTGTGGTGTTTAGCCCGTAACTGATATCAGAACACTTTTTTCCTTTACGCCTTTATCACACTCGAAAATGAACGCATTTTGAGGGATGGCCCGGATGGGGTTGTGGCAGTTAGAAGTAACCAGACATGGTGCCATAGCCAGATATCGTGAGTACCTGATCGATGCCTGCTCTGCTGCACCACCTGGACTCCACCAATATTTTTATCATTTCATGTAAACAACCAATTAACACTAGAAATGTACATGTATTTATAGCTATTGTCTGTATTATTTATTATTTTTGTCTATCAATAGTTTTCACAACTCATCAACAATAACAATTTGTTTTTTTCTTTCATACACATACAAACATTACTATCATTATTCAGGGGGTACGATGGTGTGGGGGGTTTTGCTGGTGCGTCTAGTTGCACATACCTAAGCAATTGGCATTTCACACTACTGATAGGTTGTCTGGGCAGCGAGCAACAGTTTGGGGTGCGGAGTGAAGAGATGTCCAACGTTAACAAATCTTCCGTTCTTCAAAAATGCTCTGATGGTTGTCTGTGACTACGGACCAGGGTGAGTATAACTTGCAATTGAATCGCGGGACATAACATATAGACTTGCATTAATTGCGGGTGCATCAGTGTATCCGCATTCATGACAAGTGCATGTGCATATTCTGATACGTTGTCCCCCCCCCCCCCCCCCCATAGGACAATTGTTCGGTCCGCTTTAGGATTTGCTGTCCCCCCTTATATGTTATATAAAACTTATATTAAACGCGCGCGTCTCGAAGTGCATATGTAACCTATTCGAACCAAGAGATCGATGTAGCAACAATGACAGCGGAGCATACCGGCATCTAATTTGAAACTTCAGTCTTGTGCACGCAATTCATGCATGAATACCGTTATACCCCTTGTTATTTGCCGAATGACTTAACTTGAATAATCATTCACTTTCAGAGGGAACTATGTAGGACAGAAGCCATACGCTTCAGCAGGGTTCGCAGCACGTGCGATGTCGCTGGAGCCAGAGATCGTGGATTCCTATGACGAGGAAAAGTCTGACGATGACCTCACTTCAGAGGACGAGTAGTGAAGATGCATGTACATGTAACAGCGCATAATGCATTCGGTGTTGGTGTTATGAAATAATGAAATGTGTCATATACGAACATGCATGGGTACTATTAAGACAAAGAACAGGACTGGAAAAGCAGCCAAAGGTAGGAGCTGTTTAAGAGCCTTCTGGAATTGGTCACGATCACCACGGGTGATCCTTTCATGCTTGACTCTCCAACACACTCGATACGTCAGCTTTATTACCATGGCAACCATGGCTAAGGATGCTGCAAAGAGGATAGACATATACATGTAGAAGGACCATCCCAGAGAGCAAAAGCTTCGATAGCGGCATCGTCGTATGTGTAGTTAGCATAGTATACAGGGATGAAACAACCTGTTTTGGGGAATATCCATAGGAGTGAGTCGTCAGTGGTATAGAAGCTATCACCGCTGGTACAAGTATCATTTCCAGTGCAGCCAATTTTTTTTAAGTCTTGCAATTTTGTAAAATTTTGTCACACTTCAATCCTCTGTATGGCATATTGCATGGCCAGATTTTATGACCCAAATAATGAAAATGTGGTACCAACCTTCCTTTACCAAGGAGTAAATAGGACTACATGTAGTAGAGGAAGACTATAACCGCATTTGCTTTCGTGTACATCTGCATGTATGGTTAACTGCCATATGCTATGCACGTGCATGCAGTTCTTGCACTGTGCATTGCCCCAGCAGCTTTGCATGCAGACTTTATTCAGTCAATTGCAAAAAACAATCGCGACACTTATTCTTAACCGCATCTGGCTAGATTTACTACATTGTATGAACCAAATAATGAAAATGTGGTACCAGCCTTCCTTTGAGGTAGTAAATAGGACTGTGTAATAGAGGACGACTTTAACCATA
Organism: Spongilla lacustris; assembly: GCA_949361645.1. Lineage (NCBI taxonomy): Eukaryota > Metazoa > Porifera > Demospongiae > Spongillida > Spongillidae > Spongilla > Spongilla lacustris. The sequence goes on along the minus strand of OX442417.1, from coordinate 3,122,874 downwards.
TTTACTGTTAATATTTGATACATCTGTAGCGTGAGCTGCCTTGAATTGTGCATTGTCCTGGGCAACTATTGCAAATTGTTATGTTTTACATGCAATTTTGTATTCAAATGCAAAGGAACTTGGCATTCGCGACGCTCCATTCTTACGGCATTTCTGCATTGGCCAGATTTACTTAATACTTAGTACCACACACGTACATGCATTGCATTATCCTGGCTACACCACTGGTTGAGTCCACTTATAACATACTTTGCACCCCCCCAACACACAACCTGGCTACGGGCCTGTGACCATGGGTATGTCACACATTCTAATTTTAATTAGCCGTCCGCGGCTACCGTGTTGCAGACAAACAAAGCGATGGATTGGTAAGACACCACCACAGGAGCGTCTCACTAGGTCTGTCTGACAGTGCTATGCATGTTTTCTGTCCATAGACCCTTTCCCTTGACGACCGTGGCTATGTCACACATTCTAAATATAGCCAGATCACTGGCTACCGTGTTGCAGACAAACAAAGCGATGGACTAGTAAGACATCACCACAGGAGCGTCTCACTAGGTCTGTCTGACAATGCTATGCATGTATTCTGTCCATAGACCCTTTCCCTTGACGACCGTGGTTATGTCACACATTCTAAATATAGCCAGGTCAGACAAAGTGATGGACTAATTAAGACATCACCACAGGAGCGTCTCACTAGGTCTGTCTGACACTGCTATGCATGTATTCTGTCCATAGACCCTTTCCCTTGACGACCGTGGCTATGTCACACATTCTAAATATAGCCAGGTCAGACAAAGCAATGGACTAGTTAAGACATCACCACAGGAGCGTCTCACTAGGTCTGTCTGACAGTGCTATGCATGTATTCTGTCCATAGACCCTTTCCCTTGACGATCGTGGCTATGTCACGCATTCTAAATATAGCCAAGTCACTGGCTACCGTGTTGCAGACAAACAAAGCGATGGACTAGTTAAGACACCACCACAGGAGCATCTCACTAGGTCTGTCTGACAGTGCTATGCATGTATTCTGTCCATAGACCCTTTCCCTTGACGACCGTGGCTATGTCACACATTCTAAATATAGCCAGGTCACTGGCAACCGTGTTGCAGACAAAGTGATGGAATAGTTACGACACCACCACAGGAGCATCTCACTAGGTCTGTCTGACAGTGCTATGCATGTATTCTGTCCATAGACCATTTCCCTTGACGACCGTGGCTATGTCACACATTCTAAATATAGCCAGGTCACTGGATACTGTGTTGCAGACAAAGTGATGGACTAGTTAAGACATCACCACAGGAGGGTCTCACTAGGTCTGTCTGACAGTGTTATGCATGTATTCTTTCCATAGACCCTTTCTCTTGATGACCGTGGCTATGTCACACATTCTAAATATCGCTAGGTCACTGGATACCGTGTTGCAGACAAACAAAGCGATGGACTAGTAAGACACCACCACACGAGCATCTCACTAGGTCTGTCTGACAGTGCTATGCATGTTTTCTGTCCATAGACCCTTTCCCTTGACGACCGTGGCTATGTCACACATTCTAAATATAGCCAGGTCACTGGATACTGTGTTGCAGACAAACAAAGCGATGGACTAGTAAGACATCACCACAGGAGCATCTCACAAGGTCTGTCTGACAGTGCTATGCATGTATTCTGTCCATAGACCCTTTCCATTGACGACAGTGGCTATGTCACACATTCTAAATATAGCCAGATTACTGGCAATTACTGGCTACCGTGTTGCAGACAAACAAAGTGATGGACTAGTTAAGACATCACCACAGGAGGGTCTCACTAGGTCTATCTGACAGTGCTATGCATGTATTCTTTCCATAGACCCTTTCACTTGATGACCGTGGCTATGTCACACATTCTAAATATCGCTAGGTCACTGGATACCGTGTTGCAGACAAACAAAGCGATGGACTAGTAAGACATCACCACACGAGCATCTCACTATGTCTGTCTGACAGTGCTATGCATGTATTCTGTCCATAGACCCTTTCCATTGACGACCGTGGCAATGTCACACATTCTAAATATAGCCAGGTCACTGGATACTGTGTTGCAGACAAACAAAGCGATGGACTAGTAAGGCATCACCACAGGAGCATCTCACTAGGTCTGTCTGACAGTGCTATGCATGTATTCTGTCCAGAGACATTTTCCCTTGACGACCGTGGCTATGTCACACATTCTAAATATAGCCAAATCACTGGCTACCGTGTTGCAGACAAACAAAGCGATGGACTAGTAAGACATCACCACAGGAGCATCTCACTAGGTCTGTCTGACAGTGCTATGCATGTATTCTGTCCATAGACCCTTTCCCTTGACGACTGTGGCTATGTCACACATTCTAAATATAGCCAGATTACTGGCAATTACTGGCTACCGTGTTGCAGACAAACAAAGTGATGGACTAGTTAAGACATCACCACAGGAGGGTCACACTAGGTCTGTCTGGCAGTGCTATGCATGTGTTCTGTCCAGAGACCCTTTCCCTTGACGACCGTGGCTATGTCACACATTCTAAATATAGCCAGATCACTGGCTACCGTGTTGCAGACAAACAAAGCGATGGACTAGTTACGACATCACCACAGGAGCATCTCACGAGGTCTGTCTGACAGTGGTATGCATGTATTCTGTCCATAGACCCTTTCCCTTGATGACCGTGGCTATGTCACACATTCTAAATATAGCCAAGTCACTGGCTATCGTGTTGCAGACAAACAAAGCGATGGACTAGTTAAGACACCACCACAGGAGCATCTCACTAGGTCTGTCTGACAGTGCTATGCATGTATTCTGTCCATAGACCCTTTCCCTTGACGACCGTGGCTATGTCACACATTCTAAATATAGCCAGGTCACTGGCAACCGTGTTGCAGACAAAGTGATGGAATAGGTACGACACCACCACAGGAGCATCTCACTAGGTCTGTCTGACAGTGCTATGCATGTATTCTGTCCATAGACCCTTTCCCTTGACGACCGTGGCTATGTCACACATTCTAAATATAGCCAGGTCACTGGATAATGTGTTGCAGACAAACAAAGCGATGGACTAGTAAGACATCACCCCAGGAGGGTCTCACTTAGTGTGTCTGGCAGTGCTATGCATGTATTCTGTCCAGAGACCCTTTCCCTTGACGACCGTGGCTATGTCACACATTCTAAATATAGCCAGGTCACCTCCTACCATTTTGGGAGAAATAAGCATCTAATGAAGTCTGTCTCAAAATGCTACTTATTTTCCATGTGCTTGGTCACCATTAAGGAATCCCACAAGCTTCTGTGACAAGTTGGACAGGGACTAGTTGGCAGCATGTGTACATTGTATGAAGATTTCCGTATTTTGTTTCAAAGTGTTTATTATTGCTTTTTGGTATGAACTAATTTAAGACATATTGAATTTTAATTTCTATCCGACAATTATCAGATTCTGTTGTATAATATTACACTATGCAGAATACAGCTATAACACTAATGATAATATTACACTAAAAATATGCATAATCTAGGACCTAGACAACATCGCCCTAGAGTTTGCCCTCATCAGGGAGATGTTTAGCCATGCATAAAGTTCAAAGGTTGCCATGGACTTTGGCACACAGCCATGGACAGCAAGGCGAGATGCAAGTTTGGAAAAGGATTCCTGAGCCTCCTTGCCCCATGCCCCATAAGACTCCCACCACAAGAGGGATGGACACCCACCCCAACTCTGCACACTTTGTATCATTGGCAGTGTGCTTCCTAAGCTCAGCCGCCTCTGATGCTGCACCTCTTGATACTTGCGATTTTGAAGGATTACTAGGTGCAACATTTCAAAATACACAAAATCATTGATGTGTAATAAAACACATGCTTATGCCTGCTATCAGCACTATTAAACTACATTCAGGTACCTATTGATAGAGCGTAACCCAACCCCTAAGGTTCACTGTTTCAGAACTGTCATTGTTGGCAGTCACTACAGTCAAGGAGAGTGTCATAACACCTCCTGAATATGTAGGTCATTTTACATATTCAGCCATGTGATATACCCCTGAATGTAAGTTCAGTGCAAGGTTTGTCAACTTGTCATAGCTATACATACAGCTTTGACATATGCACATGAAGTCATTGAGCCATACGTGCAGTTCTTAGGGCTATATAAGTACCAATAACGTATGTTTTAAATAAATTGCTATATGATTGCATGGTAGGTTCTTTTATTTAGTATGCCGTATTATAAGTTGAGTACCATGTAATATCAGGCGAAGAAGAAATACAACATAGATATTGTGAGGCTCAGTGCTGTTATTAGAGAGAGAGGCCTTCCTTCACTTAACTCCTCAAGATGTGGCCCACATGGATATTGGTTCTTGGTTGCTGCTGCTTTATCCAACTGTACCAAACCTTCAGATAAATATGTTCTGGCTGTGTACAAATGTTGGCATAATGACAAAGGTGGTTTTTTACAAATCTCTAGGTCAGGCATCATAACGAAGTCTCTTATACTAATTTGATATTATTATATTTTCATTCCTACTTTATAGGCGAGTTACATCATCAGAACAAAGAAACGTTAACAGACTCAAAAGGAAGTATAGACAACAGTGATGAGAAAGCTGATGTACATAGTGGAGATACTTCTGTGCAGGATGATTTAGTCCCACCATATACAGAAGAAGCCGACAGCTTGGAGCCAAGGTTGGAGTAATTATATTAAATAAGTGATGTGCATGGAAATCAATTATTGCATAAATTTACACTTGCATGACTTTTTGGAATGTGTAGAATATTGGATCAAGGGGACACTTTTGTGCAGGATGATTTAGTCCCACCATATACAGAAGAAGCCGATAGCTTGGAGCCAAGGTTGGAGTAATTATATTAAAACAGTGATGTGCATGGTAATCAATTATTGCATAAAATTTGACCTTGAATGGCTTTTGGAATGTGTAGAATATTTGATCAAGGGGATAGTACCTTAGTTTGGCTGCAAGTGCATTACTTTTGTGCCAATACCAATGCATGGCCTCTTCTGTGTTATGTGTGCATAAGCTATATATTACCATGCATGAAGACATGCTATATGATAGTTGCTATACTCTTCAGTGGCATAACATTTTTACTTGTAAACAACTTCACGGCTACATTTTCTACACATCTATATACATCACAAAAGCGTTTGATGATGCAATGATGAATGAACAAACACAGACCCTGGAAGCTTTGCTTAATCAAGACGCGAAATTGCACTGCATTTGTCAGCAATCTAGTGATGAATCAAGGTTAAACTTGGGAATATAGCTGTATTAAAAAGGTGCATTAAATGTTGTGTACACCTAAGGTTTATGATCGCATGCGACTACTGTGGCAAATCGTATCATGGGGATTGCATTGGAATTGCACCAGAAAAAGCTGAGCAAATTTCTGCATAGAGATGCTCAACTTGCACCATGGAAGGAGTATTAACTCCCTTTTACACAGATGGTTTGTTTTCTTATTTTATAGATGTTAATACATGTATATGCACTTTTTAAGTACTGTGTAGTTGCACAACCAAAGGAAGCAACTAAAAATACATCGATTCATCAGGTATGTAGTTCATGTTATGTTGCAATACCATACATGTGTAATGTGCCTTATAGAATATCATAAACAATATTTTTTCCTCATGTGGACACCATTATGACTTTACCATGTGCAATAATGAATGACCCATTAAATTTCAATTAATACGACATGAGGAATAACATTAAATAATTATATTTCAGGGTTAATCGCTTTTCAGTTGCTACTTTCTTTTGATTTGCTTTGTTATATTCAATTTTAATAATGCACTGCATAATTAGGAATTGTTCCATTCATAGCAGTCTGGTTTATCAAGTGAAACTGCTATTTGCCTTGCTAAATCATTGGAGATGCCTGAAAGCCACAATGCTGTAATGATATCTTTCAATAAGTGTGGAACATTTGACATCACCAAAGATGAATTTGATTTCTATTTTGAAAACGAGGTTAATCCATCATGGGTACATTTATTTTCAAAAGGACTAGCTGAAATTAATTCATGTTGCAGTTTTGCATTTCGAAATCATTGGATCAAAAAAACATCATCTTTTAAATCATCTAATTACATCTTTAAAGCCAAAGCATATTGCACATTTTCAACATGTAATGTGCTAGCATTTTTGTACATTACGGAATTGTCAAATGTGAATGTTACCATAAATGTAACGTTTGATGGAAGCATATGCCACATCAGTAGCGAACGACATGCTCGGAAAATTAGCCTCAGTGCCAGAAAGGAAACCCTGAAACACTTCCAAAGAACTCTTATACCTCCATCTAAGGGAATACATTGAAAGAATAATGCAACTTAAACCTGGACAATATGCAGCAGGAAATCGGGACAATGTAGGATGCAGCCCAGCTGTGCTGAGAAAAATATCGTCTGAAGCAAGGCTCGCTTTACAAGACGACAAAAACCTGATATCTTCACCTTTAATTCTGAAAAAAGACATCGAAAGAGATGAGCCAAAACTTTATGAAGGAGAAAATAACCCTACACCTGCTGTTTCTGGCTATATTCAATGTATTCAGGCCTCTCCATTTGCCGTGATATGCTTTAATGATGCAGCAGTGAGATTATATCACGAAGTAGCAAAGACAAACTCTATATTTTGTGATGCAACTGGTACAATCGTGTCTGTTAGCAACGACAAACAAATGAAAGCTGTTACGTACTATTATAGCCTAGTGATGAAGCACCCCGTAAGAGGTAAACCCCCAATAGCGGTTGCAGAACTGATCTCAACTGATCATACAGTTTTAACAGTTTCATACTTTCTTAATTGCTTTCGGAGAGCAGAAGGTCTAATATTTGGTAACAGCAATCTTACAACTCCCAAACAGTTAATCATTGATAGAAGTATAGTTTTGCTGTTGAGCTTCCTGCAATCATTTAATATGGAAACATTACACGAATACTTGCAAAGAACCTTCCGCATTTGTAGTGGAGCTGGAGGTGAAAAGGATTTTGAAAAGATCTATCTCATGCATGTACTAGCCGTGTTATGAATTCTGCCAAAAAAGATTGCAAAAAATGGTGAGTAATATTTATATTTCATGTTCACATAATGATACATGTATATTTCTTTTTTACCATAGGTTTCAGAAAAGGCTATATTCATTTTCAATGTATTGTTTTTCAAGTTTAGTCAATTGTACTACTTTAAAGGAGTTGGTGAGAAGATTATTGCTATTGAAAGTCTTATATTGCTCCGATAAAAAAACATTGGATTGCAAAAAGGCATACAATACTATTGTAGGCATTATAAACTCGCTTAATAAAGAAATTACCTTACCAGATGAGGAATGCTGTATAGAGGAAACGTTTAATGATGTAAAAGAATTTGATGGATATGCATATGTCAAACCGTTTGGGGCATATTTTCAACATGAAATTGAAACTTAGCTTAACCTCACAAGAAAGTAGTGAAAATGAATATTATCAACCAGACTTTTTCCAGAATATTCTTGAAAAGTGGATGCCAATGGCACCTTTCTGGACATGCCTGATGCTTGGTAAAAATTACTTTTGCCCCTGAGAATTCACATTTATTTTATTTATAGGTGATCTGGACCGTCATAAAGAAGAAAAAGCTTTAGATGCAAATTCTTTGGTAATATAATTAAGATGATATTTAACTGGATGTGCTACATGTATGTATGTGTCATTGCAGAATGAGCTGACAAGAACAGCTGGGACGATAGAAGCTTGGAATTATATACTGAAGAAGATTGATCACTCTCAAAAACGTTTGCGACCTGATGTGTTTATAAAAGAACACTACCCTTTAATAATTGGCCGGCAAAGACAATTCTTTGATGACATAATCCAGCCTTTAAAAAAGCGAGTAAAAGTGAGTTCTTTTGCAAGCAAAGTAATACCAGGTATACATATAATTTGAATTAGAAATCTTTGCAAAGAAAGCCATCTCAGCCAATGAAGGAAAAGTGGCATAGACGAGTTGTTGATGCACACAGATCTCGTGGATTCTTCCAGCAACCTCCTACAGAATTAATACCTTTGGTGGATATTGAGTATACGGGGTAAGACAAATGGATCATGTGCTGTGCATTCTTCAATAGTCATTCACACACTTCTTTACGTTACTAGGGCGGTTCCTGCTCAAGGAACTGAAATTGTAAGATTTTAAAATGTTTATACATTGCTTTGTAACATGGTAATGTTCTCCACACAGCAAACAGACAATGACCCTCTCTCCACACTTTCACATTGTACGATCTTGTCTCCAACACCATCATTGCCACTAGACCCATCACCATCACCACCTACACCTCTGCAGTCATCGTCACAACTGTTATCACCTTCGCCGATACCATCATCCAACATAAAGGAAATGCCACAGCCTGTAGCATATGGAGACATGATTGAAGTTACCAAGAAAGTGAATGCAGGGCTTAAAAGCAACTCAAATCTGTGCTGGCTGAATGCAGTTTTACAATCTCTAAGTAGCACTCCATTGCTACTGATGCTGCAAGGTACCACATGCAATGGTTGTAGTTCTATTTTTATATACTACGTATACAGCATTGCCTTCTACAAGTTTAACTGCACTTCAAGCAAGCTTTGTGGAACTAATTAACAACATCCAGAGCAGTTCAAAACGTTATTGTATATCTTCTGACTTTGCAGTAAGGTTGTGTCAGTATATTAGCAGCTACATAATTAACAGCCATACTATAAAACAGAAATTACATGCAAGTGAAGCAGTGTATCTTTGTTTTGGAGCACAAAATGATTGCTGCGAAGGAATGATGGCAATAATTGAAAAGTTGTTGACACCTACAAATGTAATTTCATTACTTCTGCATGAGCATTTATTATCAAACGCATTTGAATTGCAGATGCCATACAAGTGTGAGGAGGTTTTTAGCACAACTATCAACAAACTTGCACATTGCTGTTCAGTGGTAATGAAATTGTTCTAGAATTTTACCTGCACTTACATCAGTATCTTATCAAATAGCCAGTGCATGAGGTTTCTTCATGCACTGTACTTTCCTGTGGTGATTGGACCATACAAAATTTTGTTTGAGTCAGTCTTGGACTATCTTGAAAGAACTGTTTAATCCCATATGGAAGGACAAATGTAAGCAAATTCATTACAATTCATGAACATGTATAAATGATTGAATTTTCATTCAGGCGCTGTGAACTGTGTAATAAATGTTTACAAGTTGAAGAAAGTCACATTCTGTTCCCGTCAGTTTTAATTATTCACTGCAATCGGGTTTCAGATGAGGATACATCGGTTAAGCTTAAACACCGAGTAATTATTCCAAGGTGATTGCTTTCTATGGAAAAATGAACACTTCATTTTTCTATTATAAATACTTAGATTCCAGCAATTATCTCATCCAAGTATGAATGGAAGCATACGATACGAACTGAGTTCAATAGTGGTGAGCATATAAAATGATGATCTGTATACATGTAGATGCAAATAATCATCATATTAAAGACTCATCATGGATTGAGTGCTATAAGTGGACATTGTAAGTGCCATGTAGAATTACATTCTAATTAGTAACCGGCATAACTTGCAATTCAAATAGATACATGTGCAGTAAGAAATCAAAGCAGATGGATATTGTATAATGATGCTAAAGTAACTGAAATTCACACTTCAAACTACAACACATCTGAGGAAGCAGAGGTATGAATTACTTTTTTATTAACAGCATCGTTATAAATCTTTTGCAGGAAAACATTTGCCTTGCAATATATTCATCTTGCATGAATGATGTAAGTTCTGATATTACATTTTATTTTGTACTCAAAATGCTTGTAATCCACGTAGGCCTTTGTTGATAAAATTTCTAACACTCAACCCAACTGTGCTGGTACCGAATTTGTAAGAGCTTATTGGGCCTTGGTCCTTTGCTTACGATATTCTTTTCCTAAGTCGTTTGTTGGCTTGCCAGACAACTTGGAGGCAAAGGTTTGCGTATTACCCTTTGAGGAAATTTTTGTGCGTATGCTATGCTTTCATTCATTAAGATTCAAGGAAGTAAGCTAAAGCCACACAGCAGATTCCAGCTTCTGGAAAGTGACATGGAGTCTCTGCTTTCTGGAGATTGGTTTGATTCCCGAGTAAGTTCCCTAGATCTGGCACAGTTAGTGATATTTAATTGTAAACATGCTCATTTAGATCATTGTTGCATACATGGAGCTTCTGGAAACACCATTGTCAAGTGTAATTTCATTACCTGATGTGTTCTGCAGTTTTTAAGTAGCTTTCATTGTGTTATATCCAGGTGGGGAGAAAGTGAAGTGCTTTGATCCATTACTGATACCAATCTTGAAAGCAAATGGTTTTGAAAGTGTCTCAACATTTTCTAATGTGAGAATCAAAATCCAAATATTTCATGCATTATTATATTGTTTTATATTATGTTACAAGGGAGCAAACATTTAATGTATGATGTGCTACTATTCCCTGTGCACAAGATGCAACACTGGTGCTTAATGGTTGGTAAAAGAAGCATGAATTTGTAATTTGTGCTGTTTATAGTTTATAGTTGCCTGTATCTTTCTTGATTTTCTTTTCTGAATAGGTTGTCCTTCCACACCAGAAACTTATTGATTGCTTTGACCCATTGCATGCTTCCAATGATGATGCCTTCAATTGGATATGGTTAGATTATAATGCATAATTTGTGTATTTCAAAATGTATCAAATCTTAGGCTATATATTTGCACTGAGGTGTATCATCACTTGAAGCAAAGATTGAAAATCTCAGAATGGAAGTACAATGACTCAAAAGTATGCATTTCCATATTTTCCATTATGCAATATAATAAATTGGCCTTATAATTATAATCCACAGAGCAATGGTTCACCAGCTCAATCAAATTCATATGATTGCGGTGCCTTTCTTTGTTTTGTAAGAAGAAATAGTATTCTATTTTATTTGACAGCCGAGAACACGCTGTCCGCTACGCTAGCGGGGTTCGTATATTGCCATGGGCGAATCCAGCAAAGGGCCATTTGACAGCCGAGAATACGCTGTCCGCTTTCTCTTTCGGCCAGTGGGGGTGCGCATATATAAATGTTCACTTTATTACAAGGGGAGCTCTGGGGGGGGGGGGGGGGGGGGGGGGGGGGGTGGCATTCAGTCCCGAAGGTCCCCCGCCCATGGCCTATTAGGATTATTAAATTCATATTTAGGATCGCATTTCCCCTTTTCCTTTCTGCCCCCCCTGTAGGTCCGCTGAAGATTTATGCAGCTGATGTACAGGGGACGAAATAGAATACTGTTCATTGCATGAAGTAGGTTATCTGAGTATGATGCATCTATGGTTAATAAGCGTACGTACAAATCTGACGAAACTGACAAATGAAACACACCCGTTTTTAAAAAAATAAGCCTGGGAACAAGAACTTAACTGAATGCAAGTGACTGCCTTCGTTTCCAATCTCCCTATTACACTATCTATGGAATAAGATGCAAAAAAAATTTGCGCGCGCGGAGCGCGCGCCCCTTCCCTAATCTATTATTCATGTCGGACCCCCTCCTCGCCGAATTCCTAGCCTGGATCCGCCACTGAAAAGTATTGAAATTCCATATGATTCTTAAAAGCAGTAATGATAACTTGCAAAGCTTCTGGGGCGGAGCCCCAGACCCCGGTGGGGGAGCTTACAGCGCTCCCCCACACCCCCTAGCTGCCAAATGTACTTCCCTCCATTGGTGAACCCCCCTCCACATTTCCTGGATCCGCCACTGCGTGGGCTCAGCTTTCAGTGAAATGATGGTACATAAAGCAGTAGCTTTTTTGTATATTGGCAGGCTCAGCCTGGCATGAGAGAAAATCTCGTATTATAAGACCCCTTGCCGTGTCATCCCGGGAAGGATCAAAAAATTAGCCGCCATATTGTTTTGGACCAAAATATGTGCGTTATTTAGAAAATCTGCAACGACGATGACGTAAATCTAACACTACATGTACGCCCGCAACACTTAAACTTACGAATACAATTAACTAGGCCGTGATATTTCACCAGTCTAAGTTATTATTGTTACATCATTGTACGTAATGAAAACACAAATTATAAATACGCACACATTTTGGGCCAAAACAATATGACCGCCAATGTTTTGATCCTTCCCGGGATGACACGGCAAGGAGCTGGGGCGGCAGCAGCGGCCATGGCCGCTCCACTTTTTCACAACAACAAAAAAAAAATTGATAGGTTGACAAGCGCGCATGTTAATGACATGCAAGTGGTCTTCAAATCGATCGCGAGAGCTAGTTCAAGCTAGGCTACCCGTAAAATGTAGTTTACAAGGCCTAAGCTGCACCATAGCCATTTTGTATTTTATATTACAAGCGCAGAGGCAAGGTATCAAAACAAACTAACCTGGTTACAGTTTTAACGTACTTTTGGGGGTTTTGTACGCAAAAAGCGTTGGCTTCTGGGGCGGTGCCCCAGACCCCGATGGGGGAGCGCTATATGCGCTCCCCCATACCCCCTAGCTGGACGGGAGGGGTGCCTCCCTCCCGTACCCTCCCCGGGGAGGCGGGGGAACCACCTTTGTTGGCCGCTGCACTTTATATTCCCTTCCTACGCCACTGGGTCTATAGACGTTCCGATGTATATGCGGTGCAAACTTGACACTGGAAAGAAAGTATCCATGCGTAAAGTGTGACTGGTTGACAATGCTCAGTAGGGTTTAACATTCGAATATCTGAACGACCCCAAAGCATGCATGAGGTTACAGACCTGGCCAATTAACGATATAAGCTTAAATGAACGGTCGATCCCGACCGAAACGCCCGGTAGTCGGAGCATGCACCCAACAGGGCTATACAATTAACACATGCAGTGTGTATTCACGGGCCTGCACACACGCACGCGCGTGGTGCAAGGTGTGGTTGTGTAGCAAAAGGAATCTGTGGGACAGTCAACAGACGCCTTGGTCATAAATAGCTTGTAAAAAAATAATATATCAAAGCTTTGTATCATAAGTTCGTCAGTGATCAGAGTCCAATTAGTATTCTAAATCGTTTATCTCAGTTGATGATCCATATAATAATTATAGATTCCATGCACTCCCGACACACACACACACACACACACACACACACACACAAACGCACATGTACATGTACACGCAACACACACACGCACACACAAGTAAACACATACACACACACACAAGTAACACACACACACACACACACACACACACACACACACACACACACACACACACACACACACACACACACTGTGACACTAAAACTCACACCGGCATATGCACGGCAATATATATACCAACTATTCAAAATTAGTCTCCCAAACTGACGCCAGCTATAGTACACTGCATGCTACTGTATATGTACGCCCGTATATAGTGATTGCAAATAATCGTGATACTATATTTAGTCGGCAAATTAACGTATAACAAAGTCCATTCGAAGTTTTCTTTTTCTGATGCGAGTTTTTTTTTATATAATCGTGGAAATGATCTCATGCAGTATTCAGTGGTGCGGAGATTAGCATCCATGCATGCCCATATTATACAGTTGCAGCAAATATAGTTGCTCAGTTGTAAATTACAACATTCCGTCAACCCATATATACCCACGAGAAGTTTATATAAAAGGAATGCACTAGCACGTAGCGGTCTATAGCACGTACGCCCATCATGGCCTCGCTTATTGGGTTGGTGTCTGTCGTTATGGCCGCGGCTATTACGGGGACCTACGGACAGACTGGTCTGACTGCAGCACAAAAGCAACAGTTCGTTGATGCTCACAACAGCCTGCGTGGTAGCGTTAAGCCGGCTGCGACCAACATGAAAACTATGGTACGTGTGCAATTGTACTTATTATACAGTGTATGTGCATCCCCTTGTGTCGAAGGGAGGGGGGGACAAATAATCCTAAAGCGGACCGATAATCCTAGGAAGGATTGTCCGAGGGGGGACAGCGTATCCTAGGACACGGAGTCCGGCGGACAATGTATCCTAGGATACATTGTCCGGCCGGACAGCCTATACGGCGGACACGGTATCCTATTACACCGGCCTGTCACGCCGTAAATGGTCCGGGCTATAATCGGTCCGACCGGACCGTCCTCCGGACCATCCATGGTCACCACCCATGGTCCCCCTATTGTAGTCACAAATATGTCAACCTTTTCGAGCCGACCATAAAATGTAAAATTCAGAAAATGACTTACGAGTTAAGAAACATATCCGTGCCATATTTCTCGAGACAGAGCATGCACAGAGCTGTTTTTAAAATGAGTGGCAAGTACATGTACATGTATATCAGCAAAAAGGAATAAATTCGATGACATACAACTCGATCTTCACGTGTGCACATACAGATTTCCTTCGGTTACGCTCAATGTTCTAAAACTCTTACTAGCTCAGTATCGGACGGAGAGATACCATTTGCAACGACATGCATCAAGCTTAACTTAAGATAATCAATTTACAGCTAATCATTTTGAGACAGTTAATAATGTCAATCTGCTGACAGTATTATGCAGTATTCGTATGTATAGTGGCGGATCCAGGAGGAGGCCCCTCCCCCGCCAAATATAGTTCACTAATTATGCAGCATACAATTACTGTACGATATGTGGATGCTTGTTTTAGATTGCTAAAAATGCCCCCTTCCCCTCCATCACCAATCTAATCGGAGGGCGGACCATCTGTGACATAGGGAGACCATCTATGGCACCATGGATGGTCCTAGGGGGACCGTTCACAGCTCCACAGATGGTCCGGGGGGACCATCTGCAGTTGCCATGGATGGTCCGGGAGGACCAATTATTTGGGGGACCATCCATTGTGTGACAGGCCTTTTACCTGCTCACACGCACCTCAGTGGTTCCATTCGATCGATCGCGCGATTAAAATACTAATTAACCACACATGCAAAATTAAATTGGATGTGCAAGCCTGCAAATCCAAGGACGGATGCATGTAGAACGCTGCATAGATTACAGTATGCATTACGTCATTCTTCATATAGGAAAGGGGGGTCCGGACCCTCTGCACCCCCCCCCTCCCCCCCCCCCCCCCCCCTCCTTAAATCCGCTCCTGGCTGCAAATGTGACATAACTATAAACATTATGTTGCTATGTTATTAATAAGGCAACTTGATTTTGTCATACAAACATACGGGTTAATTGTGAGTATAGTATACTATTAGAAAAAAAAAGAGATATTGAAAACAATTGGATTTGAAGGCAATGGTGGTGTGAAAAGGAAGGGAACAAGGGATCAATGATGATACGAATTTGTTTAATAGTCCTATATTTAGCAACATAAAATGTACATACTATAGAACAATTAAAAAAAAATTCGTATCATCGTTGATCCCTTGTTCCCTTCCTTTTTACACCACCATTGCCTTCAAATCCTATACATGTATATCACCAACTTTCTCAGAGAGAATGTTTTTTTATATCTTGTACAAATAAATTTGCAGGTCACATGCTGTAAAACATGCATCTAATAATTATACATGTATCTATTTCTCACATACGTATAAAACTACTCCCTTATTCATTAATGACCTCTTTCTGTTGTTCTGTTGCTGCACCTTAGTAAATCTCATTCACTATATCTACTTCAGGAGTGTGCCACATGTCTAGAAACCTTTAAAACAAAGTCTCGCCTTCTTACATCTATGTCACAATGTTAGCAGTTGTGTGTAAATGAAGTCACCAGAGCAGACATGTTAGGAACTTCCGACTTACTGTCAAATTTGTTTGGTATTTGCTGAATAAGAGTTAGTGAATACAAATTAATTTCTAACTATAGATATTATTGAGTTATATAAAGTTGTGTGTATGTATAATTGTGTATAAATGTTGCACTGACTGATGCTGGTTGCTTAAAAAGACTACATGTAATATAATTTATATTGCTTCATTGCCCTGCATGGATATAAAATTTGCATGATAATAAAACTATATTCAGTGCTGTAGTCTGTAAACTACTATAGTCTATATTACTGCATTATGTGGGGTGCATGACCTTCCTCATGCACAGGGCACATGCTTAGTTTTTATTATACCATTATAAAATAAAGCACCACCACCCAATGCGCTACATAGACCTAAAAGTTCAGCAAGTATGATAATACTTTAGTTAAATAATCAAAAGATTGGATCATTAAAGGCATTTTTATCCCATTTTAATTTTTTTTTAATTGCATGGCTATGTTTTATTGGTTTTCGGTACATGTATGTACTTATGCCACTAAGTGTTCAAAATGTCGAGCTACAATGCATACATTTTAATGACTTCCAAAGCTGATAAAATCTGTTGTGGGCTATTACTAACAAAAGTTAGGTACATGTAGCTAACATTGGAATTCAGTTGTGTTAAAAATGACTACCCTTACGAAAATAATAAAACAAATCCAACTTGGCAGTATGTTTCAAACTTGCTGGTTTCTAGCGCTTCCGCATGAGTGACTACGAATATAACATTATTCTTCAATTATGACCAAGATAAAATGCAATAAACGTGGCAGATCCAGAATGAAAAATTGTAATGTATTGGAACAAGCGAACGTTATCTCTGTAGTCTGTGCCTTCTGCATGTTGGCAGTTATACTACATTTGAGGTCACTAAAGTCGATCATTCAATTGATTAGCAATTCATGTTTTGTTTTACATGTATTCTCAACAAATGCTTTATACCTATATAGAGCCTATCAGGACCCACGGTAGTGGGTCCTATGTAGGATTGGCTTCAGATTGGCTTAGTTGGGCGTGGTTTTTACTAGTAGGAGGAACCTATGCATTGCAACGAATACACTAAGCCATATGAACACTCCTGGCAGAGAAAAAAAAATGAGGGGAACAAGTAAATCAAAAACTTCTCTATCAAGAAAGTGATTGGTGGTATGTAGGATTGGTGCATGGTGCAAAAAGCAAGGAAACAAGGTACAGTATGTTAAACTGAGGTTTGGTAGGATCCTACAACTACAACAGTCCTACATTTGCAAATAGGCTTCTTCATTTGCAAATTCAGGACTGTGAGTTGTAGGATCCTACCAAACCTCACTTTAACATACTGTACCTTGTTTTCTTGCTTTTTGCACCACCAATCCTACATACCACCAATCACTTTCTCGATAGAAAAGTTTTTGATTTACTTGTTAATATATAGTAATGCATGTTTTGATATCTACTTTCAGTCACTTTGTACATATTTGTTGGGTACACTGAGCTACTACATTTCCATTAACATACTGATGAATTTTGAACTAATAATACATGATGTTAAACTGATATGGGTATTATTGTGCATTATTTTCAGTGCTTCTATTATGGATTACAAATCATTACCTGCTGTACTCCTCCTACTGGTATCCATTTTGAGCTCATCTCTTAGTTCAACTTCACAGTATAACCATACCTACTACGTCACTCCAAATGTTTCCTCATGTTACAATGTCAATTCCACTTGCCTAGACTTTAAAACATATTTCAATAATGCTTCATATTATTCAGAAACAGAATTCATATTTTTGCCAGGTATACACCTGTTTGATTTAGGAAGTTGTTTGCCAGTTCAGGACATAGTGAACATACGTTTGGTAGGATCAGATAAATTCACACAACGTTCAGTGGCTGAGGATGTTGAAGAATATGGATTTGACCCTTATGCTCATGACAGCAATATTTCCTACTTTCAATCATCAACAATCATCTTATGCACCAGTCCTTCTGCACTTTTGTTTTCCAATATTTCAAACCTTTCTCTAGCAAATATCACCATACTCAACTGCGGACAATATTTAACTAATGCAAGTATCTACCTCTCCAATGTATACAACCTTCTGATCGATGGTCTCTCAGTTCAGAACAGCTCAGGATATGGCCTCTATGGACTGAATGTGTTAGGACAGTCTCAGATTATGAGGTCATCATTTGTTGGAAATAATCAGTTTGTGAAAAACATTTTTCAAGATGTGCCTATCAGGAACTGTATGAATGAAACAGGTAGTTTATACATATCTGGACCATTATCTGAATATAACGGTGGAAATGTAGAATTTTTATATTCCAATATAAACCACACTTCTTCACTTTTTCAGCTTGACAT
The DNA here is from genome assembly GCA_949361645.1 of Spongilla lacustris. Lineage (NCBI taxonomy): Eukaryota > Metazoa > Porifera > Demospongiae > Spongillida > Spongillidae > Spongilla > Spongilla lacustris. The sequence continues at coordinate 3,104,681 of OX442417.1, read as the reverse complement.
TTTTTTGGTTGTTTTGGCTTTGGGACTAAATAGTGACGACTTAAATGGTGCAGGATTAACAATTAGCTCTGATGAGTCCTTGAATAATCTGAATATCAACATAGATGGTTTAGTCACATACAGAAATCAAGCAGGGAATGGTGCTAACTTTTGTTTTGCTACTTCGTCTCCTATCTCCAACATAATGCTCACCAACATATTCAGTGCATATGCTACATCTATAGCAACTGGTGCATGGTATAACACGGATATCTCGACCATCACATCATGGTTTACAGTCAAAAATGCAGCATTTGAATGCAACTTTTCAGGAGGGAGAATTGGTTCTTCAATACGTATTGATTACAATCACGCAGGAAATGGTTTTGCTAAATTTGAAAACTGTATATTCACACAGGATCAAAGCCAGAATTCATTATACATGCATAGCTATTATACTGATTCTAGGATAGATATTTCAATTGCACATTCATCATTTCATAATTGCAATGTAGTAGCAGAGAATTTGAACTGTGAAATGAATAACTGCGTTTTTCTAAATTCATTTGGAAATTACTATTATGCCTCAATATATTTAGATGGAAGCAACCAGTTTCTGCATTCTGATATGACATTAATGCAACATTCTTCGCTTTCTATAAGCCAAAACAACACCTTTATCCAATCTGGCATCACTGCTCAATATTCTTACATTTATATACAAGGAAACAATGTATTTAGCAGCAATTTATCCAGTACTTCAAGTGGAGCTATATTTCTTCAATCATCTACACTATACTTCTCTCCAAATTCAAATGTAACATTCATTAAAAACACTGCTACGTATGGAGGAGCTATATACGTTGATTCAGGTTCTAGTTTATATTTCCAGTCACCAACAAATGTTTCGTTCTTTAGTAACACAGCACTATATACCAGAGGAGCCATATTTGTTGAAACACCAGCCAGTGATACATGTTTTTATTCTCTTGACTGTACTGACATTGAAGATATCCATCTTTACTTTGAAGGCAACTATGCTGGAGATGCAGGCAGTGTGTTGTATGGAGGCAATATTGATACGTGTGTAATGCATAGTTGCTCACATAATTCAACATACATATTTGATACCATTACTGAAATTGGCTATCATAATCCATCTACATCACTTATATCATCTGATTCTCCATGTGATGCTTTCACCAATCATGTCTGTTTAACTGGTCAAAGTGTTTCTTTATATCCAGGACAAATACCTAAAGTGACATTCATAACTGTTGGCCAGAGGAATGGTGTTGTTCCTACTGTGATATTGGTTTATTCAAACTCTGGCAATAGAGTTATTAATGTTTAATCTCCCGGAATCCTTATTTAAGGATGGCCATCCTTAAATAAGGATGATGACCACTTTCTAAGAGAATGATGTACACTTGGTGCTTTATTTTAGATTTGTGATTAACTAGATTCAAGATAAGGCAGATTAGCGTTACTGCCGCGATCACAACAGGTTTGACTTGCTCAAAAACCGGTATTACAGTCTCGTTATGGCGAAGCCGCCATTTTGCCGTTGGCGATATATAGTACTGTAGTGAGCCAATTAACTCAAATCGAAGGAAGAGCAGGTTTCTGAAAGCTGAAGTAGTAGAATGTAGACTGTCAGAATCAGATGGACCCATCTGTGGAACAATATCCACGGCGATACGCTGGCTTACATTGTACGTATACCGGACCACGCGGCCAGTGTCATACACTCGAAAGTGTCAAGCTATAGCTAAGCAACCCTGCAGCTTAGTGAAAACGACGGATGTAATTCCTCAGTATGGATGGGACTTACATGTAGGCGGGCCACTAGGCCTATATATACATGTGTAGCTAGGTCAGAGATAATTTATATATTATCTCAGGCTAGGTGACCGTACTGAATTCCGTAATCTATGGCGGCAGCAACAGTAGGCCTAGGCAATGACGTGGTCCCCTCGAGTCTGATTAATTGGGGCTAAGAATTCGGCAACGCTTCTTACATCTCCCGTAACCCCCCCCCCCCCCCCCCCCCCAACCTCCCCCCATCCACCATTGTACATGCCCGGGTACTGTATGCATGAAATGATAGGAATAGAAAGCACACTCAGTCTTTATATATTATCTCTGCCACATGTAGTGCACGTGGTCATGCACTGGTCTCAGCGAGGCTATAGGGATACATCCACGCTGACGTTTGACCAGAAGATAGCATCTACATCATCAGTACACGTACGCGTCATTATACAAACGCTTGATATTAATTTTGAAGTGTTATGATGTAAATGCTCATAACTTATTAACCACAAGTTATTTTTTCAACGAATCAGGTTGTGAGTATAGCTGGGTTAACTGACTATCAGAGAAAATCAAGAGTTTTAAAACCACTATGGTTTTTGAGGTCAATAACCTCTACTGTTGTGATCCTTATTTAAAAGGATGGTGTCAATCCTTAAATAAGGATGTGCCACTTCATCCCTGTTTTAAAACATGGACATTGATCATATTGACATCATTTACAGTTTGTTATGGAGGCTAATCAGTATACAATTGACCAATAGCATTTATATTATCTAATTTGCTTGGTTAGCAAAAGTATGCAATGCAAAAGACGATCCTTATTTAAGGATAATGACATCCTTAAATAAGGATTTTTCCCTGGAGATTAAACATTAATGTGTTCAAAACACTCAAACAGTGCAGTTCTTATGATGTGCCTAATGAGTATGAGAATGGAACTACGACACTCATAACTGATAGTGGTTTGAATTTTTATTCACTTGACATTAATATTTTACCATGTCCAGTTCTATTTAAAAATGTCAATGTCACTTCATCATGTATATGTGACCCTTTGTTACAGAGGTACAACTTGGTGTGTAATATCAGTGATGTAACAGTACTGAATACAGGAAACATATGGATAGGGCTCACATCCCAAGGTGCTGCAGCATTTCAAGATCCATGTCCATTTGATTATTGCACAGGAAACAAAACAATCAATGTACTAGATTTGGACAGTCAGTGTAGCTACAATCGTAGTGGAGTACTGTGTGGGCAATGTCAAGGGAACCTGAGCATGACATTTGGAACATCTCGATGTGCAAGCTGTTCAAACTATTACCTTCTGCTAACCATTGTGTTCATTGTGATGGGAGTGCTTCTTGTAGTGGTGTTGTTCATATCAAAGTTCACTGTTTCCAATGGCACTTTAAATGGTATGGTGTTGTATGCAAACCTCATCAGAATAAATGATACTATTTATTTCCAAAACAGAAGTGGTTATTCATCCTTTTTGTCTGTAATCATAGCTTGGATCAACCTTGACTGGGGTATTGAGACCTGCTTCTATGATGGAATGGACAGCTATGCTAAAACATGGCTACAGTTTGTATTTCCTATGTCTCTTATAGCAGTGGTAATTCTTGCAGCAAGATACTCCTCTAGTTTATCTAAGCTGTTCAGGCTTAATGCAGTCCTAGTACTGTCCACTCTTGTGCTCCTATCATACTCAAAGATCCTACAAACCACCATCACCATATTCTCACCTGTTTCCCTCAATACAATGAACAGTGCTGCAGATTCTTATGTATGGCAGTATGATGGAAATGTTGTATATTTAGGGCAGAAACATCTTCCTCTGTTTATATTTGGATTTTTGGTCATAATAATAATCATCATTCCATATTTTGCCATTCTACTGATGGCTCCCTGCTTCCAAGCTAGATCTCATTGGAGGGGCCTTCAATGGGTTAACAAACTGAAGCCATTTCTTGACAGTTACCAGGCTCCATTCAAAGATCGCTATCGCTTCTGGCCAGGTGTATTTCTGTTTATCCGTCTCCCTCTGTACCTTGTGTTCATATTGTCAGACAGTACACCAGTGAAGATGTTGGCTATCATAGCTTGTGTTCTTATGTACCTGTGCATTGCAGTGGGCTTATCTGTGTACAAGAAGTGGTCTGATCTACTGATTGAAATGACCTTTATTGCAAATATTTTAATTCTTTCAGCCTCTGTTGCTATTAGTAATAATGGATCACGTGAAGTAATAATATCCATCGGATTGACTTGTGCTGTGGTACTTACAGTATGCATAATGTTGTGTGAAAGGGTTAAGAATATGTGCAGGAAGGTGCCAGTACAAGTAGAAGGAGAAAGGATACCATTGCTCAAGGAGGATAATATTAATAATTATCGTGAACCTCTTCTAGATGATCGCTGGGTATAATACAATGTATTATTTGTTAATGTGTACAAGCATGATGTACTTGTGATACTGATGTGTGATATGAGAAAGCAGATGGTCTTGTAGATTTTATTTGTTTATGAATACACTGAAGGTAAATAAAGTCATGTACATGCACAGGCATGTGTATGTGTTTCCTGTTAGAATGCGTACACTTTACAACATTTTGATAAGTCAACTCGAGACAGGTGTGACTTGAAACACAACATTTACAACATTTGAAGGTAAGGAGTTCGACACTTTTATTATATTACTATTAATATCCATGCAGTAGAGTTGTTAAAATCACTTGTACCATCATCCGAGGTGGTCAGCGTAGAGGATGTGTTGATATCTCGTATCCATCAAAAGGTACTGTTCAACAAGATTGACAACCATCTGTTTAATATACACTTGAGCAATCTCCTGCCACAGATAGAGCACACCTTCTCTCTGTCTCCTCCCCTCATGCTGCATCTTGGATGTCAGTCATTCCCTCTGAGGGGCTAGCACTTCATCTCCAGCCTTCAGAGTTCCAGGTGGTCATAAATTTGTGGCTGGGCCTAGATACCTCATGTGGCTCAATTTGTCCTCTGTGTCCTGGGAGAGTTCTTAGCCATCATGCACTCACCTGCAAGCGTGGTGGAGATGTAGTAACCCGCCACAATAAACTGCGTGACACCCTTACTGAGACCTATCACAGGGAGGCAGAAAGTATAACATCACCAAAGACCATAGCCACACTTGCCCTGCAGACATCCTAGTACCCGACTGGTGTTTAGTTGGGTAAGCCAGCAGCCTTCATCTTGTCTGTGATGTCATCGCTTAACTCCGATGTTTTACTTGAAGCAGGACTATCAGCAGCCAGAGCTACTGAGCAGAGAAAGCATGACACAAATGATGCCAAATGCAAGGAGCTAGGGTGGGTTTGCATCCCCATGGTGGTTGAGGCATATGGTGCTTGGGGGACAGAAGCAATGGAGTAATTTTCACTTCTGGCCTCTCTCCTTGCAACTAGCTCCAACAGGGCTAAGGCTGAGATCCTAGCTGCCTTATTTGGCAGGCTGAACCTCAACTTAGTTAGAGCTAACGCCACAGCCATCCTCTCCAGATGTTTTGACTATTAGCAATAGTAGGGTGCATATATTTATAATTATCTCACTACTGTATAATATTATAAAGTATATAATAATATATTCGATTATTCCATACACTTATACCAATAGTTGTGAGAAACAATATACAACAGAAGATATCCTAGACTGACAAGATACCAGTTGGCAATCATAATTATACTAAATATATGGTATTATGATCTGCTCTCCTGATTGATTATATTGAAATATATATTACTTCTTTCAGCCTCTGTTGCCGTAAGCAGTGGCGGATCTAGGAATGGGGCTATAGGGGGGGCGGTTGGTTGGAGGGGCGGCCGGGGGCGGGGCCCACTCACTCACCAGCATGGGGGTATGGGGGAGCGCTGTAAGCTCCCCTATCGGGGCCTGGGGCGGAGCCCCAGAAGCTTTCACATTTTTCGCTTCAAAGCCGCTAAAAATCAGCGTACTCGCAGCGCAGTGAAAGAATTTACATACACGCGAAAGACAACGAAGTTTATTGCGATAACGCGCCTCGTAACGGTCGTCAACAGGCGTCTGAGCGTCTGAGAATATTGGATATGCTCGCGTGAGCAAACCGTACTTCTCCTCTATATTGTCGTTGTGATGTATGTAAATCGCTTTAGAGGTATGGTGATGTAGCAATTGAAGCAGCAGCAGCTGTGAAAATGTTTCGCACTTTCGCCATTTGCACCTTTTATCGAACGGTGCACCTAATTAAACCTTTAGTGACAATCGGTAGACTATGTACTTGTACATTTAAAGACTAAATCTTTTGTTATTGTTAATTATGATCGTAATTCAGTTAAGTTAGTATACACCTATCAGTGGCGTAGGAAGGGAATATAGAGTGCAGCGGCCAACAAAGGTGGTTCCCCCGCCTCCCCGGGGAGGGTACGGGAGGGGGGTACCCCTCCCGGCCAGCTAGGGGCACGGGGGAGCGCTGTAAGCTCCCCCATCGGGGTCTGGGGCGGAGCCCTAGAAGCCAACGCTTTTTGCGAAACCCCCCCCCCAAAACAACGCAAAAACTGTAACCAGGTTAGTTTGTTTTGAGACCTTGCCTCTGCGCATGTAACAAAACGGCTATAGTGCAGCCAAGGCCACTTTTGGTAACCGTTGTACACTGGGTAGCCTAGCTTGAGCTAGCTCTCGCGATCGATTTGAAGACCACTTGCATCAGTTGCATGTCTGCAGCAATTGCTCGGCTAACTGAATTGATACATGCAACCTATTATTATTATTTTTATTTTGTTGTTGTGAAAAAGTGCAGCGGCCATGGCCGCTGCTGCCGCCCCAGCTCCTACGCCACTGCCCCTATGCACATGCAGGCAAGATTTCAAAGGAACGAATAAAACGTTCGCGGTTAATAAATAAAAATTCCGGTATTAAGGTTAAATTTCGTATCTAGATCTGTGCAAATTAATCATTGAAACTTTTAAAAAATTGCCGCCCCCCCCCCCCCCTCTCCTCACACACATACATACACAAAAGGTATGCTGTTTAGATGCGCGTGGGTTACGTACGGTAGGAAGTGCGCGCGCACGCGCGTCTGTGTGTGTGTGTGGGGGGGGGGGGGGGGCTGCCGCCCCCCCCCCCCCCCTCCCAAGGCTATGCTATATCCGCCACTGGCCGTAAGTAATAATGCAGCACGTGAAATAATAATATCCGTTGGTGTGACTTGTGCTTACTTACAGTGTATTAAAATATGTGCAGGAAGATGCCAGATTCAGCATTAGTGCATCATATAACAACCTGATGCAATGCTTTCACTCATTATAGAAGCAATAAAGAGATCAGGTATTTTGTTACTCGAACATACTATAGGCATTATGCACTGCATTGATGATGTACATGTTGCACAACCATTTGGTTTGCACTTCTACCACTCAGGTATGTTAAGACTGGCTACACTATATTTGCATGGAATTAGAAATTTCGGCAAATTCAAACATTACAACATGCGGCTTATCTGTTTGGGTACTTCTTGTAGCTATTCTCGTTATACCCAATCTTTGTTCCCGCAAATTTATTCAATTGATAGTTGTCATAACAACCTTAGTCGTTTATTGCATTGCGCTCCGAAATATGGGGTTTAATATCGTTGTTTGTGGACAAAAACCGTTATATTGTTTATTTGATACTGGTCTAACTACAGTGGGTGGGCACAACGAAATGTAACATCGTTTGCGTAAGTTGTCCAACGAAAACGATGAATTTTGTGCTTAATTTTTCGCAGTTCTAATGTTTGTCTGCAAGCGCTCTAAGCGTTTCGAAATAATTATGTATGTGCCTAGTATAGTGATTAAATATGGGTATCCCAGAAGTTCAAGAACTGCAGAAACATGCGAAAAACTATTCTTTCATCGTGCGGTTTTCAATTCTAACAATCAAGTCAATTATTTCACCGCGCGCGTAACCATTGTCATAGAAATGACATTATATATGAATTACGTGTTATCAATCAAATTGTATTGGACATTATTAATCCTGTGGTAACGTCTGTGTATGAATAAACGCTTCCTTTGGCAGCTATCAGGACCCACGGTAGTGGGTCCTATGTAGGATTGGCTTCGGATTGGCTTTAGTGGGCGTGGTTTTCGATCGAGCGTTTTAAAACGGTAACGAAGCATTGCCATTACTCGCCAGCTCGCATATAATCCATCACAAACATGACAGATATACACATATAACGTGAGCTTCGCTAAACAGTGCCGTTTACGTGGAGTGACAAGTCAGTACCAAAATTCCGCCGTTTAATTTTTGTTCTTAGTCTTCCGTTCATCACGTAGAACTGGCGACAGGAACGTCGTAAGAAGACGAGATTAGCTTAAAAAAGTTTCATTTTATTTCCAAACGTGCCCTTTCATACAAATAAGACCTACAGTTGTTAGCTGGTGATGAAATGCCGTAAAATGACCTAAGCAGGTGCTATTCATTATTGGTGAAAATTCTCGGTTGCCTAGCAGTATGCAATATGACCGCGTCTTAATTTACTGTTCCAGGCTACGCATACGTACACAGCTGCAGACGCGTTTACAACAGGCGGTTCTAATTCAGCAAAGGACCAAGCCAAAGAAAACGGCTCGTTAGCAAAGAGAACTGTGAGTTTAAGATATCCGAAGAACAAAGGTAGGCCTATCAATAAAAAAAAAAAGAGGCTAGCTATATACTCAGAGTACACACTAAGCGTCCTATACATCGCCTGATTGCAACGAATACACTAAGCCATATATTATATTGAACACTTCTGGCAGAGACAAAATACATTAGGGGAACAAGTAAATCAAAAACTTCTCTATCGAGAAAGTGATTGGTGGGATGTAGGATTGGTGGTGCAAAAAGCAAGGAAACAAGGTACAGTATGTTAAAGTGAGGTTTGGTAGGATTCTACAACTATAACAGTCCTACATTTGCAAATAGGCTTCTTCATTTGCAAATTCAGGATTGTGAGTTGTAGGATCCTATAGCTACCAAACCTCACTTTAACATACTGTACCTTGTTTCCTTGCTTTTTGCACCACCAATCCTACATCCCACCAATCACTTTCTATTTTAAGTGTAGCGAGTCTTAACACACCTGAGCAGCATTTTTCCACACCGACTACTCTTCTCATATTATGCTTTGGAGATATACATGTATTTATTCTCATGGCGCGCATGGTGAATGAAATGTTAAGTTTGATTTCCACAAACACTTATATCTTCCTCTTCGACCACCCACCCATCCTCACCCACCCTCCAAATAACTCAATGCATATAAGAATATCCCACGTCTGGACGTATGTCCAGATGCATTTGCGGCTAGTATGCTCATTTTGTCTTCGGTGCGGTCTCTCCTACACTTTTGGATGCGTGGCACTTAGAAAACGCCTTTGCATCTTTGTTCTTCCCGCCCATAGACTACCTGGCGGCTCCACATTTTGTACCGATGATACACTTAATTAAAAATTATTCATAGAGTTTTTAATAGCCAGTGAACAGCATAAACTCTATGAGTGATAGCTTTTCATAAGAAAAATGGCTTCACCATCGCATCGCGTTTAATAATGCACACCTCAGAAGTGACTGCCATTAGGAAGGTGCACGTGAAGTACAACTAAAAATTTAGTGAAAAGATCAAGCTAAATAGGATGCATGATAGTCATTAAAATAAGGAAACAATAAATCGCAATTAAAGTCTTGTAGACGTACTACCGAAGCATGTCAATGTTGATAAAGCTAAAGATTGACCAAGTAATTAGAGCCACGAATTCGCCGCACCTTTATTTATAGCCAATTTGGTCGTTTTATGTACTTTTGATTTTGGAATAAGATTTTTAATGTATATAATGGATATACAATCGCAATCTCCAGCTTGCCATAATTTTTAATGCACAACTTGCAAAGCTTCTGGGGCTCCGCCCCAAACGCCGATGGGGCAGCTTACAGCGCTCCCCCATTACCCCTATAGCTAGCTGGGCGGGAGGAGGTTATACCCCCTCCCGCACCAACCCCTATCGTCTACACCCACTTCATTATTTATTCATTTGCGGGACCTGTCACGCTAAAAATGGTCCGATAAATAAATGCTTTACTGATTAAAAAAAGGAGAGATCCATTACCAATGTCCTGAGCATATTTCCCTGTGTTGGTTTCATAGACGTCAAAATTTGTCCCCCCGGACCGTTTTTGTCTACCTCGGACCAAATTTGTCGGTCCGGCCGGACCGATATTGTCGTCATAAATAGTCCGGCCGGACCATTTTTGTCGACAAAAATGGTCTGGCCAGACTGATTTTGCCTAGGACCAAATTTGTCGGGACAGACCATTGTTTTATACCTTCCGATGCCCATGTTAATACAGGTAGCCAACTTACATGTAATCGCCCAACTAGGCCAAGCGATTTAGGTACGGCGTACTGTACGTAGCTGTGGTTGGGTGCTGGTGGTATCTGGTGTGATGGTGTACTGTGTGGTTGTGTGTTGAGGGCATCTGGTGTGTAGTTGTGGATATATGCTGGTATGCTGAGGGTACTGATCAGGTGTGATGTGGGTAGTTGTACGACAGTACGAGGGTGTCTAGCATGATAGTAGCCGTGGTTTGCTGAGGGCATCTGGTGTGATGTGCACATTTAGGTGGCTGTGGTTGAGTACAGAGTGGCAACCATTACTCAGTGAGCAGAAAACCTGAATGGCTGGCAAATTTATCAAAACATATTCGGATATTCTTTATTCAAGTATTCTGAAAAATCAATTTTCAGCTCCTGAAAAAATTAAAAGTATTCGAATAAATCGATTTTCATTATTCAGGGGAGGTTACACACCCTACATTACCTTCATTGCAGAAAAGGTGGCCTGTTGATCCAATATCACAATGAAGTATTGGATGCAATAGGTGACCTTGCATCTCTTGTATACAAGGAGGTAATATACGTGAACCAATAGTCGAAGAAGCCAATTATGCATGTACATGTAGCATACCTTCTCTGGTTACAGATCTCAGTAATAGAGGGGTATGGCAGTCTAAAACAGTTGCATTGTTTGATATACGTGTATTTGACACTGACAGTCCATTATATTTGTACAGGGATATATTGCCTCTATCTTATCATCGGCTAAAGGAGAAAATACACGTACAGTTATGCAGGAGAAGCATGACATGCGCCTTATTTTCACCTAGCTCTAGTTGCATCCGTTGATGAAGTGTTTTTCATACAGCTCCTTCACAGTGCCAAAACGTTGTTTTCCAGCTATGTATAATGCGTGTATACTGCTTGTATACACGCGTTTTACGTGAATCTAAACATGCTGCTTACACCGGTGGATAACGTGTGGAAGGAGACTGACATCCGATCGGGTGTAATGTTGGTGGATAGCACTATGTATACAACCGCGTATGACGCGAGGATACCATGAGTAAACGCGCATATAACGGGTGGATAACAAGCCTTTTTTTTGGTACAGTGCAGGCTATAATCAACCAGTATAACTCCGTAATGCTTGAGCACAGGCATGCCTTCCGTTTATCACCGCATATTGTCCCATAACCATTATTAACATTGCAAGTTATCTTGTGTGATATCGAAACGAATACAGTACAGATGAAATCAGGTATAAAAGATAGAAGTTCTCAGTCTTTTCCAGCTCAGTCAAAGTGGCTGCATGAACGTTGCCAAATGTATCTTCTTTTTTTCTTTCTGTATTCCTCTTTGTGCCCGCTTGGCTGCTTGCTTCCTGCATGTTTGCCTTCGCCGCCTCTTATGTTGTTCATATATGCTCCCCGGTCAGAGATGCTAGATGAAAGAAAAGATGTTAACGTAGCTGCATGCCTATACAAATAAATCTTGCCATACCATGTTGATTTGCTGTTTTGTCCGTCCTCTTTAATTTGCTGAGAGCGGATTGTGAATGCTGCTGCATGGGGCAGTTTGTTTAACTTCACTCTGTAAGCGACTTACTGTTTGCTGTTTAAACCTTCTGCAGCAATGACTTACGATTTCATCCTGCAAATACACATTGATGTATTAAATCGCGCATGCACATGCGTGAAACAGCCTGTAACAATAAAGGATCCAAACCTTTGTCTTACCGGTGCACTATCTTCTATATATCGGGTGTAAGCTCTATACCGCAGTTTTCCACGCTACAAAGCACGAAATACAACGGTCAATATACAATATCTTATCTTACTTACCAATCATTATACCGGCCCACACAAGTACAAATACTTCGATGAGTCCATTGCACTAGCAGCTAGTCCAGCGAATCGATACTGACATCTTAGCTTCTTTGATGACCGCTGTAAATGAATGGAAGTTGCCAGCTGCCACCGCGTGATCGATCCACGTGATTTCATAGTGATCATCGCATATTTCACACCTGTATGCGTACACTCGTTTTCCGCTTAATGTCTCACGCGTTATACAATCGTTGTGTATAACAAGTGTATGCAGAATGTAAACTCACGTTATACACGATGTGCATCGTGCGTTATACAGCTATTGTGTATAGCAAGAGTAACAGAGTAGATACGCTCGTTATGCATTCGAAGTATACACCGCGTATCCTCCACTACAGTAAAACACGCGTACACCGGGTTGAATACACCCTGTGGATAATTTTGATTTGGCACTGTGCTTGCTAACCAACTGGCAAAAAAAGTATTCAGAAGTTGCAGGATGGATATAAGCTTCCTTTGCCATTTTCAGAGCCACCAATGTAATTGCCTGTGAGGATCCTGAACCAAGTGGAGAAGCGGGACAGGATTTGACAATGGAGCTGGGCTACGAGAACTTACATGTACATATTGAGATGTGTACTGTGTGTGTGAGAGGGTGTGTGAAAAATGTGTCAGTGTGTGCACTTAGTCCTTCTCTAATTCATTTTTTATATGTATCGTTTTGTTTTGTGTAAATTCTAGTTGTATTACATTTGTGGAATGAATGAATGGGCCAGCTAGGTCAGAAGATAATGATGACCCTCCTACATTATTTCCCAAGAAGTCTTGCAACCTCTCCAAATCAATTTACTACCATTGTCCTCATGCTGCAGTTGAAGCATAAAGTGACCACACTCCTATTGTAGGAGTATATATACATGCAGGTATATGATTTCAATACATTTGGCGTTATAAAAGTTATAGGCCTGCAGGAAAATAAATTCGAAGTGTAAAGCTGTACGAAAGGTAGAAAAAGCTGATATTTCCCGCTGCCACTTTAATTTCTTCATAGGACAATGCCATTTACTGCCAATGCTTGTTTGTCCGTATAGTACAATCGTGAACACGTGTACAGTGCTGATGCATGCATAGCTAACCTTTTCTGTGTCTCCTGACCTCTCTATAAGTATAATCAGCGGCAGACTGATGAGTGGTCGTGGGCAGTGCCAGGCACTTCAATTCACGGCTGTTTCGAAATTGGCATTAATAGATTGTGAATGAGAAAACGTCGGTTAACGATACAATCCTTGTTCGGATGCCATTCAAATGAGGGTAATGTCCAAATCCTATCTTGCGAAGATTCGTTAACCCCACTGATGTTACTGATTATTTGTTTTCGTTTCGGCATAATTTGTCGGTGTCAAGTTAATGTATAGTAGAGGTCACTGACCAGACCCCATGCATGCACTAATTATGTAGACTTACTATGTAAGGTGTGGAGTATAGTGCTAGGGAAGCGCTAATGGGTGTGAGCTAATCCCCTGGCTTTATCACGTGGCCAAGGAGCGCTATAATACACAATTCGGTTTAGTAAGCCCCGCCCCTCTGGTAAGAGCCTCTCCCCTCTGTTTAGCCATGCCACCTCATTTTGGCTGGACTTATCTCACCTGCTTCATGTTGGGGAATCAGTGAATGTACTTGCTCATCAATATGTGTTTGGAACGCTCTTTATTGCCCGATGAAATACTATTTGGTAATAACAGAGTACACTGAAGTGGGTAGAGAAAGTCATGTGACTAGACCTTATGATGATGTGATTTGGAATGCGGCTATTGTCTGTACCATATTTAATCAATTAAAAAAAGCTGCGGTTTCAATAATTCATCGAGCATGATGTTTATATCGTAACTATCGAGCCGGTGTTTATCCAAATGTGATATTAATTGCAGACATATTTTATTCAGGCATTTTTAAAAAACAATTTCCACAGTGATTTTTATGTATACTTACATTATAAACCCTGGCTTGATCAGTACGCTTAATTATACATCGTCTCCTACTGACACACACCAACAGACTATCACGTGGAACAGCTTGGTTGTCATGGCTAATGTCCCAGGCCATTGTCCCGTGACATCCTCTCTTGCACTGCTGGTAGTTACAATTTTGAACCTCACAGACACATTTATCTCTGCACAAATGATCAAGGTTACTGATGCATATATTACTTTAATTTACTACCACGGTGATACAATTCAAGCTCCAATGTTGTTGTCCATGCAAGCTGTTCGAGTCACCGCGTAATCGATCACCAGCTATAGGTCCAAGGAGTTGTCAGAAAACAATGTTAGTAGCCGGTGCCAACTGGAGAGTTAAGCTACATGTAGGTGGGTGAGTGAAATGTTATGCAACTGACCTCCTACGTTTTTTTTTGCCTATTAATACAATGGTGTTGATTTGTGTGATATATTTTTCATAGCAGTTGCAAATTCCACACTGCATTTTGGTCAGAAGATAGTAGTTAGAGGTGGCCACTGTATCTACAAAGGGGAGGAGCCTAAGATTTGCCAATAATCCTTGATTATGCATGCAAGCAAGAGCTAGAAGCTTAATTTTGCTACCAACTGCAGCGACATGTTGTAATCTCTTTGCATTGTTGTTATTGAAGACAATTTTAGGATTTGAGGTGAGATAAAAGGCCGCGGGGTGCCATAGCCTAGCGCCTGGAGAGGAGTGGTACTGTATAATATATAGTAATGCATATAAATTATGTGTCACCACCATACCTGTGTTGTTTTCACTTGATATGTATATATGTACTTGTGTAATATAAAATAGCATGTAGCCTTAACACATGTGGTGCAGGGGCGGGTCCAGGATTTTTGGAAAAGGGGGGTCCGATAAATATATTGACAACTGGGGGAGTGTGCGTGTGGGGGCGTGCCCCTCCCGTGATGGCAAAGGGGTCTGGGGGAGTGCTGATAGTTCCCCCAGTGGGGTCTGGGGCGTGCATAGTCGTACATGTACATTGAACATGTTAAAATATCGCTGCACCTGTTGAAATATTTCAACATGCATGGAATAATAGAGCGCGGTATAATGATGATGATGATGAGAGAAGGATGACGTATTCGTTTCTCACGTATCGCAAGATCAGTAACATGCTTTACCCCAGCCGATTTTTTCCTTTTGCGTTTATGATATTCACAGCGATATCCAATACATGCATCACGCGATATCCGGATTACTACAGCCTGCATGGATAGCGACGATAAAACTCTTCATTCTTGACACTGCTATGGTTCCTACTGCTCAGCAATTCAATTCGTGACGCAAAGCTTTTATGAATAGTGTAGTTTTATACATTTCAGGCTGCAATTGTAGGTGAACAAGATATGGGGAATTAAATTTGTCATGTAGGATTTCTTGACAGAAATAAACAGAGTAAAATGTATAGATGGAAACAAGGAATTATATGTTGACTAGACTGACCCCTTGAAAATTCAGGGGACAACAATCACCATTGTAGGGAGGGGGGGGGGTGAAACTATGCATGCATAATGAGTGGAGAGGGGGTGCTGTTTGCGTTCAACCATTGGGGTAGGGGGGGGGGGGGGGGGGTGCTGTCCATGGCCATGTTTGGCTGATTCAGCCAGTGGGGTAAAAAGTCATATAGGTAATCGTAGAAAATAGACCGTTCAAAGCTCTGTGATCTAAGTCGCCAGCACAATTTTTAGTAGAAAGGACTAGGCATTATTACCATAATTACTGTACCCCCTTGCTTCTCTGATCTGCCTTTGACAGCACTGTTCTCTCAAATCCCAATGATGATGTTATTTAAATCAAAAACACATCACTATATGTATCATATATATAAATCACACTTTTACAATTATTCATTGCAAATAATCATAAGACGTCACGTATGCCTTACTAAAAAGAATCATTCAGAAGAGGTTCACGATAACTATTAACATAATCCGCATTCAGCAATGGTTTCCTTTCTTCCTCCACTCCCTGCACTGGCACCTTCCTGCACATATTCTTAACCCTTTCATACACAAGGATGCATACTGTAAGTACCACAGCACAAGTCACACCAAGGGATATTATTATTTCACGTGGTCCACTATTATTAATAGCAACAGAGGCTGACAGAATTGTAATATTTGCAATAAAGGCCATTTCGATCAGAAGATCAGACCACTTCTTGTACACAGATAAGCCCACTGCAATGCACTGGTACGTAAGAACACAAGCTATGATGGCCAACATCTTCACTGGTGTACTGTCTGACAATATGAACACCAGGTACAGAGGGAGACGGATAAATAGAAGAACACCTGGCCAGAAGCGATAACGATCTTTGAATGGTGCCTGGTAACTGTCAAGAAATGGCTTCAGTTTGTTAACCCATTGAAGGCCCCTCCAATGAGATCTAGTCTGTAAGCAGGGAGCTATCAGAAGAATGGCAAGATATGGAATGATGATTATTATTATGACCAACAAACCACATATAAACAGAGGAAGGTGTTTCTGTCCAAAATATTCAATATTTCCATCATACTGCCATACATATGAATCTGTAGCACTGTTCATTGTATTGAGAGAAACAGGTGAGAATATGGTGATGATGGTTTGTAGGATCTTTGAGTATGATAGGAGCACACAAGTGGACAGTACTGGGACTGCATTGAACCTGAAAAGCTTAGATAAACTAGTGGAGTATCGTGCTGCAAGAATTACCACTGCTATAAGAGACATAGGAAATACAAACTGTAGCCATGTTTTAGCATAGCTGTCCATTCCATTGTAGAAGCAGGTCTCAATACCTAAGTCAAAGTTGACCCAAGCTATGAGTACAGACAAGAAGGATGAATAACCACTTCTGTTTTTGAAAAATATAGTATCATTAATTCTCACTGTGCTACAAACGTGTTTTACGCCAGCGTATATTCTAATGTATAGCACCAATTTACGCTAGTTATACACCTATCGTATATTAATAGAATCTCTGGCGTAAAACTAGTGGATAGGAACAGTATACACTTCAGTTATACGCTGAGTGTATATTTTTCTCTTAGGCACTTTAGTATACTATTTGCGTACTCTTCTCGCTTATGGATTGAATATCAGCCGGATATTGTCTAATGTCAATGACGCAATTCTTATCTCATCCTCCTGGTCCCCTGCCCTTCACGCCCCCCTCCCCCCCTCCCCCCCCCCCCCCCCCCCGGCCTCGCCCATTGATCACCTTTTAAAAAAAAAAGAAATATAATGTTTCTTACATACATGAACACATATATACACACACGTTCGAAACGCTGCAACGGCGTGACCCGCGTCAGAAACTGAAATGAGAGAGAGCGTAGGTAAAACTTTGCCCTATTAATAGCCCAAGGCTTACCATATATCCATTCCATACTGCACAGTCTAAGTGAAACTGGCAAAAGAGACCAGTATAATAGCATGCGCAACTATCTACAACAGCTTACTATGAATTCAAGTATTCAGCCAAGTGCACACTACGCGTACGGTGCTCTAGATAGGAAATAAAAACACAGCACAATGGGACAGATAAAAAGATATGCGCACTTGGCCCACCTTCACTTCACCAGCGTGCCGGCGTAATGGGAAAGAAAACAACGTACTGAACTTACACTTTGTGGTAGATCTAGAAACACTTGCACGCTACTACATTTTGACTAAAAGAACATGATAAAGGTACATAATTTACATACCGACAGTCCGACACGACTTCCTATGCCTATGGGATACTGAGGGAAAGAAGTTGCAACGTAGGAAAACACAAACGGCGCAAGATAAGGTCATACCTGCTGAGGGCCGGGATTCATCGCAGCTATACAATAACACCTGCCTACGGCGCTAATTTTATGATCCTGCAGCAGCTGCCAAGATTTGCGCGTCATATCACGTGACGTAAGTATACGTATGTCTGTATGGGGCTCAATGCATCAAATGGTTCAACGATCGATATGCATTCGGATGTGTTTAATTGATTATACGCTGAAGACGCAAATTTACGTTCAATAATTATTACGCTACTCATTCGGAATGCCTAGATCGGCCCTCAATCCTGCTTTCAGTGCTTTGGAGTCAGCCTCTTTGACTACCCGGTATTGGTTCACGTACAACCTGACTCAATACTTGAGCAGCCATATCCCCAAGACAGTCCCGAACTTCGTTATGTTGATGGATGACAAGACCACCTGTCTTACAGTCTAATACATGTTGCAGCGTGAAATTTGCACTACATCCATCACACTAGGTAAACAATCAATGATCCGCGGAGTAATAAACGGAGGCTCGCTTACGTGCGCGTCATCAGGCAAATGGTACATTGCTATGATGACAACATAAATGGATAGAGAATGGCAAAGCGCTCGCGAAGGTTGAATCGCGAAGGTGTCATAAGAACTTAAGGATGATGATGCCCTGGAGAGCTATTGTTGTGACCCTGACGAGCCTTTTATGTCAGGGAGTGATGATAAATTCAGTGACCTTGGTAGACTATTATACATGTAAGTGCATGCAGTACATATAAAAATACATGTAGATGCACAGCATATTGCTGAAAGCAAAAGGAAGCACAGACCAGAGAATGACAGCACATCACTCCTGACAGTCAGTGCTAAAGCACGGCTATCTACATGACACACTCATGCTACTTCCCACAGTAGGCCATATCTGCAGAGACACAGATCCCTTGACCCAGGGAGCCTGTGGCCACATCCACGTAGTTCCGACACTGGAGGAGAAAGGGGATGGGGAGGGAGGGAGGGATGGGGGGGGAGAGGGAGGAGGGGACGAAGGAGGGAGGAGGGAGGAGAGGACAGAGTGGATGGGAGGAGAGGACAGAGTGGATGGAAGGGAGGAGAGGACAGAGTGGATGGAAGGGAGGAGAGGACAGAGTGGATGGAAGGGAGGGGATGATAGTACGAGAGTGAGGTAAGAGGAACACAAGTGGTCAGTGAATATCCATCACAAACGTACATAGCAAACAGGGAGAGGGAGGAAGGTAGCTGAGGTGCTTACAGGTGTGGGGTGTCCCTCTAAGATGGAGTCCACCTTGCGCAGGGTGAGCAGATGTTCTTAGGTGATGAGCCTCACACCCTGCTGCATACAGGATGGGGCAGGCATGACCCTGTGAGGGTGTGAGGGGGTAGTGACATCACTACCCACACATCTACAATGTACACAATAAATTTTAAAATGCCAACAGTATGTATGCAGGTTTCCACACCTACATGTATGTTTTCACTTTAATGACAGGAAGTGCAGACATATACATGTATGTAGCTTACCTTGGAGAGTACAACTCTGTCACTGGACGGATCCTTGGGGACGTCATCTGTGTGGAGAGGGGGGAGGTAACCATATCTCAGTTAATACTAATTATGGACACCCATATGGACGACATTCAATATCAAAATAGCTACATGTATCTATCCCTAGATAAATGAACATACATGTATATAACCACCCTCCTCTTCTCTCAGACTCCACCTCCTTAAACAACCCTCCTTCACCTGGCACAATGCCCCCCTCCCTCCTCCCCCCATGACCTTCCTCCTATGCCCTCTCTCCAGAGGACAAACCTACTGGTGTAGTGCAGCTCATAGAAGAACAGCACAGCTAAGATCTCCGCAGCTGATGCACTCGAGGTAGGATGGCTGCAGATATAGAAGAGGAAAGACATATAATCTTTGTCCAATGGAGGAGGAGGAGGGAGGGGGAGATAGGGAGGAGGAGGTTGGAAGGGAGGGTCATAGCGATGACGGAATTGAAACTATAAAAACCGAGTCACTCAAAATCTTTTCACTTTGCACCAGCACGGCTATCTGCATCACTCCTGATACACTCAGCACACCAGCATGGCACTCCCCTTGTGCGCACCAGTGACACTCCCCTTGTGCGCACCAGTGACACTCCCCTTGTGCGCACCAGTGACACTCCCCTTGTGCGCACCAGTGACACTCCCCTTGTGCGCACCAGTGACACTCCCCTTGTGCGCACCAGTGACACTCCCCTTGTGCGCACCAGTGACACTCCCCTTGTGCGCACCAGTGACACTTCCCTTGTGCGCTCCAGTGACACTCCACTTGTGCGCACCAGTGACACTCCCCTTGTGTGCACCAGTGACACTCCCCTTGTGCGCATAAGTGACACTCCACTTGTGCGCACTAGTGACACTCCCCTTGTGTGCACCAGTGACACTCCCCTTGTGCACATAAGTGACATTCCCCTTGTGCTCACGAGTGACACTCCCCTTGTGCGCACCAGTGACACTCCCCTTGTGCTCACGAGTGACACTCCCCTTGAGCGCACAAGTGACACTCCCCTTGTGTGCACCAGTGACACTCCCCTTGTGTGCACCAGTGACACCCACTTGTGCGCATAAGTGACACTCCACTTGTGCGCACTAGTGACACTCCCCTTGTGTGCACCAGTGACACTCCCCTTGTGCGCATAAGTGACTCCACTTGTGCGCACCAGTGACACTCCCCTTGTGCTTATGCGCACCAGTGACACTCCCCTTGTGCGCACCAGTGACACTCCCCTTGTATGCACCAGTGACACTCAACTTGTGCGCACCAGTGACACTCCCCTGGTGCGCACAAGTGACACTCCCCTTGTGTGCACCAGTGACACTCCACTTGTGCGCATAAGTGACACTCCACTTGTGCGCACTAGTGACACTCCCCTTGTGTGCACCAGTGACACTCCCCTTGTGCGCATAAGTGACACTCCACTTGTGCGCACCAGTGACACTCCCCTTGTGCGCACCAGTGACACTCCCCTTGTGTGCACCAGTGACACTCCCCTCGTGCGCACCAGTGACACTCCCCTGGTGCGCACAAGTGACACTCCCCTTGTGCGCACCAGTGACACTTCCCTTGTGCGCACCAGTGACACTCCCCTTGTGCGCACCAGTGACACTCCCCTTGTGCGCACCAGCGACACTCCCCTTGTGCGCACCAGCGACACTCCCCTGGTGCGCACAAGTGACACTCCCCTTGTGCGCACCAGTGACACTTCCCTTGTGCGCACCAGTGACATTCCCTTGTGTGCACCAGCAACACTCCCCTTGTGCGCACCAGCGACACACCCCTTGTGCGCACCAGTGACACTCCCCTTATGCGCACCATTGACACTCCCCTTGTGCGCATATGTGACACTCCACTTGTGCGCACCAGTGACACTTCCCTTGTGCGCACCAGTGACACTCCCCTTGTGCGCACTAGTGACACTCCCCTTGTGCGCATAAGTGACACCCCACTTGTGCGCACCAGTGACACTCCCCTTGTGCGCACCAGTGACACTCCCCTTGTGCGCACTAGTGACACTCCCCTTGTGTGCACCAGTGACACTCCCCTGTGCTCACGAGTGACACTCCCCTTGAGCGCACAAGTGACACTCCCCTTGTGTGCACCAGTGACACTCCCCTTGTGCGCATAAGTGACACTCCACTTGTGCGCACCAGTGACACTCCCCTTGTGCACACCAGTGACACTCCCCTTGTGTGCACCAGTGACACTCGACTTGTGTGCACCAGTG
Source organism: Spongilla lacustris (assembly GCA_949361645.1). NCBI lineage: Eukaryota > Metazoa > Porifera > Demospongiae > Spongillida > Spongillidae > Spongilla > Spongilla lacustris. Next base: position 3,083,126 of record OX442417.1, on the reverse strand, counting down.
ACACTCGACTTGTGCGCACCAGTGACACTCCCCTGGTGCGCACAAGTGACACTCCCCTTGTGTGCACCAGTGACACTCCACTTGTGCGCATAAGTGACACTCCTCTTGTGCGCACTAGTGACACTCCCCTTGTGTGCACCAGTGACACTCCCCTTGTGCGCATAAGTGACACTCCCCTTGTGCGCACTAGTGACACTCCCCTTGGGCGCACCAGCGACACTCCCCTTGTGCGCAAAAGCAACACTCCCCTTGTGCGCACCAGCGACACTCCCCTTGTGCGCACTAGTGACACTCCCCTTGTGCGCATAAGTGACACCCCACTTGTGCGCACCAGTGACACTCCCCTTGTGCGCACCAGTGACACTCCCCTTGTGCGCACTAGTGACACTCCCCTTGTGTGCACCAGTGATACCCACTTGTGCGCATAAGTGACACTCCACTTGTGCGCACTAGTGACACTCCCCTTGTGTGCACCAGTGACACTCCCCTTGTGCGCATAAGTGACTCCACTTGTGCGCACCAGTGACACTCCTCTTGTGCTCACGAGTGACACTCCCCTTGTGCTCACGAGTGACACTCCCCTTGAGCGCACAAGTGACACTCCCCTTGTGTGCACCAGTGACACTCCCCTTGTGCGCATAAGTGACACTCCCCTTGTGCGCACTAGTGACACTCCCCTTGTGTGCACCAGTGATACCCACTTGTGCGCATAAGTGACACTCCACTTGTGCGCACTAGTGACACTCCCCTTGTGTGCACCAGTGACACTCCCCTTGTGCGCATAAGTGACTCCACTTGTGCGCACCAGTGACACTCCCCTTGTGCTCACGAGTGACACTCCCCTTGAGCGCACAAGTGACACTCCCCTTGTGTGCACCAGTGACACTCCCCTTGTGCGCATAAGTGACACTCCACTTGTGCGCACCAGTGACACTCCCCTTGTGCGCACCAGTGACACTCCCCTTGTGCGCACCAGTGACACTCCCCTTGTGTGCACCAATGACACTCGACTTGTGCGCACCAGTGACCTTCCCTGGTGTGCACCAGTGACACTCCCCTTGTGCGCATAACTGACACTCCACTTGTGCGCACCAGTGACACTCCCCTTGTGCGCACCTATGACATTCCCCTTGTGCGCACCTGTGACACTCCCCTTGTGCGCACAAGTGACACTCCCCTTGTGCGCACAAGTGACACTCCCCTTGTGCGCATAAGTGACACCCCACTTGTGCGCATCAGTGACACTCCCCTTGTGCGCACCAGTGACACTCCCCTTGTGCGCACAAGTGACACTCCCCTTGTGTGCACCAGTGACACTCCCCTTGTGCGCACCAGTGACACTCCCCTTGTGCACACCAGTGACACTCCCCTCGTGCGCACTAGTGACACTCCCCTCGTGCGCACCAGTGACACTCCCCTTGTGCGCACCAGTGACACTCCCCTTGTGCGCACCAGTGACACACCCCTTGCGCACACCAGTGACACTCTCCTTGTGCACACCAGTGACACTCCCCTTGTGCGCACTAGTGACACACCCCTTGCGCACACCAGTGACACTCCCCTTGTGCGCACCAGTGACACTCCCCTTGTGCTCACAAGTGACACTCCCCTTGTGCGCACCAGTGACACTCCCCTTGTGCGCATACGTGACACCCCACTTGTGCGCACCAGTGACACTCCCCTTGTGCGCACCAGTGACACTCCCCTTGTGCGCACCAGTGACACTCCCCTTGTGTGCACCAGTGACACTCCCCTTATGCGCACCAGTGACACTCCCCTCGTGCGCACTAGTGACACTCCCCTCGTGCGCACCAGTGACACTCCCCTTGTGCGCACCAGTGACACTCCCCTTGTGCGCACCAGTGACACTCCCCTTGTGCGCACTAGTGACACACCCCTTGCGCACACCAGTGACACTCCCCTTGTGCGCACCAGTGACACTCCCCTTGTGCGCACCAGTGACACTCCCCTTGTGCGCACCAGTGACACTCCCCTTGTGCGCACCAGTGACACTCCCCTCATGCGCACCAGTGACACTCCCCTTGTGCACATAAGAGACACAGCATGTGACCTACATGTACAATCTCTTTGGAGAGGTGTGCAGCGACCTTGACACGATATTCCTGATGGGCAGCAATAGGGTTACCTGCCAACTGCAGCTGAGGGAGCATGGGAGGGGCAGAGGATGAGGAGAGTAGGGTGGGAGGGGCACTGATAAATGGAGGGAGGGGAACAGAAAGAAAGAGGGAGGGGAACATCTGTTTCCCTACCTCTACCTGTAAACATTAGAGCCACCACATCCACCCTCCCTACTATTACACTTGGGGATCAGATCACTATAGCACACCCAGGATCAGCTCAGTGCCCTATAGCATGTGAACATATCAAGGTGACCACATTACCCAAATTTTACTGTACATGTCTTATAAATATGCTTATGCCACATGCAAGCATAATGGCCTTAGCACCTGTCCATTGAATGTTTATAGACATGAACATATGTAAGCATCCTAATATGGTCAAAGTGAAGGCATTGAACCAAATTTATTCCATTCCAGAAATTCAGTTCCAGCATTAGAGGCCTGTATATCTAACACGAGTTATTCTGCTGTACCTGCCTATCCGGTGATCGGATAACATCAAATTCCCACACAAACTCAACAGAGATGTGCTTACATATGCCTTTAATGAGTATAAATGGAATGGTGACTACCATGGTGAGAAATACACCCACTTGAACACGCGCACTCATGGGGACAAATGTCCATCACAGGTTGTGTGAGTGTCAGAGTCTACACAACATCACATCCAATGTTCTGATGGATTTTACAAATAATATTTTAATCCGTTTTCAACGGTCTACTTCGTTAAAATGTATTGCGTGTGCGCTACATGTAGGCCTATGCACACGCCAGTGCTGCCTCACACGCAAGTGCTAATGCTACGCCGCTGCTGCAATTGGAATTGCTATGTGTACAGGATATCTAGAGTGTTGATATTCACTACTATACACAAAATAGTTTCTACACCTCTCACTTCACTAGCTTACACACGTATCAACAAAACTCTTCACATGTACAGTCCTAGACACGCACATCAATTAACGCACTCCTTTATATCACTCCTAGACACAAGTTTTTTACGTTTCGTACATGGGATTGTACTATACTCAGACACACAAATTAAGAGCTGACAAAGGGCTACCCATTTGAGGTACGGTTAAATAACGGAGCCCAATTCTATGGTATTTGGCAGGAGCCAACCTAGCGGAATGCACCACGTACATGTATGGGCCACATGGATTCTTACCAATTTACGTGCATGATCAGATGAAAGTAGCCGTCATGGAACATACTGTACTCAGTACGGAGTATTTAACGATCGGAGCGATCAACACACACCAATATGTAGCTGCTAACAGTTACATTGCTGTCCCAGACTCCTCCAAGGCTTGAGAAAAGGCGATTCGTATCTGTTCAAAAGTTTGCTCACGCGCATACTGTTGTACATAGTCTCGTACCCAGATTATTAATACGTCTGGGTACGAGACTACACAATGCCGTCATGTTGGGTCTGGTAACGAGAGTGTTGTATAACAGTAGTATACTCGCAGTGCATCTTTGGTAGTGGTATAACAGCAGAATACGCCAGCGGATGTTGCCGTTATACGCTCTAATTGTATAACACTTGTATTCTAGAATAATACAACTTAATATACTCTGCAGTATAACATTGTTTTAGCACAGTGTCTGATGAGGTTTGCATATAACACTATTCCATTTAAGGCACCATTAGAAGCTGTGAACTTTGATATGAATAAAACCACAACCAGAATCACTCCCATCACAATGAACACAATGATTAGCAGAAGGTAATAGTTTGAACAGCTTGCACATCGAGATGTTCCAAATGTCATGCTCAGGATCCCTTGGCACTGCCCACACAGTACTCCACTACGATTGTAACTACACTGACTGTCCAAATCTAGTACATTGATTGTTTTATTTCCTGTGCAATAATCAAATGGACATGGATCTTGAAATGCTGCAGCACTTTGGGATGTGACACCTATCCATATGTTTCCTGTATTCAATACTGTCGATACATCACTGATATTACATACAAAGTTGTACCTCTGTAACAGAGGGTCACATATACATGATGAAGTGACATTGTCGTTTGTAAATAGAGCTGGACATGGTAAAATAGTAATGTCAAGTGAATAAAAATTCAAACCGCTATCAGTTATGAGTTTCATAGTTCCATTCTCATATTCATAAGGCACCTCATAAGAACTGCACTGTTTGAGTGTTCTGAACACATCAATAAATCTATTGCCAGATTTGGAATAAACCAAGATTACTGTAGGAACAGTACCATTTCTCTGGCCAACAGTTATGAAAGGGACTTTAGGTATTTGTCCTGGATATAAAGAAACACTTTGACCAGTTAAACAAACAAGATTGGTGGATGCATCACAGGAGTATATACATGGAGAATCAGATGATATCAGTGATGTAGATGGATTATGGTAGCCAATTTCAGTGAAGGTGTTAAATGCATATGTTGAATTATAAGTAATGTTGCAGTGAGATGTCTGTATCTGACAGGTATCAATATTGCCTCCATACAACACACTGCCTGCATCTCCAGCATAGTTGCCTTCAAAATAAAGATGGATGCCTTCAATGCAAGTCAAATAAAGATTTAAAAAACATATAGTACTGGCTGGTGTTTCAACGTATATTGCTCCTCCAGTAAATAGTGCTGTGTTATTAATGAATGACACATTTGTCGATGAAGTGAAATATAAATAGGAATCGGAATCTATGTATATAGCACCTCCATAGGTAGCAGTATTATTAATAAATGTTGTCTTTGAATTTGCAGAGAAGTATAGTTCAGATGATTGAAGAAATATAGCTCCACCCGAAGTGATAGCAAGATTGTGGCTAAATGTATTAATTCCTTGAAAATATAATGTAGAATATTGAACAGTCAAGCTAGATTGTATGAAGGCGTTATTTTGGCGTATATAAATATGAGAATATTCAATCAGTATTTTAGAATGTAGAAAGTGGCTGTACCCATAAATATGTATTGTGGATTGAAAGTAAGTCCCAATGGAATCTTGTAAAACACAATTATTAATTTCATAATTCAAATTCTCTGCTCGTACATTGCAGTTATGAAATGATGAATTTGCAACATGTATATATATTATATTATGATTATTATTGCTGTTGTAGATATAAACTGAACTAATGCTTTGATCCTCTGTGAAAATACAGTTGTCAATTTTAGCAAAACCATATCCTGATTGGGGATAATTAATATATATTGAAGAACCAATTCCTTCTTCTGAAAAATTACATTCAAATATGGAGTTTGTAACTGCAAACCATGATTGAGTGGTTGAGATATCTGTGTTGTACCATGCACCAGTTTGCACAGATGTAGCATATGCACTGAATATGTTGGTGAGTGTTATGTTGGAGATAGGAGATGAGATATCAAAACAAAAGTTAGCACCATTCCTTGCTTGATTTCTGTATGCAACTAAACCATCAATGTTGATTTTCAGATTATTCAGGGACTCATCTGAGCTAAATGTTAATCCTGCACCATATGTCAAGTCACTATTTATTCCCATAGCCACAACAACCAATAAAATGTTTAACAGAAATTTAGAAGTGAGCCGAACATTAGAATACAAAAATTCAACATTTCCACCTTTGTATTCGGAATGTTCAGATAAGTATAAACGCCCTGTTTCATTCATACAGTTCCTGATGGGCACATATGTTAAAACGTTTTTCACGAATTGGTTATTGCCCACAAATGATGACCTCATTATCTGAGACTGTCCTAACACATTCAGTCCATAGAGGCCATATCCTGAGTAGTTCTGAACTGAGAGACCATCTATCAGAAGGCTGTATACATTGGAGAGGTAGATACTAGCAATAGCTATACTTTGTCCACAGTTCAGTATAGTGATGTTTGCAAGAGTAAGGTTTGTAACATTGGAAAATGAAAGAGCAGAAGGATTGGTGCATAAGATAATTGTTGATGATTGAAAGTATGTAATATTGTTGTCATAAGCATATGGGTCAAATCCATATTCAACAACATCCTCAGCCACTGAACGTTGTGTGAAGTTATCTGATCCTACCAAACGTATGTTCACTATGTCCTGTACTGAAAGAATGCTTCCTAAATCAAACAAGTGTACACCTGGCAAAAATATAAATTCTGTTCCAGATTGAAAGTAATATGATGCATTATTGAAATATGTATTAAATTCATGGCACATACCACTGATATTGGTACATGATGAAACACTTGTAGTGACATAGTAGGTGTGGTCATACTGTGAGGCTAAAGTAAGAGACAAGCCCAAAATGGCCACCAGTAGAAGGGGTACAGTATTTGCTGCAGCAGGTAATGTTTTTTTATCCATATTAGAAGTACTGATGATTAAAAGTAAACATTTCATCAAAATATATATGTAAATGAACATATAGAAACATGTATTGTATGCAACATTAAAAAGTAATTATGGCAATATGCAGGACATCCATAATCATTGTCGCATTCATCCATCACAAAAGTAAAAAATTGCAGTCATTAAATGTAAATAAACAATGCTTTTATAACTGATGTAACTTGACTTTATTAGCTCAAATGATTTATTCTTAGTTTAAAAGGTTAATTAATTAACAGGTATTAGAAAGATTTTTGGTTGTGTACTTATGCTACCAATAGTGCGGCTGGTAATGACGTGTTTTACATTAAGGCAAATAATTCATAAATTAACCGCAATTAGTTAATTAACTAATGATTGGTGCTAAGTTTGGACTGAAATGCTAAACTGACACTCTAAATATTAAATTACGAAGCTTAAAAGCAAAGCGAATTAATACTTCCTGACAACACATAAAAAAACATTGAATTTTATAGGCATCCAATAGCTACAACATTAATATAAATTCAAATCATATAATTACCACTCATTTCAGATGAATAAGATTACGTTAAAAAATGTAGGGTAGGTAGGTTAGTTAAAAGCTGCAAGCTGTCTTTTACTGGTTAGGATTATTCAAAATCTTGATTTTTTGATTTATGAATAGAGGTCTTTTTAAACATCAATAGTAGATAAGACTTTGTAATGTAGTAAGAAACATGTGCACACATGATTGATATGACTAAATAGCTAATACATGTATGTAAGGTGTATTTCAGTGCTGTAAATTACTTTTTGAATGACCTGAATCACTGCTTTATTCGGGTCGGTCGAAGAGTTTGATGACGAAAAGGAAGAGTGGCAGCACTACTTGAACGTCAATGGGATTCAAGACAAAAGTAAGGAATATGCAGTTTGAATTTTTAAGGAGGATGAAGCAGGGTACGTTGGAAGATAAGATAGCAAGGTTTTTGTTCCAATACAGACTAACTCCTTAAACGACAACGGGAGTGTCTCCAGGGTGATTTATGATGGGGAGGAGACTGCGAACGATGCTGGACACTATTTTTCCAAAACTCGACGATCAAGTGGCATATATATAGCGTCAAGAAAAACAGAGGCTCGAGCATGATGTGGGCACAAAAACAAGGGAGTTCGCAATAGGTGAATGTGTCTATGTGAAGATTTTTTCTTCAAGGAGGGAAGTGGCAATGGGGATTTATAAGTGCATGAGGTAAGTCTCTTATATCATAAAGGAGGGTTGGGTCGAAGGCATGTGGAACAAATCAGAAAGTGTTGGAGTCGGAGTAAACAGCTGCAGGAGAAAAGAGGAGCAGAACTGAATTTTCAAAATGAAGGTAAAGAAACGAGTGAGTTGTTGAAGGGCAAACCAAGGCAACAAAGAGATAGAGATGGACAACAGCATAACGAAAGACCACAACTACCACCGCAGAATGAAACCCAAGAAGAAAGACATTACCCTGCAAGGATACAAAGACCTCCGGATAGATATTTTAAAATTAAGTGTGAGGGAGCTAGGGAGGTGTAGTAGATGAGACTTTGTAATGTAGTAAGACGCATGCACACATGATTAATATTACTAATTAGCTAGTATTTAAGACATATTTCAGTACTGTAAATCAAATCTTGAATGACCTGAATCACTGCCAAGGTTACTACATATACATGTGGTTTACTAGCATCTTCTGCTATTAGAAAAATATCAGTTTGTGGTCATTCATATTGTATGCCTACCTATTAAAGGTGATGATTACGAATAAGTATAACGTAGTAGACACGTCCCCCAGACCTACATAACTTATGTACGTAACTGGGGACAAAATTAAACTCATTGTCTCAATCATGTTTTTCCCCCAGCGAATTCACAGCCACTATGTAACCCATACACATACATATCTTCTATTTCATGCTTGTTTTTTTTTTTTTTTCCCCCTCGAGCGCATGTTGAGTTGATCTGAACCTTTTAATTGTTCCAATCCATCAGTCAGTAGCGAATCCAGGGGGAGGGGGGGGGGGTGGGGGGGGGGGTGCCATTTACCTTGCCTAATTAAATATTCGTAGTAAAAGTTACTAATTAGTAATTACGTGCTTGTGCACTTGTTTAATGGATGGCAGGAACCGTCCAAAGTATGCTAATTTAAAATAGAAGAGGCTCAGAGTCTCAGTGTCGTTTTTTTCTAAATGAATGAACGGCGAGTTCAGTAGTACGTACGTTTAAATCATGATCGGCACATCGAGCATTAGCTATTATAGGGGCTGGATCAGTAATTTAATGCGTAGTTTTGGAGAGTTTTCCAATTCAAAAAGCGTTGGCTTCTGGGGCTCCGGCCCAGAGCCCGATGGTGGAGCTTACAACGCTCCCCCATACCTCCCTAGCGGCCCCCCTCCCGCGCCATCCCCGGGACGGCTCCGCCTACGGATCCGCCTTAATTACCCTGCCGCCCTTCCCCTTTCAGCCCCCTAACTGCCCACGGTGGATCCGCTACTGTCAGTATTGTTCCAAATTCAGTGCGTGTACACTTACAGAGTACAGTGAGTATCAAGTGAATTATGCAGATAATTCAGCGCTAACCTCAGCTATTCTGTTCCGATCAGAGCTTCAACGTTTACGAATAATTAGAACCCTATACAATAATGGGCAAAACGACGGCCTTCTCGATCACGGCTTCTGGCTTCTGGATTATGCAATCTAAACAAAATAACTTGGGTGTTCTATAGGAGTACACGTACATACATGACAGTTCAGGGTCACATGACCAGTGCGGTTTTGCAATCTGATACGCAGGGTTCGCCCACTTCGTATAGCTCGACGAAGCCGTATAGACGTAGTCTGACGTAGCCACACCCTCCTCCGCAAAGCGCGAGGGTGTGGCTACGTCAGGCTAGTACAGACGCCGTTTTGTAAATCTGTGTATCCCAGGTCCAGGAGCCTAAAACTAGGGTTACTTATATAATGTAGGATTAGCGCTCATTTCCAATTTGCAATTCGTACATGTATATCTCTAATAATCTCGATCAGCATTCATTTAACCTGGAAAGCGTAAGGAGGTAAATGGTGCAAGTCCCGTGCAACTACATGTAACAGTGCATTTTGCTGCAGTGCTATAACGCAAACGGAACCATTACATACAGTGGCCGGGGTGCGGCGACTTCATTAAAAAAAGTATCAGCGAAATAGCAGACGTGCCAACAAGGGGGAAGGTGCGGGAGGGGATGTGCTCCTCCCGCTCGCACATCCCCTCCCGTACGAAGCGCGGAAGCTTTTGAAGAAGTATGGTAGTTGGCTTATGTAATCTCATGCATGGTCGCACATAGTAACATTAAAAAAAAATCTACTGAAGGTACATTTACACGGGGTCTGGGGCAGAGCCCCAGAAGCCAACGCTATTTGCGTAGTAAAATTCTAAAAACTGTGACCAGTTTAGGTTTTTTTTGTGATCTTGCCTGTGCGCATGTAAAAAAACAAAACAGCATCCATGTATACAGTCATGCCTGATTTCAGGGTGCTCTGTAAGGAAGCTATTTGATTTACCGGCTGACTCGAGCTCTGTGGGGTATTGGCGTAGCAAGTTGGAGCAGTTGTTCATGCAGCAGGCGGAAGAAAAGAAGATGCAGCCGGAAATACAAACACCTTGCATAACTCATGTCACTTTTTCACTCCAGTGGCAATAGAGACATTTGGAGTGTTTGGATGAAGCAGTCAGTTGTTAGGTGAAACTAACTCATTTGCATACCTTATACCCATTACCCAGAGGCTATCAGTTGCCATCCAACGGGGTAATGCATCTTCGGTGTTGGGGACAATGAAGGTGGACAGTGAAGATGAAAAGTTTTTTGTATAAGTTTTGTTGTATTGTTTTATACAAATAATACTTATAGAGGGTGTATATATATATAATAAATATGACAATTACAGCCGGGGGGGGGGGGGGGGGGGGGGGGGGGCAAGAGGGGGGGAGAAGATAAAGATTCCTTGCCCCCCCTCGATTACAGCAGAATTTAATGACCTACATTATTTAGCAAATACACAGGGATACACCATATAAACTATATGCAATAGCTACATGTACTTGTGGTGCCCAAAAGATCTACAGAGGCAGCATTGCTGTGCCGGAGTGCAATGGACACTCTCTGAAGAAGGAATGAGAGGGACTGGTGATCATGTGTGATGCTCTGCTTATGCCTGCTTATATCAGTGAGCAAACTGAGAGCATCAGGGCCAAGGGCACCAGAGGTCTCAATCGTAATGGCGGGATCTAGACAGCAGAGCATAGTTCTCCCTCTTTCTGTCTTCAGCAGACATGGCTACAGCTGTAGCTTCCATTGTGGCATTAGATATATATATATAATTATAATTATAACAAGATATAAAAACATTCTCTCTGAGAAAGTTAGTGGTATGTAGGGTTTGAAGGCAATGGTGGTGTAAAAAGGAAGGGAACAAGGGATCAACGATGGTACAATTTTTTGAATAGTCCTATATTTAGCAATGTAAAATGTACGTACTACAAAAGTGCTAAATATAGGAGTATTAAAAAAAATTACCATCGTTGATCCCTTGTTCCCTTCCTTTTTACACCACCATTGCCTTCAAATCCTATATACCACTAACTTTCTCAGAGAGAATGTTTTTATATCTTGTTTCATTCTTTTATTTTTATAAGTGACTACAAGTATATAGGTGTACATGTACTTTGCAACCCGTACATACTTGAAGTAAATACGATTGCATGATAAAATCTAGCCGTTGTAATTCCCATGTTTATTGCCTAGCAACACAATGTTTACAGTTATGTTACATTTGCTGCTGTTCTAGTTCCAAACTCGCGCGCCAAGCTTTCCCTCTAAGAAGCTCTCGTCTGAGTTCAGTTCATAACGCCGCCTCTTATAATAGAAACTTGCACCGCAACAGAATTCTTTTCCTGTCGCCACCTCTTAGAAGCTCCAGATTTGCTCTGTAGGCCTACATGGCACGAGCAGACGCCCGCCTTTGTTCCGCATCAGCATCGTACCGAATTCGGGAGGACTCTAACCTAACTCGTCGTCTTGATTTTGGAGGTATTCCTCTCGTCACTTAGCTCTCCTTATTCGTTCCCGTGAAGGCATTTTGACGTGACAACGCTAAAGCTAGTTAAGAAATACATGTACAATAAAATTCTAATTAAAATTCTAATTATACGTATGGTATTGTCATGGGAACGCTTGTGTTTGGTACTCGGACGCTTTATGCCAAACAGTTAGTATATCTGACATCAAGGGGCAGTCGGTAGGTATTGGCGTAATTGGCACGCTCTAAAACTGTTCCTAACGGTACTCGGATGCTTTATACCAAACATGTATATCTGACATCAAGGGGCAGTTGGTAGGAATTTTCTACGATTTTTGGTGTAACTGGCGCTCTTTAAAACCTTTCCTATCTCGAGTTATACTCACCCATAAAGACGACGACGACGACGACTATGGACAAATTACGGTCTGGGAACGAGAACTACGACCTTTTTTGTTCTCTTAAAGTAAACGGTCTGGCGACTTGAACAAAACATGAAAATGATCGTCTTTCTATTGTGGATCAATAGCAATAAACAGCTACACAATTCGTTTCTCGGTTCGTGAGTTATACGCGCGAAGCTTTTTTAATGATATTCATGATACGGCACAAATCCTATATGAGAGTTACTGCCGTAACTCTCGATTATAATTATAATTATTATATATATATATAATATTATAATAATTATAATTATATATATATGGGACAGTTTCCGAGAAAATTGCGCTTCGTATATATACATAAAATGTTATAAAAATGCTTCTCGTTTGAATCGCTATATCTTCCGAAAGGTTAACGCCATCAACGTTCTATTTTCAACACTTCATACCACACCATTTCTCTATGGTAAAATACTTTATGAGGTCTTGCACTTGCTCCGTGCCAGTATTGCAACGTTCGATACCCCACCGGGTTCAAACCCACCATAACTTTCTGTAGGAGTAATCAATTCGCTTCAAATTCGGTTTGTAGGTTGAGAGGTCCTATACCTATCGATTTGTACTGTTCGTTAATTTTTATATTTTCCGTTACGGAGATACAGCTATGCAAAGTAAGCGCAAGTTTCCCGCTCGAATCGCGCCTTTATATGAAGACGAAACGGTTTCCATTCTCCGGAGCACATGAATATTCAACTACATCCTGTGGGCTGGGACATACCCCACCCACTCCGTTGGAGGAAATAAAGTCACGTGATTTGATGCGGTAATTGCAGTCCCCAGACTAGATCAATGCCGCGAGAATGGGCGGTGTAGATTGGGAGCTGTAGTCTAGAAGTTGGCTTTCGTAAGCTAACCTGCCCGCGAGGAGAGGGCCTAATTTGGACTGTCAGTGAACATCGATCACACGCCCAGACAGCTATGGAATGGACCCTACTAGTACCTACGGTACCCTAGTCGGGCGGGCCCGGCCCGCCCGACTATTGCAGATAGCTGTGAAGCAGCACACACAGCTAACAGACAACTGGACCCTAAGGCAGATAGAGCAGGCAGCCATGTAACTACGGCAGACAAATGGAGTGGACACTACAGTAGACAGCTATGCAGTGGACAGTGGACCCTAAGGCAAGACAGCCTATAGCCAACAGCTACATGTAGAAAGCAGACAGTTAAGTACCTACAACAGGCACATGTGGAGAGGGCCCTAAGGCAGTGGGCACTACATCAGACGACACCAGGCACTTGTGCAGTGACACAGCACACAGCAACATAACAGCACTGAGACGTGGAGTGAATATCACAGCACAGACAACTGGACCATAGCATGACAGCTGGCTCCTGTAATTAAGGCTGTGGAGTGCACATCACAGAGCATGGCTGTAGAGCAAACATTCACTATTGAGTGAACATCAAAGCAGATGGCTGTGGAATGAACATCTCAGCACAGACAACTCGACCCTAGCATCACAGCAGGCACCTGTGAAGTGAACATCATGGAAGAGGCACCTATGGAGAGAGTGAACTTCACACCAGACAGCTGTGAAGTGAACATCACAGCTACATTGTAACAGACAAGTGGACCCTATGGCAGATAGCTGTGGAGCAGGCGACCAAGTAAGTACGTGAAACAAATGGAATGGACACTACAGTAGGACCCTAATGCAAGACAGCCTAGCCAACAGCTAGGAAGCAGACAGATAAGTACCGGCAGTGGGCACTATATATGTACATCAGACGACACCAGGCATTTGTGCAGTGACACAGCACACAGCTGTGGAGTTAACATAACAGCACTGAGACGTGGAGTGAATATCACAGCACAGACAACTGGACTATAGCATGACAGCTGGCACCTATGCAGTGAACATCACAGAAGACCACTGTGGACTGAACATCACAGCAGACCACTGTGGAGTGAACATCACAGCAGACCATTGTGGTGTGAACATCACAGAAGATAGCTGTGGTGCGAACATTACAGCAGACCGCTGTGGTGTGAACATCACAGCAGTCCACTGTGGTGTGAACATCACAGCAGACCACTGTGGTGTGAGCATCACAACAGACCACTGTGGTGTGAACATCACAGCAGACCACTGTGGAGTGAACATCACAGCAGACCACTGTGGTGTGAACATCACAGAAGATAGCTGTGGAGTGAACATCACAGCATACAGCTATGGAGCGAACATCGCAGCAGACCACTGTGGAGTGAACATCACAGCAGACCACTGGAGTGAACATCACAGAAGACAGCTGTGGAGCGAATATCACAGCAGACCACTGTGGTGTGAACATCACAGCTGACCACTGTGGTGTGAACATCACAGCAGACGTGAACATCACAGCAGACCACTGTGCAGCGAATATCACAGCAGACCATTGTGGAATGAACATCACAGCAGACCACTGGAGTGAACACCACAGAAGACAGCTGTGGAGCCAATATCACAGCAGACCACTGTGTAGTGAACTTCACAGCAGACCATTGTGGTGTGATATTCGCTCCACAGCGAGCATCACAGCAGACCACTGTGGTGTGAACATCACAACAGACCACTGTGGTGTGAACATCACAGCAGACCACTGTGGTGTGAACATCACAGCAGACCAATGTGGTGTGAACATCACAGCAGACCACTGTGGTGTGAACATCACAGCAGACCACTGTGGTGTGAACATCACAGCAGACCAATGTGGTGTGAACATCACAGCAGACCGCTGGAGTGAACATCACAGAAGACAGCTGTGAACGAATATCACAGCAGACAGTTATGGAGTGAACGTCACAGCAGTCCACTGTAGTGTGAGCATCACAACAGACCACTGTGGTGTGAACATCACAGCAGACCACTGTGGTGTGAACATCACAGCAGACCACTGTGCAGCGAACATCACAGCAGACCACTGTGGTGTGAACATCACAGCAGACCACTGTGCAGCGAACATCACAGCAGACCGCTGTGGTGTGAACATCACAGCAGTCCACTGTGGTGTGAACATCATAGCAGACCACTGTGGTGTGAGCATCACAACAGACCGCTGTGGTGTGAACATCACAGCAGACCACTGTGGTGTGAACATCACAGCAGACGTGAACATCACAGCAGACCACTGTGCAGCGAACATCACAGCAGACCATTGTGGAGTGAACATCACAGCAGACCACTGGAGTGAACATCACAGAAGGCAGGTGTGGAACCAATATCACAGCATACCACTGTGTAGTGAACATCACAGCAGACCACTGTGGTGTGAACATCACTGAAGACAGCTATGGAGTGAACATCACAGCAGACCACTGTGGTGTGAACATCACAGCAGACCACTGTGGTGTGAACATCACAGCAGACCAATGTGGTGTGAACATCACAGCAGACCGCTGGAGTGAACATCACAGAAGACAGCTGTGAACGAATATCACAGCAGACAGTTATGGAGTGAACGTCACAGCAGTCCACTGTAGTGTGAGCATCACAACAGACCACTGTGGTGTGAACATCACAGCAGACCACTGTGGTGTGAACATCACAGCAGACCACTGTGCAGCGAACATCACAGCAGACCACTGTGGTGTGAACATCACAGCAGACCACTGTGCAGCGAACATCACAGCAGACCGCTGTGGTGTGAACATCACAGCAGTCCACTGTGGTGTGAACATCACAGCAGACCACTGTGGTGTGAGCATCACAACAGACCGCTGTGGTGTGAACATCACAGCAGACCACTGTGGTGTGAACATCACAGCAGACGTGAACATCACAGCAGACCACTGTGCAGCGAACATCACAGCAGACCATTGTGGAGTGAACATCACAGCAGACCACTGGAGTGAGCATCACAGAAGGCAGGTGTGGAACCAATATCACAGCATACCACTGTGTAGTGAACATCACAGCAGACCAGTGTGGTGTGAACATCACTGAAGACAGCTATGGAGTGAACATCACAGCAGACCACTGTGGTGTGAACGTCACAGCAGACCACTGTGGTGTGAACATCGCAGCAGACCACTGTGGTGTGAACATCACAGCAGACCACTGTGGTGTGAACATCACAGCAGACCACTGTGGTGTGAACATCACAGCAGACCACTGTGGTGTGAACATCACAGCAGACCACTGTGGAGTGAACATCACAGCAGACCGCTGTGGAGTGAACATCACAGCAGACCACTGGAGTGAACATCACAGCAGACCACTGTGGTGTGAACATCACAGCAGACCAATGTGGTGTGAACATCACAGCAGACCACTGTGGATTGTATGGCAGATATCAGAGCAGTGTATGAAGTTGGAGTGAACTCTATGGCACACAGCTACAAAGCACTCCACAGCAAAAAAGCTATGGGGTTGACCTTATGTCGAGTAACCCATAGCAAACACCAATGAAGTGTACCCTATGGCAGATAGTGGATCCTACGGCACACATTAACCCACAGCATAATGCTATGGGGCTAATCTATGTCACCCATGAAGTGGAACTCTAAGGCTATGGCACACAGCCATGAAGTAACCTACAGCTAAAAGCTAGTTTTTGTATGACAGTGAACCTTGCTGTGTACAGAGTACATTGTAGTAGTATGGCTTCATTTCCGTGGTGAAATCATTGATAACCCTATCCACTGATTTAGGTTGGTCTGGGCCCGTGGTGTGGTATTCGTAGTGCACAGCTAGTTATAGATGACGACGTAAATACAAGAGTTGCACTTCGACAGTGCAATATAATATATATACTAGCTATGGAGCCAACATCACAGCAGTCCACTGTGGGTTAACACTATGTAGAATCCACGTGGATCAAACAGACCGTAGTGTTAGAGTGGACGCTATAGCTACATGCATACACATGTACATGTACATGTAGTTGTAGTGTTGAAGTGCAACTCTTGAATTTACGTCGTTATTGCACTAGTATACATCTGCATACCACACCACGGGCCCAGACCAACCTAAATCAGTAGATAGGGTTATCAATGAAATTCACAACGGAAATGAAGCCACGCTACTACAATGTACTCTGTACACAGCAAGGTTCACTGTCGTGTACAAAAACTAGCTTTTACTTTACTTCATGGCTGCTGCGTGCCATAGCCTTAGCGTCCACTTCATGGGTGACATAGATTAGCCCCATACCATTTTGCTGTGGCATAGGATCCACTCCAATTTCATACTAAATTGCTCTGATACATGTAGCTATGGCTATCTGCCATAGGGTCCACTTAATAGGTGCTTGCTATGGGTTACTCGACATAAGGTTAACCCCCTAGCTTTTAGCTGTGCAGTTCTTCGTAGCTGTCACAGCTGTGTGCCATAGTGTTCACCCCAACTCCATACACTGCTCTGATACATGTACATGTAGCTACATGTATGGCTAGGGTCCACTTCATACATGTACACATGTAGGTGTTTGTGATGGGGTACTCAACACAGGGTTAACCCCCTAGCTTTTTGCTGAGGGGTGCTTTGTAGCTGTGTGTTGCAGTCCAACTCCATACACTGGTCTGCATAAAGTCCTCATAGGTGTTTTCTATGGGGTACATTTTCAACATAGGATTATGTTCTTCCGTGACGTTCGCTCCACAGTAGTCTGCTGTGATGTTCACACCAGTGGTCTGCTGTGATGTTCACACCACAGTGGTCTGCTGTGATGTTCACACCACAGTGGTCTGCTGTGATGTTCACACCACAGTGGTCTGCTGTGATGTTCACACCACAGTGGTCTGCTGTGATGTTCCCACCACAGTGGTCTGCTGTGATGTTCACACCACATTGGTCTGCTATGATGTTCACACCACAGTGGTCTGCTGTGATGTTCACACCACATTGGTCTGCTGTGATGTTCACACCACAGTGGTCTGCTGTGATGTTCACACCACATTCGTCTGCTGTGATGTTCACACCACAGTGGTCTGCTGTGATGTTCACACAACAGTGGTCTGCTGTGATGTTTACACAACAGTGGTCTGCTGTGATGTTTGCTCCATAGCTGTCTTCAGTGATGTTCACACCACAGTGGTCTGCTGTGATGTTCACACCACAGTGGTCTGCTGTGATGTTCGCTCCATAGCTGTCTTGAGTGATCAATGTTCACACCACAGTGGTCTGCTGTGATGTTCACACCACATTCGTCTGCTGTGATGTTCACACCACAGTGGTCTGCTGTGATGTTCACACAACAGTGGTCTGCTGTGATGTTCACACAACAGTGGTCTGCTGTGATGTTCACACAACAGTAGTCTGCTGTGATGTTCACACAACAGAGGTCTGCTGTGATGTTCGCTCCATAGCTGTCTTCAGTGATGTTCACACCACAGTGGTCTGTTGTGATGCTCACACCACAGTGGACTGCTGTGACGTTCACTCCATAACTGTCTGCTGTGATGTTCACACCACAGTGGTCTGCTGTGATGTTCGCTGCACAGGGTCTACTGTGATGTTCGCTGCACAGTGGTCTGCTGTGATGTTCACACACCACAGTGGTCTGCTGTGATGTTCACACCACATTGGTCTGCTGTGATGTTCACACCACAGTGGTCTGCTGTGATGTTCACTCCACAGTGGTCTGCTGTGATGTTCACTCCACAGTGGTCTGCTGTGATGCTCACACCACAGTGGTCTGCTGTGATGTTCACACCACAGCGGTCTGTTGTGATGCTCACACCACAGTGGTCTGCTGTGATGTTCACACCACAGAGCTCTGCTGTGATGTTCACACCACAGTGGTCTGCTGTGATGTTCACACCACAGTGGTCTGCTGTGAAGTTCACTACACAGTGGTCTGCTGTGATATTGGCTCCACAGCTGTCTTCTGTGATGTTCACTCCAGTTGTCTGCTGTGATGTTCACTCCACAATGGTCTGCTGTGATGTTCGCTGCACAGTGGTCTGCTATGATGTTCACACCACAGTGGTCTGCTGTGATGTTCATACCACAGTGGTCTGCTGTGATGTTCACTACACAGTGGTCTGCTGTGATATTGGCTCCACACCTGTCTTCTGTGATGTTCACTCCAGTGGTCTGATGTGATGTTCACAATGGTCTGCTGTGATGTTCGCTGCACAGTGGTCTGCTGTGATGTTCATGTCTGCTGTGATGTTCACACCACATTGGTCTGCTGTGATGTTCACACCACAGTGGTCTGCTGTGATGTTCACACCACATTCGTCTGCTGTGATGTTCACACCACAGTGGTCTGCTGTGATGTTCACACAACAGTGGTCTGCTGTGATGTTTACACAACAGTGGTCTGCTGTGATGTTTGCTCCATAGCTGTCTTCAGTGATGTTCACACCACAGTGGTCTGCTGTGATGTTCACACCACAGTGGTCTGCTGTGATGTTCGCTCCATAGCTGTCTTGAGTGATCAATGTTCACACCACAGTGGTCTGCTGTGATGTTCACACCACATTCGTCTGCTGTGATGTTCACACCACAGTGGTCTGCTGTGATGTTCACACAACAGTGGTCTGCTGTGATGTTTACACAACAGTGGTCTGCTGTGATGTTTGCTCCATAGCTGTCTTCAGTGATGTTCACACCACAGTGGTCTGCTGTGATGTTCACACCACAGTGGTCTGCTGTGATGTTCGCTCCATAGCTGTCTTGAGTGATCAATGTTCACACCACAGTGGTCTGCTGTGATGTTCACACCACATTCGTCTGCTGTGATGTTCACACCACAGTGGTCTGCTGTGATGTTCACACAACAGTGGTCTGCTGTGATGTTCACACAACAGTGGTCTGCTGTGATGTTCACACAACAGTGGTCTGCTGTGATGTTCACACAACAGAGGTCTGCTGTGATGTTCGCTCCATAGCTGTCTTCAGTGATGTTCACACCACAGTGGTCTGTTGTGATGCTCACACCACAGTGGACTGCTGTGACGTTCACTCCATAACTGTCTGCTGTGATGTTCACACCACAGTGGTCTGCTGTGATGTTCGCTGCACAGGGTCTACTGTGATGTTCGCTGCACAGTGGTCTGCTGTGATGTTCACACACCACAGTGGTCTGCTGTGATGTTCACACCACATTGGTCTGCTGTGATGTTCACACCACAGTGGTCTGCTGTGATGTTCACTCCACAGTGGTCTGCTGTGATGTTCACTCCACAGTGGTCTGCTGTGATGCTCACACCACAGTGGTCTGCTGTGATGTTCACACCACAGCGGTCTGTTGTGATGCTCACACCACAGTGGTCTGCTGTGATGTTCACACCACAGAGCTCTGCTGTGATGTTCACACCACAGTGGTCTGCTGTGATGTTCACACCACAGTGGTCTGCTGTGAAGTTCACTACACAGTGGTCTGCTGTGATGTTCACACAACAGTGGTCTGCTGTGATGTTCACACAACAGTGGTCTGCTGTGATGTTCACACAACAGAGGTCTGCTGTGATGTTCGCTCCATAGCTGTCTTCAGTGATGTTCACACCACAGTGGTCTGTTGTGATGCTCACACCACAGTGGACTGCTGTGACGTTCACTCCATAACTGTCTGCTGTGATGTTCACACCACAGTGGTCTGCTGTGATGTTCGCTGCACAGGGTCTACTGTGATGTTCGCTGCACAGTGGTCTGCTGTGATGTTCACACACCACAGTGGTCTGCTGTGATGTTCACACCACATTGGTCTGCTGTGATGTTCACACCACAGTGGTCTGCTGTGATGTTCACTCCACAGTGGTCTGCTGTGATGTTCACTCCACAGTGGTCTGCTGTGATGCTCACACCACAGTGGTCTGCTGTGATGTTCACACCACAGCGGTCTGTTGTGATGCTCACACCACAGTGGTCTGCTGTGATGTTCACACCACAGAGCTCTGCTGTGATGTTCACACCACAGTGGTCTGCTGTGATGTTCACACCACAGTGGTCTGCTGTGAAGTTCACTACACAGTGGTCTGCTGTGATGTTCACACAACAGTGGTCTGCTGTGATGTTCACACAACAGTGGTCTGCTGTGATGTTCACACAACAGAGGTCTGCTGTGATGTTCGCTCCATAGCTGTCTTCAGTGATGTTCACACCACAGTGGTCTGTTGTGATGCTCACACCACAGTGGACTGCTGTGACGTTCACTCCATAACTGTCTGCTGTGATGTTCACACCACAGTGGTCTGCTGTGATGTTCGCTGCACAGGGTCTACTGTGATGTTCGCTGCACAGTGGTCTGCTGTGATGTTCACACACCACAGTGGTCTGCTGTGATGTTCACACCACATTGGTCTGCTGTGATGTTCACACCACAGTGGTCTGCTGTGATGTTCACTCCACAGTGGTCTGCTGTGATGTTCACTCCACAGTGGTCTGCTGTGATGCTCACACCACAGTGGTCTGCTGTGATGTTCACACCACAGCGGTCTGTTGTGATGCTCACACCACAGTGGTCTGCTGTGATGTTCACACCACAGAGCTCTGCTGTGATGTTCACACCACAGTGGTCTGCTGTGATGTTCACACCACAGTGGTCTGCTGTGAAGTTCACTACACAGTGGTCTGCTGTGATATTGGCTCCACAGCTGTCTTCTGTGATGTTCACTCCAGTTGTCTGCTGTGATGTTCACTCCACAATGGTCTGCTGTGATGTTCGCTGCACAGTGGTCTGCTGTGATGTTCACACCATAGTGGTCTGCTGTGATGTTCATACCACAGTGGTCTGCTGTGATGTTCACTACACAGTGGTCTGCTGTGATATTGGCTCCACACCTGTCTTCTGTGATGTTCACTCCAGTGGTCTGATGTGATGTTCACAATGGTCTGCTGTGATGTTCGCTGCACAGTGGTCTGCTGTGATGTTCACGTCTGCTGTGATGTTCACACCACAGTGGTCTGCTGTGATGTTCACACCACAGTAGTCTGCTGTGATGTTCACACCACAGTGGTCTGCTGCGATGTTCACACCACAGTGGTCTACTGTGATGTTCGCTGCACAGTGGTCTGCTGTGATGTTCACTCCACAGTAGTCTGCTGTGATGTTCACACCACAGTGGTCTGCTATGATTTTCACACCACAGTGGTCTGCTGTGAAGCTCACACTACAGTGGACTGCTGTGACGTTCACACCACAGTGGTCTGCTGTGATGTTCACACCACAGTGGTCTGCTGTGAAGTTCACTACACAGTGGTCTGCTGTGATATTGGCTCCACAGCTGTCTTCTGTGATGTTCACTCCAGTGGTTTGCTGTGATGTTCACTCCACAATGGTCTGCTGTGATGTTCGCTGCACAGTGGTCTGCTGTGATGTTCACTCCACAGTGGTCTGCTGTGATGTTCACACCACAGTGGTCTGCTGTGATGTTCACTACACAGTGGTCTGCTGTGATATTGGCTCCACACCTGTCTTCTGTGATGTTCACTCCAGTGGTCTGCTGTGATGTTCACTCCACAATGGTCTGCTGTGATGTTCGCTGCACAGTGGTCTGCTGTGATGTTCACGTCTGCTGTGATGTTCAAACCACAATGGTCTGCTGTGATGTTCACACCACAGCGGTCTGTTGTGATGCTCACACCACAGTGGTCTGCTGTGATGTTCACACCACAGTGGTCTGCTGTGATGTTCACACCACAGTGGTCTGCTGTGATGTTCGCTGCACAGTGGTCTGCTGTGATGTTCACACAACAGTGGTCTGCTGTGATGTTCACACCACAGTGGTCTGTTGTGATGCTCACACCACAGTGGACTGCTGTGACGTTCACTCCATAACTGTCTGCTGTGATATTCGTTCACAGCTGTCTTCTGTGATGTTCACACCACAGTGGTCTGCTGTGATGTTCACACCACAGTGGTCTGCTGTGATGTTCACACCACATTGGTCTGCTGTGATGTTCACACCACAGTGGTCTGCTGTGATGTTCACACCACATTCGTCTGCTGTGATGTTCACACCACAGTGGTCTGCTGTGATGTTCACACAACAGTGGTCTGCTGTGATGTTTACACAACAGTGGTCTGCTGTGATGTTTGCTCCATAGCTGTCTTCAGTGATGTTCACACCACAGTGGTCTGCTGTGATGTTCACACCACAGTGGTCTGCTGTGATGTTCACACCACATTCGTCTGCTGTGATGTTCACACCACAGTGGTCTGCTGTGATGTTCACACAACAGTGGTCTGCTGTGATGTTTACACAACAGTGGTCTGCTGTGATGTTTGCTCCATAGCTGTCTTCAGTGATGTTCACACCACAGTGGTCTGCTGTGATGTTCGCTGCACAGGGTCTACTGTGATGTTCGCTGCACAGTGGTCTGCTGTGATGTTCACACACCACAGTGGTCTGCTGTGATGTTCAGACCACATTGGTCTGCTGTGATGTTCACACCACAGTGGTCTGCTGTGATGTTCACTCCACAGTGGTCTGCTGTGATGTTCACTCCACAGTGGTCTGCTGTGATGCTCACACCACAGTGGTCTGCTGTGATGTTCACACCACAGCGGTCTGTTGTGATGCTCACACCACAGTGGTCTGCTGTGATGTTCACACCACAGAGCTCTGCTGTGATGTTCACACCACAGTGGTCTGCTGTGATGTTCACACCACAGTGGTCTGCTGTGAAGTTCACTACACCGTGGTCTGCTGTGATATTGGCTCCACAGCTGTCTTCTGTGATGTTCACTCCAGTTGTCTGCTGTGATGCTCACTCCACAATGGTCTGCTGTGATGTTCGCTGCACAGTGGTCTGCTGTGATGTTCACACCACAGTGGTCTGCTGTGATGTTCACACCACAGTGGTCTGCTGTGATGTTCACTACACAGTGGTCTGCTGTGATATTGCCTCCACACCTGTCTTCTGTGATGTTCACTCCAGTGGTCTGCTGTGATGTTCACTCCACAATGGTCTGCTGTGATGTTCGCTGCACAGTGGTCTGCTGTGATGTTCACGTCTGCTGTGATGTTCACACCACAGTAGTCTGCTGTGATGTTCACACCACAGTGGTCTGCTGTGATGTTCACACCACAGTGGTCTACTGTGATGTTTGCTGCACAGTGGTCTGCTGTGATGTTCACTCCACAGTAGTCTGCTGTGATGTTCACACCACAGTGGTCTGCTATGATTTTCACACCACAGTGGTCTGTTGTGATGCTCACACTACAGTGGACTGCTGTGACGTTCACACCACAGTGGTCTGCTGTGATGATCATACCACAGTGGTCTGCTGTGAAGTTCACTACACAGTGGTCTGCTGTGATATTGGCTCCACAGCTGTCTTCTGTGATGTTCACTCCAGTGGTCTGCTGTGATGTTTACTCCACAATGGTCTGCTATGATGTTCGCTGCACAGTGGTCTGCTGTGATGTTCACTCCACAGTGGTCTGCTGTGATGTTCACACCACAGTGGTCTGCTGTGATGTTCACTACACAGTGGTCTGCTGTGATATTGGCTCCACACCTGTCTTCTGTGATGTTCACTCCAGTGGTCTGCTGTGATGTTCACTCCACAATGGTCTGCTGTGATGTTCGCTGCACAGTGGTCTGCTGTGATGTTCACGTCTGCTGTGATGTTCACACCACAATGGTCTGCTGTGATGTTCACACCACAGCGGTCTGTTGTGATGCTCACACCACAGTGGTCTGCTGTGATGTTCACACAACAGTGGTCTGCTGTGATGTTTACACAACAGTGGTCTGCTGTGATGTTTGCTCCATAGCTGTCTTCAGTGATGTTCACACCACAGTGGTCTGCTGTGATGTTCACACCACAGTGGTCTGCTGTGATGTTCGCTCCATAGCTGTCTTGAGTGATCAATGTTCACACCACAGTGGTCTGCTGTGATGTTCACACCACATTCGTCTGCTGTGATGTTCACACCACAGTGGTCTGCTGTGATGTTCACACAACAGTGGTCTGCTGTGATGTTCACACAACAGTGGTCTGCTGTGATGTTCACACAACAGTGGTCTGCTGTGATGTTCACACAACAGAGGTCTGCTGTGATGTTCGCTCCATAGCTGTCTTCAGTGATGTTCACACCACAGTGGTCTGTTGTGATGCTCACACCACAGTGGACTGCTGTGACGTTCACTCCATAACTGTCTGCTGTGATGTTCACACCACAGTGGTCTGCTGTGATGTTCGCTGCACAGGGTCTACTGTGATGTTCGCTGCACAGTGGTCTGCTGTGATGTTCACACAACAGAGGTCTGCTGTGATGTTCGCTCCATAGCTGTCTTCAGTGATGTTCACACCACAGCGGTCTGTTGTGATGCTCACACCACAGTGGTCTGCTGTGATGTTCACAGCACAGAGCTCTGCTGTGATGTTCACACCACAGTGGTCTGCTGTGATGTTCACACCACAGTGGTCTGCTGTGAAGTTCACTACACAGTGGTCTGCTGTGATATTGGCTCCACAGCTGTCTTCTGTGATGTTCACTCCAGTTGTCTGCTGTGATGTTCGCTGCACAGTCGTCTGCGGTGATGTTCACACCACAGTGGTCTGCTGTGATGTTCACTACACAGTGGTCTGCTGTGATATTGGCTCCACACCTGTCTTCTGTGATGTTCACTCCAGTGGTCTGCTGTGATGTTCACTCCACAATGGTCTGCTGTGATGTTCGCTGCACAGTGGTCTGCTGTGATGTTCACGTCTGCTGTGATGTTCACACCACAGTGGTCTGCTGTGATGTTCACACCACAGTAGTCTGCTGTGATGTTCACACCACAGTGGTCTGCTGTGATGTTCACACCACAGTGGTCTACTGTGATGTTCGCTGCACAGTGGTCTGCTGTGATGTTCACTCCACAGTAGTCTGCTGTGATGTTCACACCACAGTGGTCTGCTATGATCTTCACACCACAGTGGTCTGTTGTGATGCTCACACCACAGTGGACTGCTGTGACGTTCACACCACAGTGATCTGCTGTGATGTTCACACCACATTGGTCTGCTGTGAAGTTCACTAAACAGTGGTCTGCTGTGATATTGGCTCCACAGCTGTCTTCTGTGATGTTCACTCCAGTGGTCTGCTGTGATGTTCACTCCACAATGGTCTGCTGTGATGTTCACTGCACAGTGGTCTGCTGTGATGTTCACACCACAGTGGTCTGCTGTGATGTTCACACCACAGTGGTCTGCTGTGATGTTCACTACACAGTGGTCTGCTGTGATATTGGCTCCACACCTGTCTTCTGTGATGTTCACTCCAGTGGTCTGCTGTGATGTTCACTCCACAATGGTCTGCTGTAATGTTCGCTGCACAGTGGTCTGCTGTGATGTTCACGTCTGCTGTGATGTTCACACCACAATGGTCTGTTGTGATGCTCACACCACAGTGGACTGCTGTGACGTTCACTCCATAACTGTCTGCTGTGATGTTCACACCACAGTGGTCTGCTGTGATGTTCGCTGCACAGGGTCTACTGTGATGTTCGCTGCACAGTGGTCTGCTGTGATGTTCACACACCACAGTGGTCTGCTGTGATGTTCACACCACATTGGTCTGCTGTGATGTTCACACCACAGTGGTCTGCTGTGATGTTCACTCCACAGTGGTCTGCTGTGATGTTCACTCCACAGTGGTCTGCTGTGATGCTCACACCACAGTGGTCTGCTGTGATGTTCACACCACAGCGGTCTGTTGTGATGCTCACACCACAGTGGTCTGCTGTGATGTTCACACCACAGAGCTCTGCTGTGATGTTCACACCACAGTGGTCTGCTGTGATGTTCACACCACAGTGGTCTGCTGTGAAGTTCACTACACAGTGGTCTGCTGTGATATTGGCTCCACAGCTGTCTTCTGTGATGTTCACTCCAGTTGTCTGCTGTGATGTTCACTCCACAATGGTCTGCTGTGATGTTCGCTGCACAGTGGTCTGCTGTGATGTTCACACCATAGTGGTCTGCTGTGATGTTCATACCACAGTGGTCTGCTGTGATGTTCACTACACAGTGGTCTGCTGTGATATTGGCTCCACACCTGTCTTCTGTGATGTTCACTCCAGTGGTCTGATGTGATGTTCACAATGGTCTGCTGTGATGTTCGCTGCACAGTGGTCTGCTGTGATGTTCACGTCTGCTGTGATGTTCACACCACAGTGGTCTGCTGTGATGTTCACACCACAGTAGTCTGCTGTGATGTTCACACCACAGTGGTCTGCTGCGATGTTCACACCACAGTGGTCTACTGTGATGTTCGCTGCACAGTGGTCTGCTGTGATGTTCACTCCACAGTAGTCTGCTGTGATGTTCACACCACAGTGGTCTGCTATGATTTTCACACCACAGTGGTCTGCTGTGAAGCTCACACTACAGTGGACTGCTGTGACGTTCACACCACAGTGGTCTGCTGTGATGTTCACACCACAGTGGTCTGCTGTGAAGTTCACTACACAGTGGTCTGCTGTGATATTGGCTCCACAGCTGTCTTCTGTGATGTTCACTCCAGTGGTTTGCTGTGATGTTCACTCCACAATGGTCTGCTGTGATGTTCGCTGCACAGTGGTCTGCTGTGATGTTCACTCCACAGTGGTCTGCTGTGATGTTCACACCACAGTGGTCTGCTGTGATGTTCACTACACAGTGGTCTGCTGTGATATTGGCTCCACACCTGTCTTCTGTGATGTTCACTCCAGTGGTCTGCTGTGATGTTCACTCCACAATGGTCTGCTGTGATGTTCGCTGCACAGTGGTCTGCTGTGATGTTCACGTCTGCTGTGATGTTCAAACCACAATGGTCTGCTGTGATGTTCACACCACAGCGGTCTGTTGTGATGCTCACACCACAGTGGTCTGCTGTGATGTTCACACCACAGTGGTCTGCTGTGATGTTCACACCACAGTGGTCTGCTGTGATGTTCGCTGCACAGTGGTCTGCTGTGATGTTCACACAACAGTGGTCTGCTGTGATGTTCACACCACAGTGGTCTGTTGTGATGCTCACACCACAGTGGACTGCTGTGACGTTCACTCCATAACTGTCTGCTGTGATATTCGTTCACAGCTGTCTTCTGTGATGTTCACACCACAGTGGTCTGCTGTGATGTTCACACCACAGTGGTCTGCTGTGATGTTCACACCACATTGGTGTGCTGTGATGTTCACACCACAGTGGTCTGCTGTGATGTTCACACCACATTCGTCTGCTGTGATGTTCACACCACAGTGGTCTGCTGTGATGTTCACACAACAGTGGTCTGCTGTGATGTTTACACAACAGTGGTCTGCTGTGATGTTTGCTCCATAGCTGTCTTCAGTGATGTTCACACCACAGTGGTCTGCTGTGATGTTCACACCACAGTGGTCTGCTGTGATGTTCACACCACATTCGTCTGCTGTGATGTTCACACCACAGTGGTCTGCTGTGATGTTCACACAACAGTGGTCTGCTGTGATGTTTACACAACAGTGGTCTGCTGTGATGTTTGCTCCATAGCTGTCTTCAGTGATGTTCACACCACAGTGGTCTGCTGTGATGTTCGCTGCACAGGGTCTACTGTGATGTTCGCTGCACAGTGGTCTGCTGTGATGTTCACACACCACAGTGGTCTGCTGTGATGTTCAGACCACATTGGTCTGCTGTGATGTTCACACCACAGTGGTCTGCTGTGATGTTCACTCCACAGTGGTCTGCTGTGATGTTCACTCCACAGTGGTCTGCTGTGATGCTCACACCACAGTGGTCTGCTGTGATGTTCACACCACAGCGGTCTGTTGTGATGCTCACACCACAGTGGTCTGCTGTGATGTTCACACCACAGAGCTCTGCTGTGATGTTCACACCACAGTGGTCTGCTGTGATGTTCACACCACAGTGGTCTGCTGTGAAGTTCACTACACCGTGGTCTGCTGTGATATTGGCTCCACAGCTGTCTTCTGTGATGTTCACTCTAGTTGTCTGCTGTGATGCTCACTCCACAATGGTCTGCTGTGATGTTCGCTGCACAGTGGTCTGCTGTGATGTTCACACCACAGTGGTCTGCTGTGATGTTCACACCACAGTGGTCTGCTGTGATGTTCACTACACAGTGGTCTGCTGTGATATTGGCTCCACACCTGTCTTCTGTGATGTTCACTCCAGTGGTCTGCTGTGATGTTCACTCCACAATGGTCTGCTGTGATGTTCGCTGCACAGTGGTCTGCTGTGATGTTCACGTCTGCTGTGATGTTCACACCACAGTAGTCTGCTGTGATGTTCACACCACAGTGGTCTGCTGTGATGTTCACACCACAGTGGTCTACTGTGATGTTTGCTGCACAGTGGTCTGCTGTGATGTTCACTCCACAGTAGTCTGCTGTGATGTTCACACCACAGTGGTCTGCTATGATTTTCACACCACAGTGGTCTGTTGTGATGCTCACACTACAGTGGACTGCTGTGACGTTCACACCACAGTGGTCTGCTGTGATGATCACACCACAGTGGTCTGCTGTGAAGTTCACTACACAGTGGTCTGCTGTGATATTGGCTCCACAGCTGTCTTCTGTGATGTTCACTCCAGTGGTCTGCTGTGATGTTTACTCCACAATGGTCTGCTATGATGTTCGCTGCACAGTGGTCTGCTGTGATGTTCACTCCACAGTGGTCTGCTGTGATGTTCACACCACAGTGGTCTGCTGTGATGTTCACTACACAGTGGTCTGCTGTGATATTGGCTCCACACCTGTCTTCTGTGATGTTCACTCCAGTGGTCTGCTGTGATGTTCACTCCACAATGGTCTGCTGTGATGTTCGCTGCACAGTGGTCTGCTGTGATGTTCACGTCTGCTGTGATGTTCACACCACAATGGTCTGCTGTGATGTTCACACCACAGCGGTCTGTTGTGATGCTCACACCACAGTGGTCTGCTGTGATGTTCACACAACAGTGGTCTGCTGTGATGTTTACACAACAGTGGTCTGCTGTGATGTTTGCTCCATAGCTGTCTTCAGTGATGTTCACACCACAGTGGTCTGCTGTGATGTTCACACCACAGTGGTCTGCTGTGATGTTCGCTCCATAGCTGTCTTGAGTGATCAATGTTCACACCACAGTGGTCTGCTGTGATGTTCACACCACATTCGTCTGCTGTGATGTTCACACCACAGTGGTCTGCTGTGATGTTCACACAACAGTGGTCTGCTGTGATGTTCACACAACAGTGGTCTGCTGTGATGTTCACACAACAGTGGTCTGCTGTGATGTTCACACAACAGAGGTCTGCTGTGATGTTCGCTCCATAGCTGTCTTCAGTGATGTTCACACCACAGTGGTCTGTTGTGATGCTCACACCACAGTGGACTGCTGTGACGTTCACTCCATAACTGTCTGCTGTGATGTTCACACCACAGTGGTCTGCTGTGATGTTCGCTGCACAGGGTCTACTGTGATGTTCGCTGCACAGTGGTCTGCTGTGATGTTCACACACCACAGTGGTCTGCTGTGATGTTCACAACACATTGGTCTGCTGTGATGTTCACACCACAGTGGTCTGCTGTGATGTTCACTCCACAGTGGTCTGCTGTGATGTTCACTCCACAGTGGTCTGCTGTGATGTTCACACCACAGTGGTCTGCTGTGATGTTCACACCACAGCGGTCTGTTGTGATGCTCACACCACAGTGGTCTGCTGTGATGTTCACAGCACAGAGCTCTGCTGTGATGTTCACACCACAGTGGTCTGCTGTGATGTTCACACCACAGTGGTCTGCTGTGAAGTTCACTACACAGTGGTCTGCTGTGATATTGGCTCCACAGCTGTCTTCTGTGATGTTCACTCCAGTTGTCTGCTGTGATGTTCGCTGCACAGTCGTCTGCGGTGATGTTCACACCACAGTGGTCTGCTGTGATGTTCACTACACAGTGGTCTGCTGTGATATTGGCTCCACACCTGTCTTCTGTGATGTTCACTCCAGTGGTCTGCTGTGATGTTCACTCCACAATGGTCTGCTGTGATGTTCGCTGCACAGTGGTCTGCTGTGATGTTCACGTCTGCTGTGATGTTCACACCACAGTGGTCTGCTGTGATGTTCACACCACAGTAGTCTGCTGTGATGTTCACACCACAGTGGTCTGCTGTGATGTTCACACCACAGTGGTCTACTGTGATGTTCGCTGCACAGTGGTCTGCTGTGATGTTCACTCCACAGTAGTCTGCTGTGATGTTCACACCACAGTGGTCTGCTATGATTTTCACACCACAGTGGTCTGTTGTGATGCTCACACCACAGTGGACTGCTGTGACGTTCACACCACAGTGATCTGCTGTGATGTTCACACCACATTGGTCTGCTGTGAAGTTCACTAAACAGTGGTCTGCTGTGATATTGGCTCCACAGCTGTCTTCTGTGATGTTCACTCCAGTGGTCTGCTGTGATGTTCACTCCACAATGGTCTGCTGTGATGTTCGCTGCACAGTGGTCTGCTGTGATGTTCACACCACAGTGGTCTGCTGTGATGTTCACACCACAGTGGTCTGCTGTGATGTTCACTACACAGTGGTCTGCTGTGATATTGGCTCCACACCTGTCTTCTGTGATGTTCACTCCAGTGGTCTGCTGTGATGTTCACTCCACAATGGTCTGCTGTAATGTTCGCTGCACAGTGGTCTGCTGTGATGTTCACGTCTGCTGTGATGTTCACACCACAATGGTCTGCTGTGATGTTCACACCACAGCGGTCTGTTGTGATGCTCACACCACAGTGGTCTGCTGTGATGTTCACACCACAATGGACTGCTGTGATGTTCACACCACAGCGGTCTGCTGTGATGTTCGCACCACAGTGGTCTGCTGTGATGTTCGCTGCACAGTGGTCTGCTGTGATGTTCACACCACAGTGGTCTGCTGTGACGTTCACTCCATAACTGTCTGCTGTGATGTTCACTCCACAGTGGTCTGCTGTGATGTTCACTCCACATTGGTTTGCTGTGATGTTCACTCCACAGCTGTCTTCCGTGATGTTCACTCCAGTCGTCTGCTGTGATGTTCACACCACAGTGGTCTGTTGTGATGCTCACACCACAGTGGTCTGCTGTGATGTTCACACCACAGTGGACTGCTGTGATGTTCACACCACAGCGGTCTGCTGTAATGTTCGCACCACAGTGGTCTGCTGTGATATTCGCTCCACAGCTGTCTTCTGTGATGTTCACACCACAGTGGTCTGCTGTGATGTTCACTCCACAGTGGTCTGCTGTGATGTTCACACCACAGTGGTCTGCTGTGATATTCACACCATAGTGGTCTGCTGTGATGTTCACACCACAGCTTTCTGTTGTGATGCTCACACCACAGTGGTCTGCTGTGATGTTCACACCACAGTGGACTGCTGTGATGTTCACACCACAGTGGTCTGCTGTGATGTTCACACCACAGTGGTCTGCTGTGAAGTTCACTACACAGTGGTCTGCTGTGATATTGGCTCCACAGCTGTCTTCTGTGATGTTCACTCCAGTGGTCTGCTGTGATGCTCACTCCACAATGGTCTGCTGTGATGTTCGCTGCACAGTGGTCTGCTGTGATGTTCACACCACAGTGGTCTGCTGTGATGTTCACACCACAGTGGTCTGCTGTGATGTTCACACCACAGTGGTCTGCTGTGATGTTTACTACACAGTGGTCTGCTGTGATATTGGCTCCACACCTGTAGTCTGTGATGTTCACTCCAGTGGTCTGCTGTGATGTTCACTCCACAATGGTCTGCTGTGATGTTCGCTGCACAGTGGTCTGCTGTGATGTTCACGTCTGCTGTGATGTTCACACCACAGCGGTCTGCTGTGATGTTCACTCCACAGTGGTCTGCTGTGATTTTCGCACCACAGTGGTCTGCTGTGATGTTCGCTCCACAGTGGTCTGCTGTGATGTTCACACCACAGCGGTCTGTTGTGATGTTCACACCACAGTGGTCTGCTGTGATGTTCACACCACAGTGGACTGCTGTGATGTTCACACCACAGTGGTCTGCTGTGACGTTCACACCACAGTGGTCTGCTGTGATGTTCACTCCATAGCTGTCTTCAGTGATGTTTACACCACAGTGGTCTGCTGTGATGTTCACTACACAGTGGTATGCTGTGATATTGGTTCCACACCTGCCTTCTGTGATGTTCACTCCAGTGGTCTGCTGTGATTCTGCTGTGATGTTCGCTGCACAGTGGTCTGCTGTGATGTTCACGTCTGCTGTGATGTTCACACCACAGTGGTCTGCTGTGATGTTCACACCACAGTGGTCTGTTGTGATGCTCACACCACAGTGGACTGCTGTGACGTTCACTCCATAACTGTCTGCTGTGATATTCGTTCACAGCTGTCTTCTGTGATGTTCACTCCAGCGGTCTGCTGTGATGTTCACACCACAGTGGTCTGCTGTGATGCTCGCTGTGGAGCGAATATCACACCACAATGGTCTGCTGTGATGCTCGCTGTGGAGCGAATATCACACCACAATGGTCTGCTGTGAAGTTCACTACACAGTGGTCTGCTGTGATATTGGCTCCACAGCTGTCTTCTGTGGTGTTCACTCCAGTGGTCTGCTGTGATGTTCATTCCACAATGGTCTGCTGTGATGTTATGTTGCTGTGTGCTGTGTCACTGCACAAGTGCCTGGTGTCGTCTGATGTAGTGCCCACTGCCTTAGGGCCCTCTCCACATGTGCCTGTTGTAGGTACTTAACTGTCTGCTTTCTACATGTAGCTGTTGGCTATAGGCTGTCTTGCCTTAGGGTCCACTGTCCACTGCATAGCTGTCTACTGTAGTGTCCACTCCATTTGTCTGCCGTAGTTACATGGCTGCCTGCTCTATCTGCCTTAGGGTCCAGTTGTCTGTTAGCTGTGTGTGCTGCTTCACAGCTATCTGCAATAGTCGGGCGGGCCGGGCCCGCCCGACTAGGGTACCGTAGGTACTAGTAGGGTCCATTCCATAGCTGTCTGGGCGTGTGATCGATGTTCACTGACAGTCCAAATTAGGCCCTCTCCTCGCGGGCAGGTTAGCTTACGAAAGCCAACTTCTAGACTACAGCTCCCAATCTACACCGCCCATTCTCGCGGCATTGATCTAGTCTGGGGACTGCAATTACCGCATCAAATCACGTGACTTTATTTCCTCCAACGGAGTGGGTGGGGTATGTCCCAGCCCACAGGATGTAGTTGAATATTCATGTGCTCCGGAGAATGGAAACCGTTTCGTCTTCATATAAAGGCGCGATTCGAGCGGGAAACTTGCGCTTACTTTGCATAGCTGTATCTCCGTAACGGAAAATATAAAAATTAACGAACAGTACAAATCGATAGGTATAGGACCTCTCAACCTACAAACCGAATTTGAAGCGAATTGATTACTCCTACAGAAAGTTATGGTGGGTTTGAACCCGGTGGGGTATCGAACGTTGCAATACTGGCACGGAGCAAGTGCAAGACCTCATAAAGTATTTTACCATAGAGAAATGGTGTGGTATGAAGTGTTGAAAATAGAACGTTGATGGCGTTAACCGTTCGGAAGATATAGCGATTCAAACGAGAAGCATTTTTATAACATTTTATGTATATATACGAAGCGCAATTTTCTCGGAAACTGTCCCATATATATATAATTATAATGGTGCGAAGGTGTCAACACAAGTCTAGTCCCAAACAAGACACTGGCCAGACTTCCATGGGGCAAATGAACAACCATCTATCATCTGATCTGCATAGGCCAGTGGGCTCAAGGGTTGATGGTACATTAGCTGCAACTAGTGATCTATGTATGATGGCATTGATAGCAGCATGCCTTGAAAAATGACCTTGGGCTTTTGATGCAGCTGAGCCTGTGAGTAGCGAGGGCATCAACATGACAGTGGTGGCAGATGTGGGGTTGACAAGAGTGGTGTACCTAGGTAGAGACCAACAGCTATCCTGGTTGTGAGATCACATCCATCCGCAGGCCTAGGGAAGAGACAGGGAGGGCATGTTATTCTAATGTTTTATTGTATATTATAATGATTAAAAAAAAAAAAACAACAACCTTCCGTCACTCCTGTTGCCTTCAAAGCTTCTGGAGTCTGTGGCCCTCGCTCCATGTCATTCTTGACGGACTTGGGTGGCCACATTGCAAACACCACTGATGACAAAAGCTCTCTAGCATGCCTCATGCAAAAGTTTTCAGTGCTATTCAGAGGGAGAATGCTGCATCCGTTTTGGAAACTTTGCCTCCTACCCTCCCCTCCTTTGAATGATGCCATATAGGGTAGTATGTTTTGTACATGTATTGCATAATTTGACTTAAAATTTACTTCTGTCCAAAAAAAACCCGTCTGATCCAATACAATTATGCAACATTCAAATTAAAGTACGCCATCAAAAGGTGTTGTACATCACAAGGTCATAACAATGCTGTATGTAACAAGGTATTGTGCCATCTAGATCAGTTAGCAGCAACAGCACAAATGTCCACACCTGCTTCTATATTGGTTGTGAATATTGGCCATTGGCTAAAAAGTTGTTTTCCAGGCCACATAACTTAAGTAGTTAACTTTTTCAATGCACATGGATATGTATTAGCAAGGCCTGCAGGCTGTAATTGTATGGCATTAAATATGGATCCTAGGTAATCAAATATTTGTTGTTCAAGAGCATCATCACTATACATTCCAGGCTTAATTGTCTTTTCGCACCAGAATCGTTCACATATCTACAATGTCTTCAAAATTGATGTCATCAAGGTCATTCAGCATGGTGGATGCAGACAGAAAAGTGATTGCCCCAAAGAATCCCCTTGTTGAACACCCTCGGGTAGGAGTGCTGTGCACAAAATAGAGTACATTATTGTTTAGAATGATTGGGCTTATGGGCTAGTAACAATGGCTGTTGATGTGAGGATTAACATTTTTGTTAACCAGAAGCCGCCCTGGTACAATGGCTAAGTACTAGGGCAGCTTGGTCAGAAAATAATGATGACTCTCCTACATCATTACCAAGGCATCCTGGGACCTCCCAATGTCAATCTGCTTGCTGTGGGTCCTCTACCTTTGACTCAAAGCTGCTGCATGAATATAATACATGTCTAGGAAAAGATGTAGAAGAGTCATCATTGTCTATGACAAAATGACCCTGGCATTAGCCCCTCCCAAGTTCAATTTCCTCATACTCTAGTTTCAGCAGAAACATGGTGGTGACCTCCCTCCTATTGCAGGACTAGGTCTTATGACCACCATTACTGTATCACCTTGCTCTTCTGCTTTCTACAGCACTGCTCCTTCAATTCTTGGATACACCCCAACCATCTCATTGAAAATGTTATTTGCATTAACAACACTGATATTGTTATCACAAATATTCATCACACTTTTACAATTAGGTTAATCATTCATTGAAAAATAATCATAATCTAAAGACGGAACATATGTTTTACTCAAGAATCACCTAGAAGAGGTTCACGATAATGATTAACATAATCCACATTCAGCAATGGTTTCCTTTCTTCATCCATCCCCTGCACTGGCACCTTCCTGCACATATTCTTAACCCTTTCATACACAATGATGCATACTGTAAGTACCACAGCACAAGTCACACCAATGGATATTATTACTTCACGTGATCCACTATTATTAATAGCAACAGAGGCTGAAAGAATTGAAATATTTATAATAAAGGCCATTTCAATCAGAAGATCAGACCACTTCTTGTACACAGATAAGCCCACTGCAATGCACAGGTACATAAGAACACAAGCTATGATGGCCAACATCTTCACTGGTGTACTGTCTGACACCATGAACACCAGGTACAGAGGGAGACGGATAAATAGAAGAACACCTGGCCAGAAGCGATAACGATCTTTGAATGGTGCCTGGTAACTGTCAAGAAATGGCTTCAGTTTGTTAACCCATTGAAGGCCCCTCCAATGAGATCTAGTCTGTAAGCAGGGAGCCATCAGTAGAATGGCAAGATATGGAATAATGATTGCTATTATGATCACCAAACCCCATATAAACAGAGGAAGGTGTTTCCGTCCAAAATATTCAATATTTCCATCATAAAGCCATACATAAGAATCTGCAGCACTGTTCATTGTATTGAGGTAAACAAGTGCAAATATGGTGATGATGGTTTGTAGGATCTTTGAGTATGATAGGAGCACAAGAGTGGACAGTACTGGGACTGCATTGAACCTGAAAAGCTTAGATAAACAACTGAGAGGAGTATCGTGCTGCAATGATTATCATTCCTACCAGACAAATACAAAATGTAGGAAATACAAACTGTAGCCATGTTTTAGCATAGCTGTCCATTCCATTGTTAAAGCAGGTCTCAATACCCCAGTCAAGGTTGATCCAAGCTATGAACACAGACAAAAAAGATGAATAACCACTTCTGTTTTGGAAAAATATAGTATCATTAATTCTGATGAGGTTTGCATACAACACTATTCCATTCAAAGCACCTTTAGAAACAGTGAACTTTGATACAAACAGCACCACTACCAAAATCACCCCCATCACAATGAACACAATGATTAGCAGAAGGTAATAGTTTGAACAGCTTGCACATCGAGATGTTCCAAATGTCATGCTCAGGTTCCCTTGGCACTGCCCACACAGTACTCCACTACGATTGTAGCTACACTGACTGTCCAAATCTAGTACATTGATTGTTTTGTGACTTGTGCAATAATCAAATGGACATGGATCTTGAAATGCTGCAGCACCTTGGGATGTGAGACCTATCCATATGTTTCCTGTATTCAGTACTGTTACATCACTGATGTTACATATAAAGCTGTATCTCTGTAACAAAGGGTCACATATGCATGCTGAAGTGACATTGTCATTTGTAAACAGAGCTGGACATGGTAAAATATTAATGTCAAGTGAATAAAAATTCAAAGCATTTTCAGTTGTGAGTTTCATTGTACCATTCTCATACACATAAGGTACCTCATAAGAACTGCACTGCTTGAGTGTTTTGAATACATCAACAACTCTATTGCCAGAGTTTGAATAAACCAATATTACTGTAGGAACATTACTGTTTCTCTGGCCAACAGTTATGAATGTCACTTTAGGTATTTGTCCTGGATATAAAGAAACACTTCGACCAGTTAAACAGACTTGATTGGTGTATGAATCACAAGGGTATATACATGGAGAATCAGATGATATCAGTGATGTAGATGGATTGTGGTAGCCAATTTCTGTAATGCTATCAAATACGTATGTTGAATTGTATGAGCAATTTGATTCTTCTAACATCCGACAAGTATCAATATTGCCTCCATACAACACACTGCCTGCATCTCCAGCATAGTTGCCTTCAAAATAAAGATGGATGTCTTCAATGTCTGTACAATCTAGAAGAGAATAGAAACATGTAGTACTGTCTGGTGTTTCAACATATATGGCTCCTCCAGTATATAGTGCTGTGTTATTAAGGAATGTCACATTTATTGGTGACTGGAAATATATAACGGAATCCGAACCAATGTATATAGCACCTCCATAGGTTGAAGTGTTGTTAATGAATGTTGAAATTGAATTCGCTAAGAAGTATAGATATGATGATTGCAGAAATATACCTCCACCTGATGTGATAGCAAGATTACTGATAAACATGTTACTGCCTTGAAGACACAATGTAGAATGTTGAACATTTATGCTGGATTGAATAAAGGTGTTATTTTGAGATAAAGAAACATAAGAATATTGCAATAGTATTTCAGAATGTACAAACTGGTTGTTTCCATAAAATAGTACTGTAGACAGAAAGTACCTCCCAACAGTGTTTTGAAAAACACAATCATTCATTTCATACATTGAATTATCTGCTCGTACATTGCAGCTATGAAATGATGAATCTGAAAAATATAAATTATTGCTGTTGTAGATGTATAAAGAACTCGAGCTTTGATCCTGTGCGAATATACAGTTGTGAAGTGTAGCATAACCGTATCCTGATTGGTGAGCAATATATATTGATGATCCATATCCCTCTTGTGAAAGGTTACATTCAAATGTTGCATTAGTGACCATAAACCACGATGCAATGGTAGAGATATTCGTGATATACGATGCACTAGTCCCTACTGATGTAGCATATGCACTGAATATGTTGGTTAGTGTTATGTTGGATATTGGAGATGAGATATCAAAATAGAAGTTAGCACCATACCCATAATTTCTGTACGCAACTAAACCGTCTATGTTGATACTCAGATTATACATGTACATGGACTCATCTGAGCTGAGCGATAAACCTGCACCACATAGGTCACCATTTATTCCCAATGCAAAAAGAACCAAAGAAATGTCAAGCTGACAATTTGAGGAAGTATAGTTTATATCAGAATATAAAAACTCCACATTTCCACCTTTGTATTCAGATAAATATAAATGCCCTGTTTCATTCATACAGTTTCTGATGGGCACATGTTTTACAACGTTTTTCACTAATTGGTTATTGCCCACAAACGATGACCTCATTATCTGAGACTGTCCTAACACATTCAGTCCATAGAGGCCATATCCTGAGCTGTTCTGAACTGAGAGACCATCTATCAGAAGGTTGTATACATTGGAGAGGTCAATACTAGAACTAATAGTCACAGTTGTTACATATTGTCCACAGTTGAGTATGGTGAAATTTGCAAGAGTAAGGTTTGTAACATTGGAAAATGAAAGTGCAGAAGGATTAGTGCATAAGATGATTGTTGATGATTGAAAGTAGGAAATATTGCTGTCATAAGCATAAGGGTCAAATCCATATTCTTCAACATCCTCAGCCACTGAACGTTGTGTAAAGGTATCTGATCCAACCAAACGTATGTTCACTATGTCCTGTACTGAAAGAATACCTCCTAAATCAAACAGGTGTACACCAGGCAAATATTTAAATTCTGTTCCAGACTGAAAGTAATATGAAGCATTACGTTTGCACTGGCCACTTCGACCAGTGGGGGGGGGGGGGGGGGGGGGGGGGGTGCTGTCCGCTTTTGGCCGATTGCACTGATTCAAACAGTCCGTCGCGCGCGTTCAATTCCTATCGCGCTTGCGTGGTCGCAAACTGTCTGCGAGTGAGTTAATTGTATGGCCACACCCATTTTCCGGAAAATTCTAACAGGGCAGAGCGCCCTGTTTTTGCTATGCTGTGGGAAACACTGGATTGAGAGGTTTAGCTTCGTCATAATTGAAGCATAATGAGTACATGCACCCAAATATCACGAAAAACATAGCCACAGTATTATAATACAATGTATATGAACAAATCCGGAGAGAAAATTAATTATCTAATCTTGAAAATGCACTTTTCAACTGTCAAATACCACTGCATTGTCCGCTATCAGAAAGTAGTGTTGATGTGCTTTAATACATTTTTTTTGCAACTTATTAATGCGACTAATGAGATTTGGTGGCATTAACTATGGCCCAGGAATCGTGCCAAAAGTACCTTTACATGTAAATCTACTGCACTATGCACACTTGCTAACTAAACTACTGTACCACATTTGACCTTTTGCAACTCGCATCCTATGTTATCTGTTCATAAATCATTGCGCAGCTAACGAGAGCAAACGTCTGTGAAAGTAGTCGGAAAGGAGATGGGACTTTATCACACGTTATATTTTATTAATAACCCTTATATTACGTATATTTATTACAGTATCATTCATGCTATTAGTATGTATCACGTGTCCCATCTTCTTTCCGGCTACGTTCGCAGATGTTTGCTCTCATCTACATGTACATGTAGGTACTTTGATAAATCGCGTAAGTGGGTCCATAAATCGATGATCTAAAGCTACGTTGAAAACTGGAAACGTATTTCGTAAAGTTTGTCTCAACCAAGCACAGAAATATGTTCGATGATCTGCGCGGTTAGTCCTACTACACAGCTTGATTTAGTGAGCCAATTGGTTGTAGAATGCAACACCATTGCCTAATTTCAAGCTGGTTCCTGATCTATTTTTGCTTTGATGCATTCAATTTGTAGTATAATTTTGGGAATGCATCTTGACTCTGAATGTGAACCAACTATCACAGGATGTATATTGTTATTTAAATCAGGTATTGATTCATCATATTACAAAGTGTGAGGACGTTTGGATGATGCCCAAAGGGTGCTTTAAACACCCAGGCGATTTGTGTTGGTCTGCATGAATAAAGAGCATATATGTACTGACAAGCTTATGTAAATGTATTTTTATATTTTAACTAAGTAGGTTTAATTGGTCTAAAAAGCATAAGCACATAGCCATTCCTTAAAATAAAGTTATTTGTGACTACCCTTTTTATTGTGCACCACATTCTTCAATCAACTAAGTTCGTAAATGACATTATGTTGATGATTGAACTAATAATTCTATTTCTGTCATTGTAACATTAACATGCAATTTGATGATGCCCACACAGTGTTCTTTTCAAGTCAAATGTTCATGTTTAATTAGATGCATGTATCCAGACGGGCATTACTGTACTGAAGCGCATTTGCGCAACCAATGTTTTGTTGCTATTTAGAATGACGATAGTTATCGATCTCAATAGGCTCATGGATATGTAAAAGGATGAGCATGGATCCCTTGTAGCTCCTGATATAAGAAATGGCTTACTGCAATTTACATTGCCTTTAAATGAATCCCAAACAAATACATTCAAAGATCCACTTTCATTGGTCAATGCTCTGCCAAACGGGCACTTCCCAATCCATACCAATAAACTATAGCTACACTAAGTACGAGGAAAGAAAAAGTGCTTTAAAAAATGAAGGAATTTGATTACATCAAATGAGGTTGAGTACTTGCTAGTGTTAAAATGCCAAACCATACAGTATTTTCAAAAAGCATTATACAGAAAGTCAAAAATTGAAAAAAAAAAGCACTCTGTTCTAAATAGCTTAGTGCAAAAAAAAAAAATGCAATGATTAAGTTGGCCCAGGCACAAGCAGGAAAGTGGGATTTCTAGATAGCAAAGTTAAAAGTAAGATCAATAAAACACTGCTATGGTTGTATTCTCTCGAACCGCAAGATAATTTTGCATAACACAGGTCAGGTATGCTGGACATAAAGTTAAGAATCAGCAGAATAAGGATACATTTAGGAGAAGTATTGAAAAAAAAAAGTTGCAGAGAAGAAGATTATTTACTACCTCCTCAAATAACTACTATATTAAACGGATGAAGTTGAAGAAGATGGTGAATATAAGTGAACTGAATACATGAATCTGCTTGTACATGTATTGTACATAGTGTGGTGTGTTTGATATGTCAGTTTTGCATTAAAATTGTACTAGCAGTTAGATTTATATCAGTTAGTACCATAATTCTAATCACGGTACGGAACAGTACATATGTACGGAACAGTACATATTGTAATATGTGTACTAACAGTACATATGTACGGAACAGTACATATTGTTATATGTGTACTAACCTTCCTTCTTATCATGACCAATGGTAAGTGTTAGTTACTCATTGAAGCGAAATCCAATGCATCTCTATGTATGATATCAGCAAGACTATGTATTTTAAAGTTTTTTTTAAGGCTGCACCTCGGGCTGCACCTCGGGCTGCACACTTATTTATATCTCGATTATAAACTCAACCGGGACAGTTAACGTGCAGTTGGGTCAGGCCGGAGGGGGTACGATCGAACCCCTCGAAACCCCCCCCCCCCCCCCCCCCCCCCCCCCCCCCCCGGGTACGGGCCTGTAACAACAGCGTAATGACGGATTACGACAATAAGTTCGCGACCCTTTGTGGGGTATATCTGCAGGTTTGTATCTGGGGACGAGAGTAAACAAATAGTCTGAATAGACCACACCGCTAATTGACAAAATTATTATATACCAGCGAATTTACAGCCATTTTGTACCCATATATCTTCTACTTCATGATTAATGCATAGTTCCCCCCCCCCCCCCCCCCCCTCGCCCCCTCAACCGCTTGTTGAGTTGATCTAGACCTGTACATGTCCCAATCTATCAGAATTGTTACAAATTAAATAATTACAGAGTACCTGAATTGTGCAGATAACTCAGCGCTAACCTCAGTGGTCCTAAGAGCTCTGAAGCTGAAGTGCGGTACTCCAATATTTACGGCACTTAACTGCTCCCATAAAATAGTTATGGAGAGGTGCTCCGGCCTATTTCATGGTCACATGATTTGAGTAGTGCGGTTTTGGCATCTGATATGGGCTCGCCCACTGGCTCGCCCACTATACACCGTTATGTAAATCTGTGTATGATACTACAGTGGCGTAGGAGCTGTAGCGGCCATGGCCGCTACACTTTTCTGAGGATTT